>CM053509.1:19703336-20011318 GCA_028627145.1 Eidolon dupreanum
GCACTGAGTAAGGTCTGAAATAAAAGGCTTCAAGCGGTGCCCCTGACCCCAAATCCTCCCATCCCCTTTCCCCCTATTCTCCATTACCCAAAGCCCCCATCGTACCTGGATTTTCACCTCCCTTGAGTCTCCCCTGTAGGCCAATCACTGCTGATATTCCCAACATTAACATCTCCCATGCCTGGAAATACATTGAGTTAAATCATTTTCTCCAGAAAGCACCACTATTTAGCAAGTGCCTCATGTTGATCTACTTATTTGATTTACCTTATCTAGTTCACTGCAACTTATCACATAGCAGAAACCTGAGACTGCTAGACACAAGACAGATAAGTTTTAAATTGGGTGCTGAGATACTGACTTGGCCCTGTTGGTGCAGAGGGCTCTAGGGATTTAGAGGTTCCTGGTAAAGTCCATCTACGCTGTTGCATTGCCTGGTCCTGGCAAAAATGATTATTAAATCCTATAAAGACCTAGAAAACAATCTCAATCCCCCCCCCCCTCTCTCTTTCTCTCTCTCTCTCTCTCTCTCTCTCTCACACACACACACACACACACACACACACAGATACATATAGTCACACTCAGCATCTCGACCCCTAGCTCTTGCCAATCAGAATCTCTAGTACCTTTAATCAAGTTTATGGGCACCAAGGAGCCTAAGGCTGAGCATTTATTCCTTTAGAACTGTCTGAAAACTGACAAGGCTGAGTGTTTCCACTCACACTAAAAGTGAGCTATATTCCCTCTATAAGACATTGCTGCACATGATCTGAATTTTGTTATGTCACTTTTGTCTCTGGATCTCATTAATACAGATACATTAAACTACACTCTGTGTAAAATGGAATAAAGATCACAGCAAGGCCTGTGGGCAGATGGCCCTGGATTTGAATCCTCTCTCTCCCATTTACTAGCTGTGTCACTCTGGGAAAGCTGCCTAAGCCTGCTGAGCTGATTTCCTCATTTATGCCCATCTTGTCAAACCATTCTAAGAATTTCAACATATAAGCCACAGGCACAGAGCAGGTATCCATCAGGTAGCAGCTTAAAATATGCACGGGTATCCAACACTTAAACTCACAGGCTGTCAAAGCTGAGTGTAAATGACTTTGGGGAAGAATTTCAGAATAATGAAAGAATACATGACCTTAGGGAACAATGTCAGAGAAACTACTGAACCACTGAGAGGATCTGTTCTCTTGGAGAACAGGGGATAATCAAGAACAACAGGACCCCTCTTGACACACTGTAGGCCTGGCGTAGAACTGGTTTCACTTCCCAAACTTTACTGGTAAATGAAAACCTTCTGAAGGATTCTTGTGGGCCTCCTGTGAAACTGACCCAAGTAAAGATGATGCTAGCTACTTACCTGAATTTTATAAGCACATTCAACATTAGGGATAAGAGAGTTTCATGAATTGCTGGAGGGCATGCTCTCCTGAAGGGTTCTAAAGAAGGCTTCTCTCAAGTTTTCTAGTGTCAAGATTTCATTTGCTCCTGCTCTTAAGAAGGCACCACCTGGTGGCCGCTACCAGAAATGACAGTGCAGAATAAGGCTCTCAATCTCTTCCAGCGATCAATTAGTTTTTATTTATTCACTCAGCAAGTATTCATTGAGTCCTATTTATGTGCCGGACGAGTGCGAAGTGCTAAATGTACAAAGCAGAATAAAATTCCGTGGCAGCTCTCAACGACCTCATTGCTGAGACATCTGTTGGGTGATGGAGTTAGCTGCATGCAGCTAGAAGAGTAAAGACCAAGATCCTGCTCTAACTCAGACCAATCCCTCTATTCGCCTGTTTCCCTCTCTGAAAAATTCTCTCCCTCATCTCTGGAGAATTATTTGTAAGTAAATGTCATTCCTTTGCACGTGTACCCAGGCCTTTCCACTTTATTCCTCCTGCCTCTACAATTCATCTTTCCAATCGTGCTAGCCCACGTCCCATTCCATTTTCAAAGTGATCTTTTCTGCTAAATCTTCCCAAAGAAGGCTTGCATCTGGGAGGGAAGATTGATCTTTTTTTATTGATTGGTTGATTGATTGATTGATAAGTTTTAACTGCTTCCCATAACTCACAATGCCAATGAATGCTTTTCCTATTGTTTCCATGTTTCCTTTTTCTCTCTTTCCTTCTACTAAGAAGCAGATAAGTGAGGACAATAGGTTAAGAAATAAGAACATTCCAGCCCTGCTTTTTCCCAGTTTCATCACCTGACATTTTAAACATTTTCAGAACTGTCATTTCAGAATTTCCTGTGGCACATTCTAGTGACTAGCTAGTTTTAATGCCTTAAGGATGGATTTGATTTAGGGAAATAGCCAGATTTTAAATGAAGTCCCTACTGATGACTCACTTGGGCGACTGTACTGGGTTCATGTCATCATGAGTCCAAGAATGAGTCATAGCTATTAAAGGAGAAAACTGACTTTCTTGGGTAGCTGGAAGGCAATTTAGAAAAGGGAGTCCCTCCAGAAGTGTTTTGAGCTCTGAAAAGCTTGAGTAAATAAGTACCGTACATCTCAAGACCCTTGCTTTGAAAAGTTATGCTCATTTTGGATGCATATGTTTTCTCAGTATTTTATGATCACGTGTGGAAAAGTACCAAAGAAATCAATGGTAATGGTGCATTGGTGCTCAGGACTAGGAATGCTACAGGTACCCAAAGGATGGCCAAGTGCATCCTTTGGCTTAAAACAGGCAAGACACCCCTTCTAATTGAGTGAAGGCTGGAGGTGAAGGTGGACACAGATGAAGGTAAGGGTGGAGGCAGAGCCTGACCCAGGGCATGAAGAGAAAGTGTGTTTATGTATAAAGAATGAAAAAGTGCTCACCTAGTGAGCAAAGGTATAGCTATGTTTACCTACATTTGCGTATGCCTAGCACACACAGGTTGTAAAGGGGCAGAAAATTTTCCCTTCTAGGTTCTTTGGCTGGTCTAACAATTAAATTAACACAAGACAGATTAACAGGAGAAAAATTTAATTTCATATGTAAGGGAGCTCCACAGATACAAGACCCAAGGGCAAGTTCAGGCAGTGGAGGTTCATATGCCATCCTAAGAAATGGGATAGGGGCCATTGGGGTTTCAAAGGGAAAGAAGGTAATTCATAGGGGCAATAAGAAGAGTAGATATTTGGTAATTAGAAGTTTTCCCTGCCATGCAGATAGATCATTCAGATAAAAAGTTATCTCTGGTAATAGTTCTTTTTCTGTGCCAGGCCACCCATCTCACTTTTTTTAGGAAGTTAAGGAGAGGTTAAAGATTTTTTTTTTTCTTGAGTCTGCCTGGTCTTGATTACTTTCAGCTCAAAATAATCGATATGCCAAAGGGGAACATTTTGAGTTTGCAAACTCCATTCCCCTTAAATTGTCACAGAATGGAACTTAGATATAAAACCAGAAGCCAGGTAAAGTATGGCTAAGTTATGAAGACTTTGAATACTATTTTGAAACATTTGGACTTTTCCCCACAGATGACGAGAAACACAAAAGTATTCTGAGCAAAGGAGTGAGAGATCAAAGCTGGGTCTTAATCAGACATAGCAGCAGGGTAGAGGCAACTTAAGCCTGTGGTTAGGAGAGGCCTATGGGTTCAGTCGGACCTGAGTTCAAATCCTGGATTAACCACTTACTGGATCAGTGAGAGACCTTCAGAGAGTCTGTTTTCTCATCTGTAAAATGGGAATAATAAATAAAATTCTTGCGAGGATATCATGCCTGGCACAGAGTAAGGATTCGAACAATGGCTTATATGTTCCAGTGTTTCGATGGTAATAGATTAAAATGAAAAGAGAGGCTACCAGCCAAGAGCGATCACTTAGGAAACTGTTACAGTAATTCTGAAATGGAATGGCAAAGCGTTCATAGTTACTGCCACAGATATTTTTTTAAAAAGTCGAAGAAGTTGGATAAGGGAAGAGGAGGGAAAGGTCAGGGTTCAGGCCTAGAGCCTGGGCTTTGCAAGAAAGTGGTGCCATTAGCAGAGACAGGTAAGAGAAGGGATTCCCTACTGAGCAGGCTCTGTCAGAGTCGACATGAGAGGAGGAGATTTTAAGTAAAGTGGGCCTGTTCTTTCATTTCCTTGGAGTCTCTGATCTTACCAAATATCCCCTCATCAGAAAGACTTTCCCCCACCACCCCCACACACTGTCACTCTCCATCCCCATTTCTTCCTTAGAGTACATGTAACTACCTGATATAGTATGTATTTGTTTACTGATAGGTTTTATTGTCTGGCTGCTTGCTCGATAAAACATATGCTCCAAGAAGGACAGCCTTTGTCTTTTTTGCTCAGCATCTCCAGTGGCTAAAGCAGCGCCTGGCATATAGTAGATGCCCAATAAATATTAGCTATTATTGTTAAAGTGCTTTCAAAAGTTCCTGGCATATAAAACATATTCAGTAAATATTAGCATTTATAGTAAATATCTCAAAAATGTAAAAAAGAGAAAGGCAGATGTCACACTCACCAGGAAGAGGAAGAAGACTTAATAGAGCAGCTAGGGTTACAGAGATTAGAAAACTTGGGCCTCTTTTAGGGCAGGGAAGAGAGGTGAGATCTGTGGCCATAGGCTTTTCGAAGTGCTAATACTGAAAACGAAAAAGTGAGGCAACACTAGTTCATCCTGGGATGGGTTAGCAGCTATGAAATGGGAAGAATGGGAATTTTCTGGGAACAGGAAAAAAGACACTTCAGCTGAGTAAATTTTTGACTATAAGAAATTGACCTACACTGGCCTCTTTGGCCAAATCTTTCCTTTCTCTCTTTACAGATCATTTGGAAATCCAAATTTCATAAAGTTCATTTAGTTGGGAGACCAAACATCAAGCTAATTAGCAGATTCATAATAGACTGCTCCAGATATATGGGGTTTGTAAGATTAGTTCCTCCAGCAAATATGCCTACTGTGCACTGAGAAAAATTTTGGCAGCGTCATTAACACAACTTCATAGTGATATAGGTCTATGCTGCTGGTAGAAGTTCAACCACTTCTCCATCTCTCCCAGATAATAGGTCAGGGTTCAGAGATGTCATGACTGCTCGAACACCTCTTCTCAGGTAGCATCAGGTAACATGCAGTGTTCCAGAATGCTCTTACAAGCACTGAGCAAAAATTCCCAAGGCTGTCTTTCAACTCAAATTAAGATGCTGTTAAATCAGATCGTGAACAAGGGTGAGCTGCGCTGAAGTGCCCTGGCATCCACCCTCAGCCATTACTGAGATTAAAATGTCAGCCATCTGCAACCTCCTAATTGCAAAATGTAATGACCACTGGTTCCAACTTTAGAGAGGTCTTAATTTCAGAATATAGTAAATAAACCAAGAGGGAATATAAAACTCCATTTCTCTGTGGCTTTCCAGAAACCATTTGCATGACGATACATCCTTAAAATATGTCTTAGTAGACATGGGAATAAGGTATATTTCTCTAAAATTTTGCCAACATGAAAAACAGTGGGTCCCTATTAATTCACTGGAGCTCTGTATTGCTCAGAAAGAAGTACTAGTGGTGTATCATTTTTCAGGTGCTGAAAACCCCTAGACCAGGGGTCCCCAACCCCCAGGCTGTGGACTAGTACAGGTCTGCGGCCTGTTAGGAACCAGGTCACACAGTGGGATCTGTATTTACAGCCACTCCCCAGTGCTAGCATCGCTGCCTCAGCTCCACCTCAGATCATCGGGCATTAGATTTTCATAGGAGCACTGGTCCCTGGTGCCAAAAAGGTTGGGGACCGCTGCCCTAGACAACTGCTTTTCAGATTTTTCTTTAAGTCCACCCAAAATTGCAAATTCTAACACACAAGCACATCATGATTCTATTCTAGAATCACCAGGCGAGGCAAATGTGTAAATATATTAGGAATGTTAGATGGAAAATAGTGTTGACCCTTATAAGAGTCACTTTAAGAAGTGCCACACTTGATACACAGTGTTACTGCTGTTCAGACCATTTAAGAGGAGGGGACGTTCAGTAAAGCTGAGTTCCTTGTTGGCTCTGCCTCTGACAAACTGCTGGGCCAGTTACTTAATTACTCTGTTTAAAAAGAGTTATGGGGTCTTTGCAAGAATTACATGAGCTAATAAACAAGGATTTCACATGCTACCTGGCTCATGGTTAGTTCCTTTAGGGATCTGATTGGGGGTTTTGCCTTTTATTAGATTTTGTTTTCTTTTTGTTTGTTGAATGCTGAATTACATTTAGAGAGCAGCCTCTCATTATAGCAAGATAATAAGCTAAGATGACACACACATTCATACACTCCTGCTATAAGCACTTGGAAATGTCAGATGTAATATTTTTTTAAATGCATAGTTAAACCTCCAATAAAGAAGGGGGAGTTACCAGGTGCCAGAAAATGCAGCAACTGAAAACCATAAGTAAGCAGAGAAATCGAGTGGGCAGCTGTCCTTGAGGACGAGGAGAGACACAGGGAGGAGGAAGGAGTAGAACAAGTATTAATTAATCCAGGAGAAGTAAGGGTCTAGGTTTCCACTCGCATACAGGAACAAGAGGCAAAGCCTTTGAGGCCTGCCCGAGGGAAGAGGCTGCTGCTCAAAGTGAGGCCTTTCAAAGAGCTGCAACCGCAGGGGAAATGGGCTGAAAAGCATTCTTCCATCAGCTCTGATCACTTGTCTATCTCTGGCTTTAGGAAAGGAGAATGAAATGCTCCCTAAAAAATTTAAACCACAGGCCTTTGCCTCTGGAATACTTGGGATACAAATTTCAGCTACCTGCACAGTCCAGAAACACCTAACCTGGGAAAATAGCATAAAAACCGGTCCTGGGCCAATGATGAGCTTGGGAAAAGCTAGAGCAAAACTCCCACAACCCATGCTGCAGATAATTCACACAGAAGAATCGGGCCTACTGAATTACAGGTTATAAAAACACAATAAACAGGAGGATTCTAGCCCCAAGAACTAAAAATAACAGAATAATCTAAAAGAGAATGTAATTAAGTATGTTTAAAAGGAAAGAAAAACTAATCCTTTCAGATGCCAAAAAAGCATTTGATAAAATTTAGCCCTTATTCATGATTTTTAAAATAACAAAAAACAAGAAAACACTCCTTAAATCTAATAGAAAGACATTTAACACAAAGAAAGGGTGCACCTCAACCAACCTATAGGCAACAACATTCTTAAAGGCACAGCACCACAAGCTCTCTTGTTAAAGTCAGTTAGGAAATCAAATGTCACTATCGCTCCCCTGTTTCAACACTTTGTTGAGGGAATTAGGAAACTTTCTGTAAAGGGACTGAGAGCAAATACTATAGGCTTTGCAAACTAGAAAGTGGCTATCCAAAGTAGTCAACTCTGTCATTGTAATGCAAAGTGAGCCATAGACAATATGAGTGTGGCTATGTTTCAATAAAACTTTATTTATAAAAACAAGTGGTATAGTGAAAGACCAAGCCAGTACGTTAACACAAGAAAAATAAATGAAAATCACTGTGATATTGTGATATAAAATATCTGTATAATTGGGTCTTCATCCCTGATTCCTGGCACAGAGTTCCTAAAAGCCTTTGATTTCCTGAGTGATAGGAGTGAGAGGAGCATCTTTTGTTATTCATAATAAACCCCTTTCAACTCTACTCGAGTTTATGCTAATGAGGTGACTCTTGAGGAATGCGGCTGATTATAGCAGGGAGAAGGAAGGGGCTGGGGATTGAGTTCAATCGCCAATGGCCAGTAATTTAAAAAATCACTCCTATGTAATGAAACTACCATAAAAACCTAAATGACAAGGTTCAGAGAGCTTCTGGGTTGGTAAACATATGGAGATGCCAGGGATGCCTTGAGAGAGCATGGAAGCTCCATATACCTCCCACCCCCATAACTTGCCCTATGCATCACTTCCACTTGGTTGTTCCTGAATTGTGTCCTTTCTAATAGACCAGTAGGTAATAGTAAGTAAAGCCCTTTTCTGAGTTCTGTGAGCCATTCTAGCAAATTATCAAACCTGAGGAAGGGGTTGTGGGAACCCTCGATTTGTAGCCCATCCAGTCAGAAGTATGGAAAGCGGGGACTTGTCACTGGCCTCTGAAGAAGGAGCTATCCTGTGGGACTGAGATGTGCAACCTGTGGGGTCTGTGCTAACTGCAGATGGTTAATGCCGAATTGAACAAAATCATAGGACACCTAGTGTGTGTCCACAGAGAGATGGAGAATTGAAATGTGGGGGAACCCCACACATTTGGTATCAGAAGTGTTATGAGTAGAGAAACAGTTCTCCTTTAGTCACACAACTTGGAAAAAAAATCTGTCATTATCACAAGATTATATATCTGTCTGCATAGGAAATGCAAGAGTATCTACAGATAAACCATGAAAATTAATGAGTTCAGCAAGATATACAAAACAAATAATATTCCTATACACCAGCAATAACAAGAAAAGATAATAAAAAGATGCCATTAACAACAGTAATATAGACTATGGGAGACTGAGGAATGCATTTAACAAAGATAAGTAAAAAGAATGGCAAAAATTATGAAATTCTATTGAAAGACATAAAAAGAAGGACTAAATAAACATAACTATACCATGTTTATAGATGAGAAGACACAGTATCAGAAGAAGGCAAATTCTCACAATGTATCTGTAAACAGTCTAAGTAATTTTAACAAAAGCAAAACAAGGCTTCTACATTCCTGAAATATATTTGAAGTGTAAAAAGCCTAGTACAGCCAAAACATTCTGAAGGCGGAACTTAAAAAACCCAGACCTATAAGCCCAAAGTAAATACAATAAAGTAGAGCTGCAGAGCAGAAGACAAACACACCACTGACAAAGAAAGCCACAGAACACATTCGCATATACATGGCAATGTGGTGTATGACAGTGGTGGAAAGATTCAGTATATGGAACTGAGACAACTGGCCATCCATATGGAAGAAGATAAAAGTAGATTCTAGCATTATACTATACACAAAAATTAATTCTAGGTCACTATAAAACACTACATTTCAAAACTTAAAAGAATATATAGGAAACTATTTTTATGACATTGGAATAAAGCAGGATTTTATAAAGAAGACATACCAAAAGTACATATCATAAAGGAGAAATTGATATGACTGTATTAAAATTTAGTACTTCTGTTGAATAAATGGCATCATTAAAAAAATGAAAACATAAGCCACAGACTACAAGATATTTGCAGCTGACAAAAAATTAATATCTGGAATATAAATGATTCTTATAAATTATTAATAAAAAGGCCAATGGCAGTAGAAAATTGGCAAAGGATATGAATGAGTGATTCACAAAAGAGGAAACTCAGATGGCCACTAAACAGATAAAGAGATGCTTGATCACACTTAGTAAGCAGAGAAATGCAAATTAAAATGATGAGATACATTTCCATGCCGATTGGATAGGCAAAAATTAAAAATCTGATAAACCAAGAGGATATGGGGAAATAGTAACTGCTGGTGGAAGCATAATTACAACTGGTTTGGAAAGCAGCCTGGAAATATCCACTAAACTGGAGATGTGCATGTTCTAGAACCTAGTGATTTCCTCTCCAGGTACTTGCTTTAGACAACCTCTAGCACCTACTCCTAGGCAGATATGTACACAGATGTTTACTGCAGTACTATTTATAATAGCAAAAAGGTAGAACCACCTTAACCTTCTCTTAAGTGAATAGATAAGCTGATTTATTCATGTAATGGAACACTATAGAGCAATTAAAACAAATCAACATGGATAAATATCAAAAACAAAATCAGAGAAACATATACAGTATAATACAATTCATGTAAATTTTAAAACATTCCCTCAAAAAGGCACAAATATATGTGGAAATGAAGTGTAGAAACTTTAGCAGAAATATGATTGTAGAGTGAGGAAGGGAGAGAAGAAAGGGGTAGGGAGGAAAGGAAGGAGGAAGATAGGTATGGGGCAAGGTCGAGTTTCAGGAATACCTAATTTTTTTTTTTCAAAGAAAAAAAGGGGAGGAGAGAAAGATGAAAGAACATGTGCCCACAAGTACAGCAAAATGCTAGCATCTGTTTAAATTCAGTGCCGGGAACATGTCTGTCATAGAGTATTCCATAGTATTCCATAGGCTTAAAATATTTCATAATTTGAAACATCATTTTAAGAAGACATCATGTTCAGAACAAATGCACAAATCTCAAGATATAATTACAAGACGTCTAAAACCCTACGTTGCCTTGGGCAGAACCAGTACTTCCTGATCTCATCAGCCACTTCAGCTGCTGGACACAATACCAACAACTCTTCCCTTTTTCCAAAAATCAAAGCCTCCTACAAAGAATGAATATTTGTCAGACTCGAAAATATTCACAAGAATGTGCCATAGGCTCTGAAGGCAACTTAAAAAGAAGGATTCCGGAAATGTTTGGGGCAATGGCAACATCAGTTGAAGCATCAAAGGATTACATCTATCCCAAGGTCACTACTTTGAAGAGAGTAAAATCTACTTATACTTTAAGTCTGATTTTTTTAAAATTCAGTGACAGCAACTAAAGTCATTCTTTTCCTGACTGTCAATGTTATCCAATATGGAGGTCATCACACCACACTGAGAATACCCAAGGAGTGGATGTTGGTACCAGCATTATAAATGACACCACATCCTTACAAGGAGCATGTCATTCAACACAAGGCTCACACAGTGATTGCAAATTACTGCAGATCCTCACATATACCAATGGGGATTTGCCTAGGTATTTTGCTCAGAAAATGGGAAACTTGTTAATCAAACACTGAACCTCATGGGTCAGCAGAAAGGAAACACTATTTTCATAGCAAGAGCAGATCCAGCAGCTGCAATAAGGACAGAGCACACAGGACAGAATAGCAAAGGAATTAGAGAACCTGACCAGCATAGACTGAGACATTCACTAGGATGAACAGCTGCCTGAATTATTTCTGGATCTGTTCACCCTCAGGTCCAATAATAACCAGAAGAAAAGCCCAAAGGCCCCACCCCACTCCACAAACAAAAGTTCCATTGTCAAATGTCAGTTGATCATACAAAGCCTTCATCATGTTTACAACATACATCGCGAGATATTCAGCAAAACATAGACCTGTTTGTTCATGAATATTTACTAATTTCACGAATATTTATTGAGTGCCTATTATGGCCAAGTGCTGGACCGGCATACAAACGATAAATTGAAACAGCCACACTTCTGCCCTCATCAAGTGTATGGCAAAGGAACAACACTATTCACAAAATAAATGACAAATTTCTTCTAACAAGATTTTAATTCTCCCTTGTCACTATATGAAACTGCCTACTAAAGGGCTCATACTTACCTTTTCACTCTGTGAGATTACACAATATCCCTATAAACTACCACACATTGAGATCTATATTCATGGTTCTTGGATACTAGAACTGATAAAATGGAGTTATTAATAGGTAATTCATCTTACTGAAGAATATAACCTTACTTTATTTTATAGGAGTTATTCAGTGATTAACTTGGCTTACTTGACAAGGGATATACACTAGAAATAATTGATTAAACTTATTGTTTGCTGACACTATACCAAGCAGTAGTAAATACTTTCCACTTAACTCATTTACTCTTCACAGCAACCAGCACCGTGGGTACCATTTTTACCCTAATTTATAGATGAGGAGAAATAAGGCACAGGGGAGTGCAATTTGTCCAAAGTCACACAGCTAGTATGTGACTGAGGTATAATTCAAATTCTGGTCCAAGCTCTTGACCACTACATAAAATAACCTCATTAACAAATTAAAAAAAAAAAAAAAGATAGAAGTAAAACCTTAACTCTTAAAGGGACTTGCACATTTTAGGAGTTTCTCCTAAGGAAACATCATGAATACATAAAGCATGGTTATTAGAATCTGTTTTAGAGAACTGTTTAAATAGCAAAAAGAAGGGGAAAAAAAACTGAAAGAGCCTAAAAATCCAACAATATAGGAATTAAGGTATCTAGATAAATTATTTTTATATCTTCATAAAATAAAGCTATTAAAATATACAAAAAAAGAATGTTTAATATCAAAGGAAATGTTCATGATACTATTCAAAGTTCAGAGAGTAATATACAGAAATTATAAATTTATAAATATATCTTTTCTTTCTAAAAAGAAAAATCATGTATGTATATATAGAAAAAGGCTGAAATATACGTACAATAAATTGTTAATAATAGTTATCCGTGAGTTGTCATATTACAGGTGATTTTCATTTATTAACTTTTGCTTGTCTAAATTTAAAAAAGCAGAAGCCTTTTTAATAATCAAAAGACAGGTGTCAAATCACTTATATACAAAATTAATATTTAAGACTATTTATAAAATGCCTTGTGATACATAATTGTTATTGGCCATCAAATCTTTTGGATTGTGTTCTCTAGTCACTTAAAAATTTGGGCATGTACTTCCAACACATGAATATTTGGTTATTTTGAAATTACATATGCTCTATAACCTTATTTACATTTAAAAAATTTAAAAACACAGACCTTTTAAAAATAAAATAAGTAGCAATTCTAATGTCTTATTTTCATGTCCTAATGGACTATCATACACAAACCCTGAGTATCAACAGAGCATAAACACTATGTCATCAGAATACTGGAAATAAAATACATACTCCAGAAGAAAGAGGGTGTCCTCACTGGAAAGGCATTAAGGTATTTAAATAAATTATTTGTATATCTTCAGAAAATAATGCCATTAAAATATTTTTAAAATAATGTTTGTTATCAAAGGAAATGTTGATGGCAATCTTTAAAATTCAGAGTAATATACAGAAGTTATAAAAATTACAAACAACATATCTTTTCTTTCTAAAAAGTATTATTAGTATTTGTTACATACGTGTTTCATAACAAATACTAATTTCCTCCAAACTCATGGTTTTCTGCTTGATCTCCAGAGTTGCCTTAAAGGTGGATTCCACTCACGTACGTAATTAAAGGGAGTGTCATGAGCAAAAGAGAGGCAGGAGAGCCAGGGCAGGTAAAAGGGCACAGTATGCACAGGAGAGGAGTAGGAGACATATTTACCCTTTATTTGTCAGGAAACAGTCATTGACAGTTTTCAAATGGTCCATGATAGAGTGAAGATTTTACTTTCGAAAGAACTATTGAGCCCAAGAACATAGGATTAAAAGTAGGACTGGAGACAAAGACAGTAGTTAGGGGAGAGTAATAGCGGCATTGGGACTAGAAAGATATCAAATAGGGGAAATATATGCATACTTCTGATTTAGCACTTGAGAACCGTTTGGACTTGAGGGTAGAAAAGGAGGACAACAGCAGATCTCAATTTTAGAATCAGATAAAAATAAAGAGGCCATAAGAAGGACCTGGTAGGGGAAGGAAAATAAAAAAACTTTGGTTTCGGTTAGATAAAATTTGATGAGCTCAAGGTATATTCACCTTTGGGATGAAGTACAGGACTCAAAATGTAGAATTTTGGAGTCTTATCCAAGTGGAATAAATAAGACTGCCAATCGACAGCACACTCAGATGTAATGTTCTCATACTCTCTGTGAGCAACTGAGCTCTGGGGAATGAACAATTCTGGGAAGAGAATGAATTTCTGTAAATGGACCATTTATTCCAGAAACAAATTTCTGCCAGTTTGGATAAGTTATCATTGATTGGTCCATTGGTCAATAATCAGATATGTAGCTATGAAAGATAGGAGGAGAACCAAAGTAAATGTGTCAGAAGTCAAAGAAGAAAAAAGTAGATTTAAAGATGGCATCAACAACAATATTAAATGTTTCAGTAAGGTAAACAATCTTTGTGGGAGTGGAAGGTTAAGAGACCTGGTCATTAAAATACCTTTGAGGTACTTAGAGAATGGAAAAGGCAACGCACCAGGTTTTAAGTGTTAAGCAGTAGGTGGATGATGAGGAAGTTGAGGCAGCTAGCAGAAGGGACTAATTTTGAGAAGCTTGGCAACAATATAAAGAAAATGCATAGAATTATAACTCCAAGAGAAAGCAAGTCTAAGAAAAGGGGTGGAGAAAGCATTCTAAGTGTTACGGAAATGTGAGCATCATTATGGAAATTGGTAGGAAGAGGAAAAATGAAAATACAATAATGAAAAGCAAAATAATAGGCAAAATAATGTTCAGTAAGAGGGAGGAAAGGCTAGAGAATGGAATCTTTTGAAAGAAAGACAATTTTCTGATAAAAGAGAAAAAATATTTTCTTAAAAATTAAGTGGAAAGGAGATCAATTAAAAGATCTCCTATTAGATCACCTTGGGATTATCAAAAATTAGGAATAGAGGTCATCTATTAAGACCGACAGAGACTTGAAAGGAGGGAAAAGGTTTTGACAACTACCAAAAAATGTGCCAATGGAAACAATACGGGACGTGTGTGAGTGTGCACATGTGTACAGAAGAACACACATACCCTTGGATTAAAATAGTTCCTAAGAAAGTGTAAATAACTCAAAGAAGTCTACTTCTAGTATATATTTTAGGTTTTTCTCCCACATTATCTTGGCCTGAAAGGTTGCTATCTTTGCACATAAGTCTATTTCAAGAGAGTGTGCAGAGGAAAGGACAATGTAAAACAAAAAGTTCATTTCTCTGAACTTTTATCAAGGCAAATCATATGATAAAGAGGCAAGACTCAGTAGAGAAATATTAATATCTTATAAGGCCCTGAAACACTTGGTAATTAATTTTTCAGCAGGAAGAAGGTTATATTCCAATGATAGGAATAGCTATTCACAAAGGCATTGGAGAGAGGGAGGGAGAAAATCAAGGGAACTAAGAAAAAGTAACAGAGAAGAAAAATGGTCACACGCTAATTCCTATACATATGGACCTCATCCAAAAATGAAGATGGCAGAATCAGACAACTATACGCCAGGCTGCTGCCAGTAGGACTTATTCTTCCAGACCAAAGAAAAGGAAGAAAAGCCAGCTTCATAATAGCAAGCCAGGATTTAGACTTCTCCTGCAAAGTAACCAGATGGACTACAAAATTCTTCAAAGGCAGAAATATCAATTCACTCAACAAATATTTCTTTAACACCTATGTTTCAGACACTAAGCTCAAAGCTGGAGAGAGAGAAATGACTGGCTTCCTGTATTAGTTATCTATTGCTGGGCGGGGGGGATGGGAACTACTCCAAAACTCAGTGGCTTAAAATAACAAACAATTTTTATCTCACAGATTCTGAGTAGGTGGTTCTGGCTCCGGATCTCTGTGTTGAGGGTCCCCAAGTCCTCCCCCAGGTTCAGTGATCACTGTGAAGATTTACAGGACTCACATATAGTATTACACATGGCTATGACTTATTACGGTAAAAGGATAGAAGGCAAAATCAGCAAAGAGAAAAGGTGCATGGAGTAAAGTCTGTGGGAAATCAGGCACGAGTTTCCAGGAGTCCTCTGCCTGTGGAGCCACTTGGGACAGGCTTAATTCCTCCAGCACCTCATTGTGGCAACATTTTATGAATTGTTGCCTACCAGGGAAGCTTATTAGAGCCTCAACATCCAGAGTTTTTATGAGGGGCTACTCATGCACACACTCTCTGCCCAGCGCATACCCAAATTTCAGATTCCCAGTTAGAAGAAGTTCATCATAAATAATACTATTGGCACAGTTTAGGCACAGCTGACCACTCATCATCAGTTAGAAAAGGGAGGGAACGGTCACTAAATCCAAGTTCCCAGAACCTGGCCAGAGCCAATTTTGCAAGCAGGCCTGTTCTAAAGATAGCAGTCTCAGGTCTGCTATGTTAATTCTTTTCAATACAATGTCTCATGAGGTTTCAGTCAAGCTGTCAGTTGGGGTTCCATCACCTGAAGCCTTGACTACTGGAGTCGGAGGGTACACTTACAAGAAAGCTTATGCATATGGCTATAGGCTAGAAGTTCTTCACCATGTAGAGCTCTCTACCAGGTTACTTGAACATCCTCAACATACAGCAGCTGGCATTCCCCAGGGCAAGTGATCTAAGAGAGTAAGAATATGCCCAAAAGGGAAACTACAGTCTTTATTATCTCAAAGTGACATACCATCACTTCCACTATTGGTCACAAAGACTAGCCCTAGTACAATGTGGAAGGGGGAGGAGATTAACAACTCTGATTGTCAAGAGCCAGGGATCGTTGGGGGCTGTGTTGGAGGCTGCCTACCACAGCCCCACTCTCTGGCATCCAACGATTCACATCTCTCTTACATGCAGTGTATACAAACTCCTCTCACAGTCCTTAAGAATCTCATCCCATCACAGTATCAGCTCCAAGACCAGACCCTCATCATCTAAATCAGGTCCAGGTTCAGATGAGGCTCCTTAGTCCAATTTCTAACCTATGGCTCCTTGATTATTTTTCTCAATCTATAGACATGTGCTACTAAAGCAACAAGTTATCTGTCCCCACACATACCATGGTGGGATAAGCAGAGGCTGCCTGCTATAAACACTCCTGCTCAAAAAAGGGGAAATAGGAAGCATGTAGGGGTAACAATTCTGAAATCCCACCAAGAAAATGTTTCGAGTTCCTTGCTTACATCTCTAGTAGAGGTCTGGGAATAATTCTCTATGACCCTTAACTCCACCCTCTGGACTTTTGGTTTTGGCCTCTTGGTCATCCTTCCATTTTTATGAAAGGTAACAAGTGTGTGCAGCTGAGCAGCTTTCTCAGACTGCTCCCAACTTATTGATACTTGGGTAACCAAATGCCTCTTTTCATTTCGTACTCTCCATGTCCCTTTCATTTCAAGCTGACGATGTCTCTTCAAGTATAACTCTCTTAAAAATTTTGAGAGTCTTCTATGACTCCCTTTAGACTTTATTCTGTTAGACAAAAGCCACATCCACAATGGTCCTTGCTCACCTTGGGCTTTTGCTGAGAGATGATGTCCTTGAGTATCTAAGGAGCCCTGTTGTTTGATTGAGAGAATCTATAAAGCAAACTCTTAACTTCTTTAGAGGGCCTTTTGGCTGACTGCTCGGTACTGTGAGACACCATCTTTGATATGGAGGATCTTAAGAAAAAATGATAGTTCATGTTTGGAACTTGTGCTCCAAATTTGATCTTTGCTAGAAGCCATTTCTTCATTTTAGCATCACGTGCCATCTGAAGAATATGGAAATCTTCAAAAACAGCAAGCCCTGGCTCTTGTTTTGTCTACCACTACTGCCTTCACTTCTTCTCTCTTCTCTTGAAATTTTACTGTAAGTAACAGGAAAAAATAGAAGGCACTTTCGACACCCAGTTCATTAGGTACATTTTCTACTTTCTGCATTTTTGCAGGCAATAGTATTGCTAAAATTTTTGCCACTGTATAACAAAGACTCTCCCTTTCCAAATTCCAACATGATTTTCCTCGTTTTCCCATAAGCCTTCACTGGCAGCCTCCTCAAAGTCCACACTTCTATGGACAATGTATTCAAGGCACTTTAAGCTTTGTTTACATGTTCCTCAGTCCTTACAGATTTCCCACTGCACACTGCCTAGATGCAAAGCCTCTCCCAGATTTTAGGTTTTTGTTACATAAGCACCCCATTTCTAGTACCAATATCTTATTAGTTATCTATTGCTGTGCAGTAAGTTACCCCAAAACTTAGCACTTAAAACAAGTATTTATTGTCTCACAGTTTCTGAGGTCACATAGACATTGGGAGCCATTTAGATGAGTGACTTGGGCTCAAGGTCTCTCATGAGGTTACAATCAAGTTGACGGCAGGGCCTGTAACATCTAAAGGCCCAACAAGGAGGAAATCTACTTTGAAGCTCACTCACATGATTGCTGGCAAGCCTCTGGGTTTTTTTTATTAGCTATCACCACATGAACCTCTCTCCATACATTGTCTGTCTTTACAACATGACATCTGGCTTTCCATAGATTGAGTGATCCAAAAGAAAGAGCTCAGTCTTTTATAACCTAATCTTGGAAATGACATAGACATATCATCACTCCTGCTATAATCTATTTCTTAAGGGCATGCATACCAGAAGGTAAGGACTGGGGGACTGTCTTGGTGGATGGCTACCACGTTTCCTATCTGGAAGTCTAAGGAGATAACAGGCATTAACACTACTTACAATAAAATTTAATAAGGGCCATAAAAAATATATGAAGAAGTCAGCAGCAGCTTACCCTGGAGGAGTCAAGATGATGTGACAGAGAAGGTGATGTTTACTTTAGGGCCTAAAGGGAGAGATGAGATTTGTCAGACACTTGGAAGAGCCTAGCCTGCTGGAAGCTTTTCATGTATTTCTCTTTTGCATATCATATCTGCCTGGTAAATCTGACAACCTCAAAGGTCTTTCTAAAAGCAGATATGGAATAACTTAATATTAGTATTTTTGAAGGACACATTACAATTTAATAGATGAATCAAAACCATAATGGTAGATCACGGATGCTATGCTTGGAAATGCCTCATCTAAATGTCAGACTTAGGGGAAAAAATGAATGAAGTGAAAATGTACAGCTTAACACATGTGAGAGTTGGAATAAATGCCCCTGATTTGGTAAAACACACAAGTATTCAACACATAATGGTGATTATTTAAATAAGAAGGCAAGAACAAAGACATGGAGAAAGAAATGCTAACCAAAGGACCCTTTGCATGAAATAAATGCAAGAGTGAATGGAAAACTAGGTCGTGTAAGCACACTAAAATATTAAAGTTACTTTTTTTCTCATGATAAAAGTGATACAATCTCATTATAAAAAAAATCTATAAAGTATAAATGAGCATAAGAAAGAAAATAAAAATCACCCATGGCCCCAAATTCTAGAGAGAACTACTAATTGGATTATAGACTTTTCCCTTATAAACTGCTGGATAGATAAGTGGAGATACACACACACATGCACGCATAATTTTGAAAATACGTAACTTTTGGGTATGGCTCTATGTTTTCATTAATATAAAATTAACACATAAAAATTAAACTCATATATGGGTAATGTTTTTTAAACTCTAAATATTATGGAGAGAGATGAGGTAGAAAGTAAAATTAATCTGTAATTCTTTCACTGGGGGGAAAACAGTTTACTGTTAACATCTGGTATTTTTCTTACAGGTATTTTTCAATGCAAATGATTTTAGTGCCAAAATAGGCTCATGCTATTTTGTTAACTGCTTGTCTCATTTAAAAATACATGGTGGGTCTCCTCTTTCGTTAATACATGCAGCTACATTATTATTTTTAATGACCATATAGTTCCAGAATAGGTATGTACCATAACTTATTTAACCAACACCCTATTAATGAGCATTTATACTGTTTTCAACTTTCTACAGTTGCCAACGAGGCTCAGCAATTACACCTGTCTGGAAGCCTCTTTACACACTCATCTGTTATTTCCTCAGGATGAACTTCCAGGATTAGATTTGCTATGTCAAAAGACATTCACTTTTTAAGAATATTTATGCATACTGCCATGCATTCCACCATAAATATTATACCAATATACACTCACAACAAGAATATAAAAATGTCTCCAGCCACCACCTTCACCATTACTGAGTACTATAAGCAAAGTCTTTCATTTCTTCAGACGTGAAAGACAAATTAAGACAATTAATATATTAAGATAGTATATTTTCAAATGCTCAAAGACTATTTAAACTTTTTCTTTGTTAATAGTACATTCTTTTTTTCTTTTTGCAAATGTTCATGGAAGTGTTCACTGTTTTCATATTGATTTGTAAGTGTCCTCCCACCCAAACACATGGCTATTCATATATTTTAAAGTCTGGTAGCAATGTTTTACCAGCAGAAGACAAATAAGAACTCACAGAGTTAGTAAATGGTTGAGCCACATTCAAATTTTCCTGACTCCGAAATTCCCACAGTGGTGCACACTAGGCTGGTGCCTCTTCAGGACGGAAAGCAGGCCTTCCTACACTGTTGCCCATGAGAATCACCAGGGGAGCTTTTAAAACTCTTGATGCCCACTTCTCACCCCGTACCAATTCAACCAGGCAGAGTGTTTTTGAGGACGCCCAGGTGGTTCCCATGGGCAGCAACGTTTCAGAACCACTGAACATTTCATCCCCCAGCTAGTGGGAATGTTGCCGTCTCATCCTCTCTCAAACTGCCCTTGGTTGAAGAGTTATGTAGACCAAGCTCATGTCCCCTCCTGAGCCTACTGCATCCTATTACTGGGGGATACAAAGGTATAAAGACTCATCCTTGTTGCCTCAACCCAAGAAATCACAGTTCCTGGGCCCCCATTGGGTAGGATGGAGGCCTTATAACTTCAAGGCTGCCCTTCTTCTGCCCAATGCTGCTGCCTTCCCCTCCCCAGAAGTGTGGCCTGAGAGAGTCCCTAAGATTGTCCTACATACTAATCTCTGAGGCTGCCTCCTGAGGGAGCCCAGCCCATGTCACACGTGCTATATGGAACTTCCTCTAAAAGAATAAATTGAAAAAATCTTTCTCAAAGGCCTAACATGCAGCTGCAGGTAGTTATCAAATCATATTAAAAAATCCTTTCAGGTGGAGTTATTGTTTAAGGAGCATGGAGTTTCTGTTTGGGGTGCTGAAAAAAGTGTTGGATGTAACTAATGCCACTGAACTGTATGTCATTGTGAATGTCACAAATGCTACTGAATTGTACATTAAAAATGGTTAAAACGACAATTTTTATGTTGTATATATTTTACTGTGATCTTCAAAAATTAGTCAGGTAATATACCAAAAACCACTGAATTGTATACTTTAAATAGGTGAATTGTTATATGAATTATGTCTCAATAAAAGTGTTTTAAAAAATCCTTTGAGTGCAGTGTAATGACATGGTAGTCAACAAATGAGTAAAATAGTAGCCTCAGCTCTATTAATCCATAGAATGATGACAATATTTTTAAGCCCTAAAGGGGTTTTCTTTCATTCATTGTCTCATTCCCTAAAATACACAAACAAAAATGCTCATAGATTGTACTTTATGTATCTCTGGTCAGCAGTAATTCAGAATTTATATGCTGAGTGGTACGAGAAAAAACATAAGCAATTTTTTGGGCCAGCTCTCAGGTTTAAGAATATTTAAAGACCACTTGAGAGCTCATATATTGGCAGCATCACTAAATTCAGTTTTGTGGTAGTACAAATGTTCAATTTAACTGAAGCGCAAGCTCACGCATACAGAAAATCACCATGAAGCTAGAGAGCAGACCATTTCTAAAAGAGGAGCAAAGCTGACTTATTTATAAAAACAATAATGTGCCAAAGACGGCAGTGTCCAGAGAATAACAGATGCAAAAATCTATCTCCCTAGGAGACACACAATCCACTGCACTCCTCTAGGATTTATAAAGTACTTCACATTTGCAAATCCTCCATAGTCATCCTCATTAGCCATCCATCCCCAACGAGCCCAAAAGTTTCCTTCTTATAAAAGATTGACAAGCCTGTTATACCCATGTATACTGTCCCTTAACAAGAGACCTTCAATCAATAAAGGCCAAACCTCCAATAAGGGTAACTGTCATTTAAAGTCTGTGGTTCCTGCTCCTGGCCCTCCACAATCAATGTAGGACCAGGAACCAACTTGATGTTGGTTTATACATTGAATAAAAGCTTATACATTGAATGAAAGCTTATACGTGCTTAAGAATGAAAGAAAATACATGTCAAAACTCCCACCGAAAGCATGATGGAAAAAATAATGAATCTGGAGCTGGGAAACTTGAGTTTCAGCCTTCAATCTGTTGCTGGCAACCTGTGTGACCTAGAGCCAGTTAATCAACCACTATGAATCTCAGTTCCTTTATCTGCGATACGAGCTTAATGATGATACTTGTGCTGCCTATCTCATGCATTGTTGTGAGTTCTAAACACTTAAAAAATGTAAAAGATTACTATAAAACTTCCAATCCCAGAAGAGCTACAGAGAAACATAGCTCGGGGCATTTAAGTATAACATAGCTGTTTAAATATGAGCCTGAGGAAGTGAATTCCACTGAGGGAAAAATATTAATCCAAGTTACCTCTTCTTACATCCATTTCATAACACATTTGAGACCAAGCCGATTATGTTGTGGAAGCCGCACACCAAGATGTGAAAGGAAATAAGAGTTAGAATGTGTCTTTAACTTAGATAAATAAAATCATTACTATCTGAAATTCTAGAGTTTGTTCAGTTTGCTGTTTTTGTTGTTGTGTGTTATTTTTGTCTATTATAGTAGAAAGCACTGATGTAGAAAATACTCAGTTCCTTTTGGGGTGTGGGCATACATATTTTTTTTCCCCTAGAAAAGACACTGGAAAGAACTAAATTTTCACAGTACTGCATGGCAATTCTTTAGTAGATTTTAAAGGAATCCTGTGAGGTAAGACAGAAATCATCGACGCATTGATTTTATATTCCACAAATGTATAACCTCTGAAATTTCAAAGTCAGGGACTTATTTGTTTCCTACTGAATGAAGACTTAAATTGGGACTAACACAAGTTCCAAATTTAGCAGAGCCACAAAGGCTGGAAGCAGTTGCTTAACAACTGCACACATTCGTCCAGTACCTCACAGGTTGTCAGAAGAGGCCCTCAGCAGAGCCAAAAATCACAGTCAAGTCAGACACAAACAACTGACCAAAAAATGAATCCTGAAATCAAGAGAGAACTAGATGATTCTCTTTCAGCCAGTTTTCTTTAGTAAGGCCTGGTGGATGGAGGCGGGGAGAAATTGGGATATATTCCGATAAGCCATTTGTGGTATTTAGGCACTGAAGAATTAATCAACTTTAAAAACAAACAAAAAATTCAATCTACCATTTTTTCTCCTCTTTCCTTTCAATATCAAACTCCTTAAGAAAACAGTCTATAGCTTCTGCCTCCATTTGCTCATCATATACTAAACAGTTCTCTGAGAGGTCACCCATCATGATTGTGTGATCAGCAAATCCAATGGCTTTTCATGACTACTTCTCGAACTCTTGGTGGCATGCAACACTACTGGTCATTCCTTTTTCTGAAACAGCCCCTCCCCTGACTCCTCTGGTATGACACCTGTCCTGGCACTCCACCTACCCCTCCTACTCCTTTTTCCTCTCCCTGCCCCTCTCCTGGTTCTTAATTACCTAAGTTGTCTGGCTTCTGCTTCGCCCATTCTCCACTACCCACACTCCCTAGCAAATCTGAGCTCCTCTGTGGCTTTCTGTTCAGTTGTATGTGACAACTCCCAACTACCTCCCTCTTGAAGATCAAGCCTACATTTCCAGTTGCCTAATCCATGTTTCCAGTTTGCCCAATCCATGTTTCCAGTTTGCCCTCAGCACTTTACATCTGAGGTGGAACCCACCACCTTTCCTACAAAAACAAGCTCCTGCTCCTAGCTCTCCAAATTTTGTTATTTTTCTCATTTCTCACTATCAAAACCATCCTTCCACTCCACTTACAAGTTTCCAAGTCCCATGAAGGGCTCAAGACGTCTCTCATAATCACCACTTCTTTTGCATCCTCATGCAAAGATATTGCAATAACTTCTCATGTGGATTCTTGTTGTAAGCACCTAATTCTCTGTATTAAATCTCTTCTCATTTAAAATTTATAACCAAGTTTCTGTGCCTTGTACTGAATGCTGACACAGAGCAAAATGATAAGTATCTAGTTGAGTAACTAAGACATAAAATGACAATGCCTGTGAAACTGATTTATAAACAGTAAAGCTAATCTTTTCTGTAAATCTCCATCTTTTCCCCCATACTCTGACCCCCAATCCTTAAGTTAGCACAGTGCCTCCCACCCCTGAAATGTTGATGTTCCCTACAACACAGTCAGTTCTCTTCCTTTCTCACTCCACTTGAGAAATCTCGTCTCTTCTTCCCACTTTAATAACCACATAGATCAAGGGTTAACTTATGCGAGGACATGGACACTTAGAAAAGCTGATACAAAGCTAACTTTCCAGAACAAATGCAGGTGCATTTCAATATAATTTCTTAGGTTTGCAGGCCTTCTGAATTTTATCTATGGACCTCTAGGGGTTATAGACCCCTGATCTTACATGCTAATGAGTCTCTAAACCTGTATCTCAGGCCAGATCATTCTTACAAGGTTTAAGACTGATGTTTACAAGTGGTCACTGGACTTCCCACAAGCAACTCAAACTCAATGTGTCCCCATGTGATTTTATCTTCCCACTGCTCCTCTTCCTCTGTTATTTATCATGTAAATCAACGATTCTAGCATCCTCCAAAGGCTTGGGCATCATTCAGACATCTTTTCTTCCTATTCCATAGACAATTGCCCAGTCCTGACAATTCTATTCCCTTAGTCGCTTTTAAATCTATCCACATCCTCATCTCTGTTAACAGCAATTTGTCCAGCTACCCCATCTCTAATTAAGATTGCTGCAGAAGCTATCAAATTGTCCTCTCTGCTTCCTGGACCTTAAAATTTGCATTTGGACTTGAAAATCTTTCCTCTTTTTTAAAACCTTCAGTAATTGCATTTTCTTCTTACCATCAGCCCTCCCAGGCCTCCCCAAAATAGCTCTATAACCCCCACCATATAAGCTACCAGTTCCCAGAACTATAGTCTTTGTCACCCCTAAAGAGCACATGCTGCTCCCGGCCTATAATTTCTCACCATTTTATTTTCTACTGCTATCCACCCTCCCCACCTCACTTTCTCCCCGCCGCCCCACACACTGTCCTCATGGCTAACTCCTCATTCATCAATTATCAGCTTAGATGTCATTTAATTCCATTACTCGTCAAAGGTTTATTCAGCACCCAGTACATGCCACCCACTGGGCTAGCACTAGAGACAGAGCAATAAAAAGACAGTCACAATCCTTGTCCTGACAAAGCTCAATCTTATAGGGACATTAGATCAAAAACGACAAGTGTAACAATCCCTTAGTTGTCCCTAGTTCCAACTCCAGGGTGAGTCAGGATCCCCCATTCTGGGATTCCATAACCCACATCTGTGATCCCCAACCCTACCACCACTGTTGGCACATCCATCTCTCCCAATGGCCAGACTATAAACTCCTTACAGGTAGGACTATGTTTTAACCATTTTATTTATTGCTGATACCTAGTATTGTATCTGGCACTCAGGAATTGGTTAATAAATCTCTATTGATTAGAAAAAATTAGTCAATAAATATTAGCTGAATGAGTCAGCTCTGCTAGAAGTGGCCCTATGAAGGGAATACAGTGGAAACAATTGAGATGGAGAGTCCTCACTGTTTGCTTGTCTGGGCTTTGTCAATGCCTCAAATCCATAAGTGACATGCTTCTAACACTGGACTTGCCGCCTACACTTCATGTTAAGCAGCTATTCCCAGGAGCCCTCTTGCCTCCAGAATAAATACCTGTGTGCTCCATGGTGTACCTAATTAGAGGCACCTATAAGGCAACTCTATAGACCTCAGGAGGCCAGTCTCCAAGCTGTGCCCCTGGTCACTGGAACCTAAACAACAGAGAAGGCAGGTAAGCACAGGGGACTTGGCAGCCAGAAGAGGCCCAGGAGCTCAGCTGAGTTGGGTCCTTGGCGTTTTGCTCCAAATTCCCTGCTAGGTCAGCCGTGAGTCTGTGTGTATAAAATAACACCACATTTCTGAATGTGCATGAAACTAGTGGGTGATGGAAAGAAGCAAAAAGGAAACTAAGGAGTAAGTACATCCTTTATGAAAGATAATAAGGTGGTTTGGAGAAATGATGATGAAATTTTCTTGAGTGTACAACAATATAGGTGAACATTTATGGAGCATGTGCTATGTGCCAAGTTCTAACCTCTTAGTATGCATCATTTAATTCTCTCAAGGCCCCTATGAGGTGACACCATTATCTTATATACAGGGTAGTAAATGGAGCCCTAGTGAGATTAAGGAGACTCCCATGGCTACCCCGCAGCATGTCAATGACACAGCAGGATGCAAACCAGCAGTATGACTCAGAGTCCAGGATGAAAGCTCTGTACTTACATCCCTGTGAGGGAGGAGAAGCATCCTCACCTCCACTCTGAGGCACACCAGTTGCCAGTGCCAATGTGGCTCCAGGCATGTGCTATCAAACAGGACTGAGCACATGTTCTCTGTGTTAAGGGTAGCCCATCAGTCTGGGCAATTATTGTCATGCAGTAATGAGGGTCTGATGTTGCCAGATATTCCTATTTTTCAAAAGAAGACAGATATCCAGATTTTTTAAATTGGGGCTGAGGAAAGGGAGGGATCACAGAAAGTTTTAGCTGGAGGAACTGAGAGGAATATGATAATAACTGAGATGGGCTTATGAGGGAAAAAGAGGTTGGGAAATAAAAGATTATGTGTCCATTTTTGATGTGCTGAGTTTCTGATGCTGAAGACGTTCAGAATGTTGTGAGAACTCTGGGGCTGGAGTTGAGGACCAGGGTGCACATAACAGAGAAGGCTGTGGTTCCTCTGCTATCGGGCCATCCTGCCTCAACCCTCAGTTCTACCTAGAAAAGGATCATTTAAAACAATAGTCCCCAAACTTTTTGGCACCAGGGACTGGTGGTCCTATGAGAATCTAATGCCTGATGATCTGAGGTGGAGCTGAGGTGGTAATGCTAGCACTGGGAAGCAGCTGCAAATATGGACGAAGCTTCACATGCTCACTGCTGCTCACCTCCTGTGGCCCAATTCCTAACAGGCCAGGGACTGGTACTGGTCTGTAGCCCAGGGTTGGGGACCCCTGGCCTAAAATACATCCTCTTGTTTGTTGTGAGGATGGTGAAAAACTAGGCTGGTATTAGTTTTCTAAGGCAGCCATAACAAAGGACCACAAACTGGTGGCTTAAACAAGAAATTTACTGTCTCATCGTTCTAGAAGCTGGAAGCCTGAGATCAAGGTGTCAGCAGAGTTATGCTTCTTCTGAAGGCTCCAGGGAAAAATTTGTTTCAGGCTATTTTCATAGCTTCTAGTAGTTCTTTCACTTACAGCAGCATAACTCCAGTCTTCCCATGGCATTCTCCCTGTGTGTGTGTGTGTGTCTATGTTCAAATTTCCCTTTTTATAAGGACAGCAATCATATTGGATTAGGGGCCCAACTTTATTCCAGTATGACCTCATCTTAGCTAATTATATCTACAATGATTCAATTTCCAAATGAGGTCAGAATCTGAGGTAAAGTAGGTTAGGACTTCAACATATGGCTTTGCGGGGGAGACACAATTCAATTTTTAACAAAGCTCTAAATGGAGATTTCCTTTCTTCCAAGGCCGGGATCCCTAAGAGCAGGATTAAGGCATGCCATCATTTACCTTTGGAAATTACTGTGTTCAAGGAACCATGCTAGTCCTACAGGGAATACAAAAATGAACTAGATCTTAATTCTTAAGGGCCTTCTC
Source organism: Eidolon dupreanum (assembly GCA_028627145.1). Lineage (NCBI taxonomy): Eukaryota > Metazoa > Chordata > Mammalia > Chiroptera > Pteropodidae > Eidolon > Eidolon dupreanum. Next base: position 19,730,628 of record CM053509.1, read on the forward strand.
TACAGGGAGAAGACATGGACAAAAACTATCCTACAAATAAGTAGGTTATAATTGACTTGAAAATAATATAAGTACCATAAATTCAAATATGAGAAGAGAAATCACTTTTGTCTGTAAAAATCAGGCCTTAATCCTTAGGCATTATAGTTGACCCTTGAACAACACAAATTTGAACTGTGCAGGTCTACATTTTTTTTCAATTGACCCATTCAGTTTAATTGACCACAGTTCATTTGATCTGTACAGTTCAAGTAACCTGTGCAGTTCAAACTTGTTTCATTTAAAGGTCAACTCCATGGTTGAGAATCCATATATGCAGCATACCAACTATAGTTATACATGAATTTTCAACTGTTTGAAAGTTTGGCACCCCTAATCCTCAAGTTGTTCAAGTGTCAACTGTATTTGATCCCAGTATTGGGAGAGGCCCAGAATTCTGACAGATGAAGACTAGGGGTTGGGCAGAAAAACTGAAAGACATTCCAAGTGGACAGAACACATTGAACACAGAAAGAAAAGCAAGAGCTTGTTGGATCAGATCTGTTTTCTCAGAGACTTAGGTATGTCATGTAATTTTAAAAGACTTCATATAATTTTAGAAGGCTAAAATTATAGTTTGGGTTTAGTTGGAAGCACCCTTAATTGGCAGGAAAGAAGTTTGGATATATTGGTAGGCTCCTGGGAGTAATTTAGGTGGCCAATAAAAGTAGTTCCTTTAATAATAGCTGAACACATCTCAAATCTGGGGAGAGATATAGACATCCAGGTACATGAAATTCATAGATCTCCATCCAATAAGATTAAACCCAAAGATGACTTCACTAAAACACATTATAAAAAAACTGTCAAAAATCAAAGACAAGAGAATTTTAAAAGGAATGAGAGAAAGAAATTCATCACATAAAAGAAAACCCTTATTAGTCTACCATCAGATTTCTCAGCAGAAAAATTGCAGGCCAGGAGAGAATGGGCTATTCAAAGTGCTGGAAGAAGAAAAACTGCTAACCAAAAATACTTTACCCAGCAAAGTTGTCCTTCAAAAATTAAGGATAAAGACTTTCCCAGACAAACAAAAGCTAAGGAAATTTATTACCACTAGATGTACTTTACAAGAAATGCTAAAGAGAATTCTGAAGAAGAAATGAATAAGTGTTAATTAAATTACATAAAAACACATGAAAGTATATAATGCACTGATAAAAGTAGGCATATAATCAAATTCAAAATACTTTGCTATTGTAAAGATGGCATGGTATGTAAATCACCTAATATAAAGATTAAAAGAAAAAAGGATTTAAAATTATGAATACAATAATTTGTTAATGGATAGATGATATAAAAAGATGTAAATTGTGATATCAAAAACATAAAATGAGGGGGGAAGAATAAAAGACTAGAGTTTTAACATGCAACCAAAGTTAAGTTATCACCTTAAAACAGACTGTTATAACTATAAGATGTTTTATGTTAAGTCTCATACTAATCTCAAGGCAAAAAACTATAGTAGATACACAAAAGATAAACCAAAACATACCACTAAAGAAAATAAACAAATCACAAAGGAGGAAAGCAAGAGAGAGAGAGAGAGAGAGAGAGAGAGAGAGAGAGAAAGAGAGAGAGAGAGAGAGAGAGAGAGAGAGAGAGAGAGAGAGAGAGAAAGAGAGAAAGAGAGAAAGAAAGAACGAACGAACGAACCAGCCAGAAAACAATTAACAAGATGATAATAGTAAGTCCTTACCTATCAATAATTACTTTAAATGTCAAGTTAAATTCTCAAAAGAGTAGCAAAATGAATTGGGAAAAAAAGACCCAACTATATACTGCCTACTGGAGACTCACTTCAGCTTTAAGGACACACATAAGCTCAAAGTGAAGGGATGGAAAAAGATATTCCATGCAAATAGAAACCAAAAAGAGCAGGGGTAGCTACACTTATATCAGACAAAATAAACTTTAAGACAAAAACTGTTACAAGAGGCAAAGAAGGTCATTATATAATGATAAAGGAGTCACTTCATAGGGGATATAACAATTATAGATATCTATGTACCAAACATCAAGCATATAAATGTAATAAGCAACTAACAGATCTGAAGTGATTAATAGATAACAATACAATAATAGTAGGGAATTTCAGTACTCCATTTTCAACAATGGACATATCATCTAGACAGAAAAATCAATAAAGAAACATTGAACTTAAACTACATGTTAGACCAAATAGATCTAACAGACATATTCAGAACATTCCATCCAATACACACTTTTCTCAAGCGCACATAAAACATTCTCTAGGATAAATCATATGCTAGACTACAAACAAGTCTTAAAAATTTTAAGAAGATTAAATTCATATCAAATATCTCTTCCAACCACAATGGCATGAAACTAGTACTCAATGACAGAAGGGAATCTGGAAAATTCACAAATATATGGAAACCAAATAAAACACTAACAAATAGCTAATGAATCAAAGAAGAAACCAAAAGGGAAACAAAAAAATATCCTCAAACAAAAATAAAAATAAAACATACTAAAACATATGAGCTACAACAAAAGCAGTCCTGAAAGGGAAGTTTATAGCAATAAACGTATACATTAAGAATCAAAGAAGTTTTCAAATAAACAACCTAACTTACACCTCAAGGAATTAGAAGAAAAAAGATCTAAGCCCAAAGACCAGAAGGAAGTAAATGACAAAGATCAGAGTGGAAATAAATGAAATAGAGACTAGAAGAATAATAGAAAAGGTAAACAAAATCAACAAAGCTTTAGCTAGACAAAGAAAAAAGAGAAAAACTCAAGTAAAATCAGAAATGAAAGAGGACATGTTACAACTGATCCTGCAAAATAAAATCACCATAAAAGACTACTAAGAACAATTATACATCGAGTTGGATAATCTAGAAGTTAACATCCCTAATGAACATAGATAGAAAATTCCTCAACAAAATATTAGCCAACCAAATTCAATAGCACATTAAAAGGCTCATACACAATAATCAAGTGAGATTTATTCCTGAAATGCAAGGATGGTTCAACATATGCAAATCAATAACTGTGATACACCATTTCATTAGACTGTAGAATAAAAATCACATGTTCATTTCAACAGATATAGAAAAAGCATTTGACAAAAATTCAATGTCTTTTCATGAAAAAAAAATCAACAAATTATGTACAAAAAATGTATGTCAACATAATAAAGGCTATATATGACAAGCCTACAGCTAACATCATACTCAACAGTGAAAAGCTGAAGGCATTTCCTTTAAAATCTGGAACAAGACAAGGATGTCAACTCTTACCACTTTGATTCAGCTTATTACAGAAGGTTTTAATGAGAACAATAAGGCAAGAAGAAGAAAAAGGAGGAGACAGAGGAGAAAGAAGAGAATGAAGAAAGGAGAAGGAGTAGGGGAAGAACAAAGAAGGAAAAGAAGTAGAAAAAGGAGAGGAGAAGGAGAAAATTAAAGCCATCAAAATTGGAAAAGGAGTAAAATTATCTGTTGATGACAGGATCTTATATATAGAAAATTCTAAATCAGACTTTGCCAAAAAACTGTTAGAACTAATAACTGCATTTAGTTAAGTTTCAGGATACAAAATTAACATTCAAAAATTAGTTGCACTTTTATACACTAAAAATGAAGTATTTGAAAGAGAAATTAAGAAAAAAAAATCCACTTTGATGCTATTATTAGCACCAAAGGATAAAATACTTAGGAATAAATTTAGCCAAAAAAGTGAAAGACCTATATACTGAAAAGCATAAAACATTGATGAAGAAGATACAAATACATGAAAAAATATACTGTGTTCATGGATGGAAAAAATATTGTTAAAATGCCAATACAAAAAATAATGTTCATCCCACTCAAAGCAATCTACACATGCAATGCAATTACTATTAAAATTCCAATGGCAGTTTTCACAGAAATACAAAACAATCCTAAAATTCATATGAAACCATGAAAGACACAAAGTAGCCAAAGCAATTTTGAAAAAGAACAAAGCTGGAGTCATCATACTTCCTGATTTCAAACTATATTACAAAGCTATAGCAATCAAAGCAGTATGGTATTGGCATAAAACACACACATAGACCAATGAAACAGAATAGAGTCCAGAAATAAACCTATACATACGTAGTCAACTAAACTTTGACAAAGATACCAAAAACACACAATGGGAAAAGTATAGTTTCTTCAATAAGTGATAGTGGGAAAACTAGACATCCACATCCAAAGAATAAAACTGGATCTCTGTCTTACACTATTCACAAAATTAACTCAAAATGTATTAAAAACTTAAATGTAAGACTGAAACCATAAAACTCCTAGAAGACAAAGGGGAAAAGCTTTTTGACATTAGTTTGGGCAATTAACTTTTTTTTTCTTTTCTTTTTTTTTTTTTTTTTTTGGTATATGATACCAAAAGTACAGTCAACAAAAGCAAAAGTAAACAAGTGGGAATAAGTCAAGATAAAAGGCTTTGCACAGCAAGGGAATCAATAAAAGGAAAAGATAGCCTATAATTAGGAAAACATATTTGCAAAACATGTATCTGATAAAGGGTCAATATCTAAAATATATAAGGAATTCATACAACTCAATTGCAATAATTATAATAATCTGATTTAAAATGAGCAAAGGACCTGAATAGGCATTTTTTCAAAGAAGTTATACAAATGGCCAACAGGTTCATAAAAAGATGTTCAACATCACTAGTCATCACAAATCAAAACCATAATGAGATATCACCTCACAAGTGAGGGTGTGTGTTATCAAAAAACAAGAGATAATAAGTGTTGGCGAAGATGTGGAGGGAAACCTTATACACTGTTAGTGGGAATGTAAATTGGTACAGCCATTATGGAAAACATTATGGTGGTTCCACAAAAAATTGAAACTAGAACTACATATGATCCAGCAATTCCACTTCCCTTTATATCCAAAGGAAACAAAATCAATGTCTCAAAGAGATATCTGCACTACCATGTCCATTGCAGCATTATTCATAATAGCCAAGATATGCAAACAACCTAGTTGTCTATCAACAGATAAATGAATAAAGCACATGAGGTATACAGCACATTTTTCAGCCATAAAAATATAAGTCCTTCCATTTGTAATAACATAATGAACCTGGAGGACATTGTGCTAAGTGAAATAAGCCAGAAAGAGAAAAACAAATACTAGATGATCTCATTTATTAAAGAAATCTTTTTTAAAAATGTTGAACTCATAATAGGACTAGAAATTAGAACAGTGGGGTGGGATATGGGGAGATTCTGAACAAGTGGTATAAACTTTTAGTTATAATATTAATAAGTTTTGAGGATCTAAGGCACAGTATAATGACTATAGTTAATAATACTATATTACATACTTGAAATTTACTGACAGTAGATCTTAAGCATTCTCATCACCAAAAAGAAGGTAACTATGTGACATAATGGATGTCAATTAGCTTGACTGTAATCATTTCACAATGTATACATATATAAAGTGAACATACTGTATACTATATATATAATTTAACATACTGAATCTTAAAATATTATATATATAATTTTATTCACCAATTATACCTCAATAATGCTGGAAGAAAAAACAGTGGTTCTTTATCCTACTCCCTAAGAAGCCTTACAGCTCTACCTTTTCCTCATCAGATACCCTCCTCCAATTCAGTGGTCCTCAGGAGAAGTTCGAGAGAACATATTGGGGCAGCTACCCATTGAGCTCTTTGAATCCAATTAAATATCATAACTCTGTTCTTTAAAGAGCATAAGTTATAAAATCCTGGGTCAGACTGACTACTGCCCATCGATCCTAGTGTTGTCTTAGTCTAGTCGTGCTGACTGCAGCTTTGACAATCAAGATATTTGCAACACATACTACAACTGTTGAAGTAAGCGTGCACCCCAAAGTCTTTCTGTTGTAAGAAAACAGAGAGTATTAGGGCCAAAGTCAGACTGCACTACTCACCATCTGTACAGCCCAGGGAAAGTCACTCCACTTTTTGGTATCTGTTTCTTCATGTATAAAATAAGGATAACAAGAATATCTATGATCTAGGATTACTGTGAAAATCAAATGAAATAATACAAAGTATTTAGCATTGTACCCAGAATACAGTGAGTGATTAGTAGATAGTAACTTAATTTCACTATTTTTATTACTGGTATTGTTATATAATTATGGGTCTACCATCCATTTATCTAGACTCTCCATGAATACGTTGGATAATAAATTCCATCTAAAACCACTCATTAAAAAAATATTTTGTCAAGGTGTGTGCTGTTCATGGCAGCTAAGATGTGTTGCCATGGCCACAGCAAAGCAGTAGTTCCAATTAAAGAACACAAATCCTAGTGATTTAAGAGATAAAAACTAACGGACAAGTTCTCCAACAGAAATAAGTTCTCTCTTAACTTACAGGGGTTTCTGTTTGTTTGTTAAATCCAGAAGTCTAACTAGTGCTATTAAAACTGGATAATTTTTTGTTTAATTCTTGCCAATTATAAAGACAATATCTCTTTAAAGCAAATGAGCCATTTTCATAGCAAGCAATGTTATATCAACTTAAACCACAAAAGAGTCCCTTTTGTGAAAGGCTCTAACAAATCAATAGAAAAGACAAATGCTCTTATAGAATAATGGGGCAAGGATATGAATGAGAAATTCACCTAAGAAGAAACATAGATAAGAAATATGCATAAGTATTCATTTGTAGTTATAACTTTTAGTGTGATTTAAAACAATGAGGTATTATCACAAAGGTTTAAAAAATTTACCAATACATGTAAGGGTGTTAGTAACACAGCCCTGTTATATACTACCCGACAAATATGACTTAGCCATACATATCAGCTTAGCAACCCAGAACAAAGGCTTAAAATGCACTTGTTAGTCTGTGAATTTATTCTAAGGAAATAATCACCAATATGTATACAATATAATGAGTAGTTAAGATCTTGTCCTCTAAAAATCAAATCTAAATTTTGTCTTTTCTACTAACTAGCCATCTAATCTTAGGCAACTTACCTACCTGTTCTTTGAGTTTCTTCATTTGTTAAATAGACAGAATGACACCTACACCTCACAGGGTTGTGGCGGGAAAAACAAGAAAGCAAACAGAACAAACCCAGCAAAGTACCAAGCTTAGCCTAAGGCCTCAAACATTATTATTTTGATTGGTTATGAAAATCATGATGTATTGATAAAATAGAATACTTTTAAGCCATTAAAAATGGTGTTCTAGAGCAAGTATAAGAAAACTAAAGCCCAGCCCATGAGCCAAACTTGGCCTACTGCTCATTCCTAATAAATAAAGTTTTATTGGAACACAGTCATGCTCATTTATTTACATGCTGTCTAGGGCTGCCTTTTCACTATAACAGCAGAGTTGAGTAGTTGAAACAGAAAGAGTATGTCTCACAAAGCCTAGATTATTTACTACTTGGCCCTTTACATAAAAGGTTTGCTGACCCCTGATCTGGAGGAATATTTACTATCATGGGAAAATGTTGTCTAGTAAGTGAAAAGAAGTTTCCCAACAGTAAGTAAGTATAGTTAAGTCTCCATTTATGTCAAAATACATATAAGGGGGGAAAAAGTATGGAAGTAGGTACTTTAATAGTTAACTACAGCTGAGTTGGGGTGCTACACATTTATTTCCTTCTTTATATTAATCTATAATTTATGATTTTTATAGTAAACATGAATCATTTTTACAATTAAAGAAACTAAGAAGAAGCTGTTTTAATTGTGACACAGAGGACAAGTAACTCATTTAATAGTAAAACAAGATGGAAAGGTATTTTAAATTGATGAGAGAAATAAGGGCTTATAGTCTTCATCTCTTCTCTCTCACAGATAGGAATATGAAAAAAATGGGGGGAGAGGGATAAAGAAAGCAAGGAGGGAAATGTGACAGAATTGTTACATGAATCGGACAGTAGCTAAGCTCAATAATTCTTAAGATAAATACACTTGCAAAGCTTAGAGACACACTACCAATCTGTGTACCAAAGATTAAGTTACACAATCTACCCAGTGTAAGAAGTCACGTGGCACAAAATCTCATTTGGGAAAGATAATGGGATATGTTTCAGAAACGCTTACTCAACAGGTCTGTCCACCAAACAGTTATTGCCCTCGATGCCAGGCATTTACAATATCACAGGGAGATGGATACAAAATGTAACATATACAAAAATAAAAATATTCACATAGCATAGAGGAGTGAGTGAAGATTCTTGTCAAGGAGAATCAGGTTTGGACTTTTATGCCAGTGCTAACTGGATGAACCATGTTATACCAACCACTGAATCCCAAAGGGAGAACAGTTTCAGAAGGGCAGACAAGGAGTTGTGTTCTACCTATTGAGTTTGCAGTAAGTAAGGAGGATTCAGAGATGTAATTTTAGCAGTTAGATATAGGCATTTAGAGTTTGGAGAAGGAATAGCAATTTGGGGAAATCCCTAAATTGTTTTACAGAGAACAGGAGATTGCCCCAAACAAGATTAGCTATTATTATTTAGCATGCAGAAGGGAAAGGGGTCAAGGTTTCATAGGTTACTCCAATGATGAAGACTGAGATGGAACATGCAGAGATTGGGGCAAAACCAGTACAGAGTGCTTGTTAAATGTGCTTACGATAATCTCTAGAATTTAAATTTGCTTAAGATGAGCTGTTTTAATAACTTGTACAGCAAAAAACAGCAGTTGTGATTAATGGTGTATACCTATGTTCCAAAGAACACAAGCCTTCTTTGAAAATGTCTTTTCCTAAAAATTTTCACCCCTTTTTCTGCATTCTTTATTATGCCCTTTCTCACTCAGAGACACGTGGTAAAGAGGAACATGAATGGGAATCCATTTTTGTAATGTTTTGTTTGGTTTGAGACTGAAACCCACGCCACAAATATATTGGTAAGGAAGAAAAATAGATTCAGCAGTACCCTGTACTCAAAATAATCAAAATTTTTAAATGCCCAAAACACCTAGGATGTGAAACTGGCCTTTGGAGGTCGGTTGGCGACCAACACTAGGATGAATCTAAATACTATATGCCTAGACTGTAGCACAGTCCCCTGCTCTATAAGTGATACAGCTCTCTGGTTGAAGGCCTGGCCCTGCCTCATAGAGAAGTGATGAGAAGACACCAGACCCCAAGTTAGAAGGTCTGGCTCTGCCACTAATGGCTGGCTCACTCTAGACAAGGTTCTTAACCTCTCTGAGCTTCAGATTCTCCTCTTACAAAGTAGAGATAAGTAATATCTCAGAACTTTTATGAACATAATATAAAGGATATGGAGTGCTGAAAGGAACTATAAAATGGAACTTGATATTTTTTTCCAAATTTACTGAGGTATAATCAACAAAATTGTATATATTTAAAATGTACAATGTGATGAGTTGATATACAAATACACTGTGAAATATTTACCACAATAAAGTTAATTAACACATCCATCACCTCACACAGTTACCTTTGTGTGTGTGTGGTGAAAATGCTTAAGATCTACTCTCTCAGCAAATTTTAAGTATACTATACAGTATTATTAACTATAGTCACCATTCTGTGCATTAGATCCTCAGAATTTATTCATCTTATAACTGAAAATTTGTACGCTTTGATCAACATTTCCCATTTTGCCCAGCCCCAGCCCCTGGCAAACAATGCTCTACTCTGGTTCTATGAGTTCAACTTTTTTTTTTTAGATTTCACATATAAGTGAAATCATACAGTATTTGTCTTTCTGTCAGGTTATTTCACTTAGCATAATATCTTTCAGGCTCATCCATGTTGTCACAAATGTCAGGAGTTTCTTTTCACAGCTAAATAACATTGCAGTGTATATACACACACATTTTCTTTATTCATCCACTGACAGTTTGTTTCCATACCTTGGCTATTATGAATACAAATCAAAAACACAATGAGATATCACCTCACATCTGTTAGAATGGCTATTATCAAAAAGATAAGAAATAACAAGTGTTAGTGAGGATGTGGAGAAAAGAAAACCCTGTACACTGTTGGTGGGAATGTAAATTAATGAAAACATTATGGAGATTCCTCAAAAAAATTAAAAATAGATGATCTAGTAATCCCACTTCTGAATATATATCCAAAGAAAACAAAATCAGTATCTCAAAAAAATAGCTGCACTCCCAGGTTTGTTGCAGCATTATTCACAACATCAAGATGTGGAAACAACCGAAAGTGATGGAAGTTAACAATGTCACCGAATACTACAACTCTGTGATCAGAGCATTTTGCTTATGAGGTTCTCATAGCCCTGCTGTCCTAGAGAAAAGACCAGAATTAACCAGCTCCTCAGATGGTTGTTCTGTTCCTTCCAGGTCTTGGGAAAAGAGTATGGCCTGTAAAGAGTATGTACCTGCAGTGGAACCTTAGGCCCAAGCTTATCAACTGTGGGCCCCTTTCCTCATAGGCAGAGTGGGAATAAAAACAGTGACCTTGCAGAGGTGCTGTCAGCATGAGCACTCATGTGCCAGAGCACTGGCCCAATGCCTGAACAAAGTGGGTCCTGGAGAAATGAGAGCCATTTGGACATCGCATCTGAAATGTAGGTAGCTGGCACTTATCATACCAGGATATTTCAGAACACATAGCTCAACACATCCAGCAGCTCAATATGTTCTTTTTATTTAAAAAACAAACAATAAAATCCCTTCAATAATGTACTGCAATAAAGTCTGTGACCCCTCAGTAAAGGAAACAATACTATTCAAGAAGTGAATGGCAGGACTTGTGTATTATTTATAGCATGTGAATCTACCCCAGTTTCCGAGTTATTCTGTATACATATTCTCAAGTTAGACCCTCCATGGGTTCCTGGAAATGTGTCAGGACTATGCAGAATCACTGAGTCTTGGTTCCTATGGAAATGTTGTTCCAACAAGGACGTTCACAGATGCTTTTTTCATCTCTTCCAAATTCCCAAAAGCAGAGACTACAAACTTCTTTGTAAAGGGCCAGTTAGTTAATATTTCAGGCTTTGCTGGTTATGTGGTGAGTCTCTGTCACTTATTTTGAATGTACCTGCTTGGTCATTTCCCCTCAGGACTTGCTTGTGCTCTGAGCAAGGCCTAATATGGGCACCCAGTGAGGAGGGAGGGAAGATCTTTAAGACATCCCTCCATTCCTCTCTGCCTGTCACTGAAAAGCTCTTCTTTTCTGCCCTCAAATGGACTTCAGCCAATACAAATATCCCCGACTTAATTTAGGTTGCCACATATCAATCATCCTAAACACTGAATATAAAACCAATCATTCAGCACATCCCCTCCCTAGCTGAAAAAAAAAATGGTAAATTTCCAAAATTATTTTTCTTTCCCTTTTCTTAGACATTGTGGTAGACAGAATAATGCCCTTCCCTAAAAGATGTCCACATCCTAATCCCCAAAACCTGTGAATATGCTACCTTCCATGGCAAAAGGGATTCTATAAATGTGATTAAGGATTTCGAGATGGGAAGATTATTCTGGATTATCTGGGCAGGTTCCGTGTAATCACAGGTTCCTGTAAGAGGGATGCAGGAGGGTCAGAGTCAGAGAAGGAGATGTGATGACCGAAGCAGAGGTCAGAGGGATGCAGGATCATGAGTTGAAGAATGTGGGAAGCGTGTAGAAGCTGAGAAAAGGTCGGAAATGGATTCTCCCCTCAAGTCTCCGGAAAGAAGGCAGCCCTGCCAAATCATGTTATACTTCTGACCTGAACTGTAAGAAAATAAATTTGCTTTGTTTTAAGCCACTAATGTTGTGGTAATTTGTTATAGCAGCCACAGGAAACTAATACAGGCAGTTACTAAAAATGTTACCAAGAAAGTGTAGTTTCTAACAAGTCAGCCACTTTATCTCATGATAATTAACTCTACAGAATGAAAGGAAAGTTCTACTCCTCTATCTTCCAGGGTCCCTAAACTCCAGAACTGCTAAACATTTAAATAAAATGAGATATAAAATAGAAGATTGAAAGGGGTGAGTAGGCAGATAGAGAATGCTGTAGTCATATACAATAAGCATTACCCAAGAGGACTGCAAAGGATGAGATAGAAATGGAATGTGACTTATTTATAGCAAAGCCTGCCTCCCATCTCAAGTGTGTGACAGAAGAGCTGTTTTAAAGTTTTATTCTTCAAACTTGGCTGCAGAACTTGGCTGCTTCTCAGAACTGTGCTTTTGTATTTAGCTTTAAAATATAAGAAGCAACCCACGGTTAAACTGCAGGCAGAAGTGGTACAGGCAGGAAAAATGCTGTGGGGAGTGGAAAGAGGTTGAAATGTTATTCTTATTTAGTTAGTTGCTTAAGAAAAACAAATAGAGAACAAAATAGCAAATGTCTTGGAAAGACTCCAAGTTGAAAATTTCTGAATACCCCAGCATTGAGGCTCTGGAGATAAGGGAGGTGCTGCCAAGCTAGTCAGACACTCAGATGGGGATCTGGGTTAGAGGTAGAGAGTAAAGAATACTGGCCCTAATTATAAGAAGACCCCTCACTCTATTTCTATAGTTTAATGACACTGAATTTTACAACAACCCAAGGAAGTCCAGCCTATCTATACAGAAAACAATACTGACCTTCTAAAAAACAACATATATCAGAAGTTGTGACACAGTTTATGCCTTTTGACCTAGAAATTCCAACTTTTGCTATTAATAATGAATAAGAGACTGAGTAATTAAATTATGGTACATTATCCGCATACAATATTATGCAACCTTTAAAACTATGATTATGATGACATATTGTGACAGATTTATGCTTAGGATATGATAGGGAAGCATAAAATAATACATACACTATGATTACCCACTAGCTTAACATATTGTGTGTGTGTGTGTGTGTGTGTGTGTGTGTGTGTGTGTGACTGATATGAATTAAAAGACTGGGAGAAACAGCCCAAAATGTTAACTGTAGTCACATTTGTGTGGTAAGAATATGTGAGATTTTTTTCTACAGTTTGTGTTTGATTCTTTTGAAATAGAATTATTACTTTTAAAATGGAAAACAATTATTTTTTAAAGAAAAGAAAAAAAATCAGCTTGGCTGAAGGCTCAGCTTTACCAATATCTTACCATGTGAGTTTCAGAGCTGAAAATATTTTGTTTTCTTCCTTCAGGGTTTCCATATGAAGAATGAGACAATTATAATATGAGGTACAACTCCTAGATTTAGTATTATAAAAGATACTATCTCTTAAATATATCTTACACCTTCTATCACATCTTTGTTCATACAACTCCTATCACCTATAATCATTTCTAAGCTCCTTTCTAGTGAGCCAAATTTTATCCTTTCTTAAAGACACTATTCAGGTCATTTCTCTTCAAATTTCTTCCTCTTCTGTAAGCCGACCCTGTCCACACCAACTCTCATGTCATTATATTCATTACACTCTTCAGATCTCTTGTTTTTCTTTTTTTATATAATTCAATTTCTTTTAAAAACAAAAACAAAACAAAACAAACAAACAAAACCCTACAGGCTATGGCATGAAGCAAACCCAAATTCAAATTCCAATATCAGTTATTTACTTCTTTTGATTCTCAGTTTCCTAATCTGTAATATAGAGTGACTACCACCTACCTAACAAGCTATGCTGATGATGAAATGATTCAGTGTATGTACAGCACCCAGCACAACTCTTGGTCTCCCTAGCTAGACTGTAGAGTTGTCTAGGACAGGGACCATGTGCTCTACTACTTTTTATTCCCTACATAATAGCAAGTGGAGGATAAAGCACAGTGCCTTGGCAGAAGCAGATTCAAGAAATACACTGGTTGAATTTTGCAAGGAGCACTAATCTTTAGGCAGAGACAAATTAGAAACTGTTGTGGATTAAACTGTATTCCCCCAAAAAATAGATATGTTGAAGTCTTAATCCATGGTACCAGTGTATGTAACCTTATTTGGAAATGGGATTTTTGCAGATATAGTTAAATGAAGATGAGATCAGAATTGGACTGGATTAGGGTAGGTCCTAAATTCAATCACTGGTGTCCTTATAAGAAGGCCATGTGGAAACATGCACAGAAGTAGAAGGATAGATAAGGGTAGAAGCAAAGATTGGAGTAATGCATCTATAAGACAAGGACACCAAGGATAACTAGCAGCCACATGGAGCTAGGAAGAGGCAAGGAAAGATTCTTTCTCAGAGTATTCATTAGAGGGAGCATGGCTCTGCTGATATCTTGATTTCATACTTCTAGCCACCTGAACTGTGACAGAATAAATTTCTATTGTTTTAAACAACAGTTTGGATTAATCTGTTAGAGCAACCCTAGGAAACTAATGCAGAAATGTTCACAAGTGTCATACTGACAGATATAAGCTACTTTCTGACTGTTTTCTCAACCAAAAAGGTCTTTGGAACCAGGTAAGATTTCCTCCAGACTAAGATTTCATCAGGTCCATTTCATATTAGAGTTAATTGCCTAACATATTCCTCTCTCCACTTTCTATAGTTCTGCAGAGTGAAGTTGGATGAATAACTGTCATTCTGGTACTGTGGTGACATTATGCTTGAGTGTCATCCTCCTACTACTTACTCCAGAGACCAGTGACACCAACTACCTAGCTACCAAATCCTGGGCATCAGCCTTGAACCCTTCTCTCTCACTCCCAGGTCAATTCTACTTCCTAAATATACTGCAAGTTTCTCTCACTTTTCTTTATCTCTACAACCACCACCACCCCAGACCAATAAACCACTCAGGAAATGTCTTTTCTAAAACATTTTAAGAGCAAATTGAGGCTATAGAGATAGATCCATCTTCTTTAAAAGCCAATGTTCCAATTTTATACTTGTATCAATGGTTAACTAAATGTTTCAGTCTCTTATTGAGTAACTAGGAAGGCTGAAAAATGTTTTGTTAAATATGTTTGAAGGGATTGGAGAACTATCAAGAAAGTAAAATTTTGAGGCCATGATCTGAAAGGAGAAGAAAGCTAAGGTGAGGCTAGCAATTGTAGCTGCTTCTTCCTCTAAGAGTATTGCCAATTTCTTAAGCAAAAGGCATGACTGGAAGCTGATCAGTACTTTTTTCAGTCTCATGGAGCTTAAGGGACAAATACTGAAGGTTAGAATCCACCAAGCATGAGGAGATGGAGTGAACATCCAGGGTTTTGGTTCAGACCAGAAGAGCTCACTCCCAAGAGTAAAGGTAATCTAGAAATATACTAGTCCTAACTAGAACTAAAATCCAGCTACATATGACCTCTGTACCTGATTAAATTAAGGTAATCTGCCTATAGCCTAACTGACATAAAAAGGAAAAAGAAACAAAACAAAATCCTCTCTGGAGTAAAATAACGTTCCCCCAGAGCTTTAAATTATCTCTCCAATGTTAGTGTATAAACAATGTCCAGAGCTTAATTTAAAAAGTAGCTAGAAAAAAAAATTAAAGACAATAGAAACAGTTTAGAATGTAACAAAGATTTTGAAGTATCAGGTTTAGAATTTAAAATAACTATGATTAATATCTTTAAGGAAATAAATGACAAAAGAGAAAACTGTAGCAGGAAACTAGAAACTATGAAAAGGAATTAAATAGAAATCTTAGAACTTAAAAAGTCAATAACTAAAGTTATAAATTCAATGGGATGGATTTAACCACAGATTAGATACAGTTAAGGAAAGAATTAGTGAATTGGGAGATGAGTCAATAGAATATATCCATATTGAAACACAAAGGAATAAAAAATACAAGAAAGAACATAAGGAACATATGAAACACAGAGAAAAAGTCATAACATATGAACAGAACCCCAAGAAACATAAAAAGAGAAAACTAGGCATAAACAATATCTGAGAAGTGAATGGCTACAAATTTTCCAAGCACTAATCAAATTCTTTTAAAGTGCTATTAACTCTAAGGATAATAAATAAAAAAGAAAATAACACCTCATAATAAAACTGCTAAAACCAAAGTGAAAGAAATTTTTAAAGCAGTCAAATATAAAAAAAGAGATTACATTCGAAGACATAGCAATAAAACTGACATCTAACTTTCCAACAGAAATAATAGAAGCCAAGAGAAGATGATAGTTACCACTAAAGTATAGAAAGAAAAAAACTGACAATCTAGAATTCTATATGAAAAACACTCTTCAAAAATGAAGATGAAGCAATTATATTTTTAGACAAATATAATCTGAGAGAATTTATCTCCAGCAGACCTGCACTAAAGAAAATACTAAAGGTAGTTCTTCAGAAAAAAGAAAAATGACCCCAGATGTAAGCACAGAGATGCAAAAAATAATAAAGAGAAAGGAAACCATAATTTTTAGTAAATATACATAACCTTTGTATTTTTCAAAAAAAAAACCAAAAAATTAATAAAACAAAAAAGGTAAAGTCTTATAGGGTTTTTAAAATAAAGATTAATCAATCTGACCATACATAAGGATGCCAATAATTATCTTCTTTTCAGGGCAATTAGGTCTACCAAAACAGAAATCCAGTAACCTAACTGTAGTATCATCTCAAATATGAATACTATCCATTATAATTATGAAACTAATTCCCTTTCAACAAATATTCTATTTATTTCAATCTAGATATTATTCACCACCAAAGGTAGGAATATTCTTCTGGAGTGGGTGTATGTTTATATGTATATTTCTATCTTTGTATATTTTTTATTCCTTTACTGTAATAACTTTTTAGAAATGGGAATGCTGATCAAAAAAATTATCCATTTTCAGTTTTGATCTATACTGGCAAACTAGCAGATATTTAAAATATAATCCTTCTACCTCCCAATGATTTTAACACATTAATTTTCCATTCACAGATATCTATTAGCTTTTAGTTTTTCTTGTTCAAACTACTAAGAATGAGAAATTTACTCTCTGGCCATCCATGTTCTTTGTAATGTAAAGATACAGAAGTGTCAATAACTAGAGTAATAAGTTGTCCACCAAAATGTAAAATCTTAGACTCTGAAATAAAACAAGGAAAAAAAATGGAAAACCTAAGTCTTAAACACACCAAAGACTTTCCAAATTAGAAAGTTCTGCTGATGGAAACACATCGTAAAACCACAATGTGCTATCCCCCACACTAAAAATAACATCCCTTTCATCTGTGGACACTGATACCACTGATCTAGGACTTGCCTGCCCTACTGTCTCCTGCCAACCAAGACAATGGGATGGGGAGCTTTTCCTTTGCAAGTCTAATCCTAGGGGAAACGGGAAACAGAACAGTTTTTCCCTAAGGCAATAAAGAACCTTCAAAATATTTAATGAAAAGAATCTGAAAATGCAGATTGAACAATTAAATTAGTTACCCAGAACATCCTCTGAAGTTCACCCTTCGGAATTTTATTTAGCATTAAAAAAAAAAAATGAAGAAAAGAAAGTCCTAAATGTTCAAGACTGAAAAGCACTTGTTTTAAATGTACTGAGTTACCTGTTTTTAAAAGTTTTACTCAGGTTCAGTTTTTAATTATAAAGGAAGTTATGAAAAAATAAACAGATAATAAAATACACATTTCTTTATTTTAGGTAATGAAAACCCTAGAATGTTAGAACTGAAAGTACTTTTGAGATCACTCAGCCTAGCTAACCCCTCATTTCACAAATGACAGAACTAGACTTAAAACACAGAAACAACTTGTGCATGGCCAAAAGTGAACTGATGCAGTCACAATAAATACCCAATATCTTGGTCCAGTTACACGCCCTTTCCATGACACTCTTGATTTATCTACAAACAAGGAGGAGAGGAGCAGGCAATCCAGTTCTACAGTTAGTATTTTTGTTCATCCAAGGAGACCTTTAACAGCTCCTAGGTAAAATCTAGTGAAAAGGCCCCACTATTCCTCCTCGATACCCTCAAATCTTCCCTACAACTTATCGGTCACCAAATGCTATTGATTCTACCTCTCAAATACATTCCTTCATGTGTACACTACCACTATCACTGACTTGGGCATCATTTTTCCTTCACCGGAATTCCTGTGAAATCACCAAACTACCCTTTTGCTTAAATCCTACAGTTTTTCTTACACCCTCCCTCTAAAAACCAATTTTCCACCTTGAACATATGCTTCCCTGCTTTAAATCCTTTCCGTGGAGAATTTCCTAATGAAGAAAAATGGGGTCTCAATGGTTTCTCTTTGCTTTTGGGATAATATCTGCATGAATCAGAGCCTTATTGGTAAATAAATGACATTCATAATACAAGACAATTGGAGGAAAATGTATTTCAATAAGGACCAAGTATAAAGTTTCTTTAATCTAAAGGGTACAGGGGAACCATAAGGGACTGCTCAGGAAATTCTGACCTGGGGAAGTAGATTGTGTGGTACATGGCTTCTAAAATGGTCCATGGTGGTCTCACCTTTTGTACTCATGCCCTTGCATAAACCCCTCACCTGGTGAGAGTGCGGGTGACTTGCTCCTACTAAAGGGGATGGGATGCCATGTTCAAGATTAGGTATAAAATAGTAAGACTCTCACTACCAATCCCTGCCCGTCATGCCTCCTCCTCCCTTGCTCATTCTGATGACAAGTTGCCACATTGTGAGCTGCTGCTCTAGAAATGGGCACATGTGGCAGGGAGCTCAGAGTGGCCTTCAGCTAACAGCCAGTAAGGAAATGAGACCATCATTCCAACAGCACTCAAGGAACTGAATCTGGCCAGCAACCACACAAGTAAGCTTTGAAGTGGACCTTTTTCCCCAATTAAGGCTTCAGATAAATCTGCTACCTCAGCCCACATCTTGAGAGGGGCCCTGAGCTAGTACACTCACCTAATTTATGCTAGGATTAGTGACCCACAGAAACTGACATAACAAATGTTGTGTTTAAGCCATTGAGTTTGGGGGCAAATTGTTACACAGCAATTGACCACTAATACAAAATGGAACCACTCCAAGGCCCAAAAAGAATGAGTAGAGGAAATGGGTATCAGGACCCAGAAAAGGAGAGCAGT
Organism: Eidolon dupreanum; assembly: GCA_028627145.1. Classification (NCBI taxonomy): domain Eukaryota; kingdom Metazoa; phylum Chordata; class Mammalia; order Chiroptera; family Pteropodidae; genus Eidolon; species Eidolon dupreanum. The sequence continues at coordinate 19,749,610 of CM053509.1, forward strand.
CTTCCTTGAGAGGAGCAGCTGCCTTCTGTCAAGGAACAGCCAGCGCAAGACCTTACAGAGAGGGAGCCAGGGAAAGAAATGCCCTGACTTTACTCTTCTTCCTCCCTCCCATTTCTCCAGGCTGCTATTGACCAAATTCAATTGAAAAGCCAGAAATTGAAAGCCAAAAGTCACAGGAGCCCTGTAGATGTAGTCCACATGCCTTAGCATTCTGGGCCACAGAACAGCAGAGAGAGGGGCTGAGTATGGGTGTGGGGATGCAAAGGGAAGATAACCTGCACAACGTCCAAACTCTTTGCATGATGTAAAAGGTTTTTCATGATCTGGACCTAATCTACCCATCCAGCTTTATTTCTCAACCCTTCATCACAGAAACCTAGCTCCATGAAAAGAGCCACTCCAAGTTTCCAGAACTCACCATACGACATCACAACTCTGTCCCTTTACATGCACCAGTCCTTCTTCCTTTTACACTTTTTCTCCCCTTCTCTGCCAAGTTAATTCTAATCATATTTCAAAAATTAAAGCAGGTGCCAAATCCTGCGGATGTCTTCTATGACATCATCATCCTCTCTTCTGATACGGACTTCATGACCCTTCTCTCTCCTCCCAGAACTGTCAGCTTGCCTCTATGTGTACTGCACTTGTCTGACTACCCATCTCTGCCCTGCTGGCCTATAGGTTACTTCAGGGAACAGCCCTCATCTTGCATCCCTAGCATCTAACAGTGTCTGGCACACAAATGAAACTCAATACATATTTGCTGATTAGTGTCTAATCCTCATTATGTCTTAGTAACTAGGGTCTGCAGGTTCACTGACTCTCAATTGTGTTGGCTTCTATGACTGCCTTCTCTGAATTCCAGAACAATGTCCTATTCCCAGCTTTCTCTCCACCTTTCCTCTACTAGACTAGGTTTTTCCTTCTTGGTGCCTGTGTAACTAAAATAGTACATTTACTTTCTGTAAGTATTTCTAAACCAACTTCTGCCCATAACTTCAAGGGTCCTAGATCATTAGGAAAAGTGACCTTGGGAGTATCAGAGCAATACAGAGATGAGACCAATTCCAGGAGGAGTTAATACCTGGAAACTAACAGGTGAAGGAAGCCAGCAATGGCATGGCTATTTAACAACTCCTTCCACATACAAAAATGTTGGCTTTTTTGTCTTCCTCTAAAACTCCTAATTCATCCCTGACACTATATATTACTGACAATATCCAGTGCTGTTTAAACATTGTTCCTGCTATTTGTCTCATATATAATCGGTACTGTAAAATAACTGTACAAATACCTTAAATGTTATTAGCAAACCAAAGAAACAAGTCACCTACAAGAAGATACTTTATCTGTTGGGTGTTGAATTGTTACAAGTAAAATTTTTTTCTTCTGATGCCTGACTACACTGGGTTTAATCTCAATCCACTTTAGGTTACCTAGGAATGTCTAAAATATTTCCAGAAAAACTCAAAAGACCCTTAGACACACATATAGTTTTCACAACAGTATTTGAACAGGGAAATACGTTAAATTCTAGAAGATCAAAAAGTTATAGAATGAAATTTTGAAATTATTGTAGAAATGTATTTGCACATTATTTGTCCAACCCCCTCACTTTGCAGAAGAGAAAATGAAATAAAAGTAATGTTTTATTTATTTAGTTGACGGTGAGTACACAGGGTTCATTTTATTATGCTTCTTTTCACCTTAGGTGAACACTGAATAGATTGTTTTTGCTTAAGAAGTAGTTCATAGTTGGGAAGAAAGGAGGGAAAGAAAGAGGTAAGGAAGAAGACAAAATAAGCAGAACCAAGATGAAGTTGCCCATCCAGAGAACCAAAGCGATAAGTGTGGGAGCTGGGACCAGACAGCCAGAGCTGTCAGCTCCCTGTCTGGCATCATCCATCACACTGTACCACCTCTTGACCCCAGCCTGGGTCACATTAAGCTACAATTTTCTCTGTTCACCTATCATCTAATAGCCCAGAGTTCTACCTAATCAAATTACCAGTCTGGTTGGAAATTTGTCAAGAGACATTATTTATACCACTAGAGGATCAAACAAAATCAGAAAGCAACCAATTCTTACTCAAAAGAATTTCTAGTTATAAAAGAAAGTAAACATTTCAGGAAATCTTTACCCAGTACACAAAAGCACCAGGAAGTAGAATGAAGCTTTAACATTACAAATGTTCAAAGTTAACCCAAGTGATATCTCTGAGAATATGCACAAAAACAAAGATCTACTGCACAGTATTTTCATTTATTTTAATCCACCAATGTCTGTTGTGCCCCAGCAATGTGCTAATAATTGTTTGTGGTTGACAACATGGTTGTAAAAGAACACCAATAGGACCAGCCAGGCTCCCCGGACATAATGATGGCTTCAGTGAGAAACTGCTGAGCAACTTGAAGAAAGTCCCTCCTCCTCTCCATACTTTCATTTTCTCACTTGTGAAATAAGTATATAGACTAGAAAACCTCTAAGATGAAGCTACTCGAATCCTCTAATTCTAACTCTATGACAAGAGCCTGGTTCTTCTATATCTTGAGAGATCTAGAAATAATTATGAAATCAAAAACTCATTTCAAAACACCAACTCTCTCATTTCTTTGCGATGCATACTCTACCGGGATATTGTAAAAGATACTAAATAAGTGTATTTCAAACTTGCCTGAGCATCAGATTCTCCTGAGAACATTTTAAAACTCAGGATTCCTGGGACCCAGTTGAAACCTATTAAATGAAAATATCTTTGAGGGGGTCCTCTGAGAATAAGCATTTTTTTTATAAAGCACCCCTAAACAATCTGATGTACAGTCAGGTTCAAATATCATCACTACATTAGGCAACTCAATGACCCAGGATCTTTTGGATCCAAGAATGTAAAAACAGTTAACAGATCTGGGCAACTTAATGAATAATTAAGCTTTTCTTTTAAATAGATTTTTAATGGGCTCAATACATTTTTCATACACACCTCCAATCCCAAATGTGAATATGAAAGATGAAAAACTAAATTAGAAAGTCTGTTCAAGTCAATAAATAAATCATGCCCTGGGAAAGTACAACTTCTCATGGTTAATGACATACAAAACAAAAAGAAATGGAAGAGTATTCTGAAATGTGTGAGCTTAGGAAATCCACCCATCATTACTCATATGTCAGGAGGTTACCAACCCAAATGGCATTTAAAAGTCACAACAACATTATGGACGTAATCATCCCACTTATTACTCGAAAGTTTACCCAAAAGCTCCATTTCTCTAGATTTGGCTTTTTAAATGTCAGCATCTGAATCAACACAACATAGTCCAAGCAAAAATTTCACACTGGAAATGTCTGACAAGAGAAAGAAACAACAAACAAGAGAAAGAAAACAAAAATGAAAGCACTATTTGCACAATTTTTTAAATGTAAATTTTTGTTGGAGATCTCTAAGAAAAGATTTGGTTTTATAGCTAAAACCTTGACTAAATTGTCACACAAGAGTACTTCCATTGAAAATGTTGTGAATTGACCTTGGTTTCAAGATTCTCTTCACCTTGAGGATAGTGTCGTATAGTAGGTAAGTCTTGGCCATAGCCAGCGGCCAGTCTACAGCACTGAGAGTAGAGAACTAGGTGGATACCCCATGTTTCAAACACACTATGGCTTAAGTTAGTCCAAAGAACTAGGTTTCAATGATTCTAGGTGCTGGACCCATAGTAGGTAATAAGTATGTCATTTTTTTTTTCTGAATGGATCCAATATCCCTAATAAAGTAAATTAGATGAACACAAATTTGTCACGAGGAAGTAAGATATATTTTCAGTGTAGAAACCAAATGACTAGTGATCATTTCTCTAAAGAATTATAGCAATTGACAACTTTGTTTTTAAATTTAACCAAAAAAAAAGTCTCTTGCTACTGCCTGAAAAGTAAAAATTCAAGTTCCCACAAATCTATAGGAAGTTTTCTCTTCGACATAACACCAAACATTCTAGTGGAAAGCTGTCTGGATTGCGTGACCTTTACATTTCCTACTAACCTTTAATAATCCATTGATTTGCAATCTCTCAATAATATAAAAACATTTGTACTGTTTTCCTATGTCTTTAAAAAGCGACTCACTATATGAACATACTTCAGTCAACTTATTAACAGCATCAACATTTATACATTTTATAGTTTATTTCCTCATCAAGTGTCACTGTCTCTAGAAGACCTAAAGATAAAAGAAAAAGAAGCATTCATTATGGACCACCTCCAGGCCAAGCAGAATGTAAGATGCCTTATGTACTTTACATAAATGAATCTTTACAATAAACCCAAGAGGTACTATTCTTCTTCCCACCTCATTTTTCTTTTTACAAATGAAGAAACCAAGGCTCACAGAAGTTAAATAACTTGACTCAAGGTCACACCTCTAGAAAGTGGCAGAGTTGCAACTTTAACCCAGATCTGACTCCGAACCCCATGTCCTTCCTTACTAGCTTGACATACAGTCTTTCAGCCTGGGGAGGGTTAAGAAAGCAATGATGTATAAATGTCTGTCTATTATTCTATATGCCTCACTAATTGGCTAGTCTCATTAATCTGTTTTTCTTCACTAGAACTTAATAAGCATCTCTCTTGGAGATGGGTTATCTAAGCATTCTCTTGCAAAACAAAGAATTAAGGAAATTGATACTCAGAGCAGGAATAGCTTGAGTCCCATTTTTTACAAGGAAAAGAGAGAAATTCACCAAACCGATCATCCAGGACTATCTAATTCAACATTGTCCACATGATTAACATAGATCAAACACAGAGATTCCAAGAATACACAGAACCCAGCAAACAACTCAAATATTTAGTGAAATGAACATTAACTCATTTTCCTTATTAATATATAATAGTTAAATTTTACAAACATGCAAACATTAAAAAGGTGTTTAATAAAAAGCAGTTATTTTATCAAATTCAATGTGTGCACAAATAAAACTATGTGCCACATTTCCTTCCTTAAAAATGTCTTCTTCTTCCAAATGTCCATATTTGAATAAATACCATCAGTGTCTTTTTATAACCCAAGGTCAAAAACCCAGTCATTTTTTATTCTCTATTCACTTCCTAATTCCATATTCATTCAGTTTCGAAGTCATTTTTAATTTAGACTCTTTAATCCTCGTGCTCAGTCCTGCTCAGTTCTGAAGGGCATGTCCCATGCTAGATTAGTGTCCTCCTTACTTTTCTCACAGATACAGAAATATCCCCTGCTCGTCTCCAATCTACTCTGATAACAATGCATTTGGCACACTGAGGCAAGACTCATAATCCCAAAGAGTCATTGATTTTACAACTCCCAGCACAAAACTTTTCCAGGATTAAACTGTCTATGATTCCACATTCTCAATTCTGGCTCCATCCAGCCTCTCTTTCCAAAACTTTACCTCCACTTACTTCTAATTCATCCTACGCCCAAGCTAACCGGTTCTGATTTGCTTTTCACTTTCTCCAGCTCTTTGCCTCTGCAGAACACATCTCACCCCCTGGGATGTTCTCTTTCCACATAAGCAATCCTACGCATCCTTTAAAACTGAGTTCAAAGACCACTCCCAACCTCTGACCTCTGAAACTGGAGGTAATTACCCCTCCTCTGAGATTGTATAACACTGAACTTGTACTTCTCTTTTGGAAATTAATACTCAGACTCTATTACAGTTATTTAGATATATCTAATGTCTCATACCAACTGTAAACATCTAATATATCCATACCTCCGTATCTCCCATAACATCAAGAGATCTTGTAGGTACCATGGGTTTGAAGAACATTCGATTAATAAATGTTACATACTGTAAGGGCTTTACACCAAAGGAGAGTATGTCTCTACTGTATTCCTTATGCAATCTTTGGGTTTCAAGAAAACTAAATCGCATAATAATTTTCAAGTATGCAATAGCAAGTATGACAAAACCTAACTCTCGAACTTTAGAATTGGAGAATTAGAGCACATGAGAAGAAAATGATAGTCATTTATCAGTCAAGGCAGTTTAGACAGAAAACATTTGTCGAGCTGTCAACCATCGATAAACCCTACACGGAACATGAATGCACAGAGGCAGCATTGAAGCATGTAACCAGACACCTTACTTTGCGGTAGACTATCATGTTTGGAGAACTCTCCTCTGGGTCAGCAATCCCCACGGCTCTTTGATCCCCGGATCCCTGAGCCATCCTGGACGTCTTTGCTCACACTGTAAAAATACAGAATAGGCCATTAAGATGTGAAAGAATTACATAAAGAAAGCTTTGCAATGCAAAGTACTAAGTCTCTTTTGGTAGGCGGCATGAAAACAAAACATGATGTAATGTTTTATTTTTCTTCATTAATTTAGGCAGTATTAAAAGAAAAAGTTAGATGATAGTGGTCTTATTATCCACATATATCCTTCTAATCCCACAGCATATTCTTTATTTTCAGCCCAGAATCATGCACCCCAGGGGTAATCATATGCCAGTATTAAATAATGTCCTGAAGACAAATGAAGCCACTCATTTTGATGTTCGTTTTGTTACCAAAACTCATTTTTTGATTAAGTTTATTCATTAAAATATGAATATCTTATCAGGAAAATGCAAATCAAAACCACAAGGAGATATCACTTCATACCCACTAGGAAGGTTATAATCATAAAAACAAAAGTCAAATAACGAGCATTGAAAACAATGTTGGGAAATTGGAATTCTTGTACATCATTGGTAGGAAATGGTAACCAGTTTGGTGGTTCCCCAAAAAGTTAAACATAGAATTACCATATAACCTGGCAATGAAAACAGGTATTCAAATACTTGAACATGAATGTTCATAGCAGCACTATTGATAATTGCCAAAGTATGGAATTAACTCAATGTTCATCAACTGATGAATGGATAAAGAAAATATGTTCTGTTCCTATAATGGAATATAATTCAACCATAAAAAGCAATAAAGTACTGATATATGCTACAACATAGATTAACCTTGAAAATACTATGCTGAATGAAAGAAGCTAGACAGAATATGTCACTGCAATGGACCGAATGTTTATGTCCTCTCAAAATTCATAATCCTAGCCCCTCATGTAATGGTATTAGGAGGTAGAACCTTGGGGAAGTGATTAGTGCCCTTGTAAAAGAGATCTCAGAGAGCTCCCTTCCAAGATGTGAGGATACAGTGAGAAAAAAAGCCACCCATGAGCCTGGAAGCAGACCCTCACCCAACACCAAATCTGCATACGCCTTGACCTTGGATTTTCCAGACTCCAGAATCATCAGAAACAAATTTCTATTGTTTATAAGCTATCCAGTCTATGGTATTCCATCATAGCAGCCTGAACGGACCAAGACAGTCACATTTGTATGATTCCATTAACATGAAATATCTAGAATAGGGAAACCTACAGAGACAGAAGGCAGATTGGTAGTTCCCAGCAGCTGGGGAGAGGAGAGCTTGGGGTGACTGCTTAATGGATATGGGATCTCCTCTGGGGGTGATAAAAACATTTTTCAACTAGTTAAAGGTGTTGGCTGCAGAACACTACGAGTGTACCTAATGCCTCTAAAATGTATGCTTTAAAATGGTTAATTTTATGAGCACTGTTATGAACAGAGGAGATGGGCTACGACATAGGCAATCATGATGAAAGAGAGGCCATTACAATTTAAAATAAAAACTCATGCATTTGTGAATTTTACCTCCATTAAGAAAAGTGAATATTTTTAATTTGATCTTTTAGAAAATCTGAAAAGATAACAGTGAGACAATGTCAGCATATGGAATCTTTTAGTAAAGTAGAAAGTTCAATTCTTGGTATGACACTATATTTGCTGGGTGACCTCTAGCAAGTTAAATAACTTGTTGGGGTCCCTTTGTTAAATTTCTTTTCAAATATACATGTTGAACACCTACTATGTACCCAGAACCACACCAAGGAATCTTTCAGTACATTGCTCTCATCAGTAAAAAGTGAATTCCACTAAGTACTCATAGGTAAGGGTCAAATAAATTGAGTGTAAAAGCACCGTATAAAGCCATAAAAGTCCTGTACAAATGCTACCACTAATCTAAGAGCCTGCCTGGGTTATTTGCACAAAATTCATAGGCGTTTCATAAAAGAAACTTTTATAAATACCATACTTGACAGAAAAGGCCATTACAATTTAAAATAAAAACTCAGGAAACATTTTATTATAAGTTGATCCAAAGGTCATTCCACAAAAACAAATTTGGGCAGAAAATGAGGAAGAGACAAGAATTTGTAATTTATGCTAAGACTTCAATTGCCCAAAATATCCCATTTAAATAATGTCATTTACTTTCTTCATTATTTATGAATTAGAATGCATTTTAAAAGATAGAGTACACAAAGAGAGAGTGTCATTCTATTATCTCTATACACTGTAATATCAGTATTTCTATGAATATAGTACTACATGGAAATACTGATTATTATTCTAATCAGTGGTTTTTAAAGTTAAATGAACAACACAGTTTTACTTTTAAACAACCACTTATTTGTCTACTCTTTTGCCTTAATACAGTATATGACAGCATGAAAAACAAAACTGGAGTCCATTTATGTATGTTCATTTATCTACGAACACAGCCATTTGATGTCCTATTGCTTTATTTTTAAATTAACATTCTCACTTTGATGAGCATATTATCTTTCACCTAAAAAACTGTGTTATAACTTCAAGGTTGGAAATGACCTAGAAACAATCGTGCCGGCCCTCCCTTCACCTTTCCCTGCCCCCCACCCCCAATAGAAACATTTCTGTTTGTTAAAACAGGCTGATGTCCCAGGATCTGGATTTTAGACTGCTGAGGGAGTACAGATAGCCTCCAGTTAGGAATTTTAGTAAGTCTAGTATAACTAGTAGAAAAGTCTATTTCTGGTTCCTCCATCAACTCATTTGAAACTCAAACAAGTCATTTACCTTTTGTGTGTCTAGATTCATTTATAAAATAGTGATATAACCACTTTCTAGTCTATATGTTAACAGATGTTAGAACTGGATGTGAAACCAATGCAGGTAAGGATGTTCTAATTAAAGTCATTGTCTATAAAGCTGGGGTTCATGAAATTAAAGAAATAGATTTTTATTCATTACAATATAGTATAAAATATTTATTCTTAAATGATTTACAATAGAAATAGGAATATTTTAAATTTAGTAGTAGAGAAAAACAAAACTTTCATGTTATTTATATATATATTCCATGTATATACATATAGTAAATAATTCAGGGACTTTGATTTTAATATTTGAAGAATGTAAAGAATGTTTTCTGAAAACACACAACTACATTTCAATTAAAAGAAAAAGTGTTAATAATATTCCTTTCCTATAATGGCTTACAGTTAACAAAAAAGGAAAACTGAAAATGTGTTAAGACCATGCATTTCATAATCTCCAAGAACAGACAAGATAGCTTAGTGGTTACAAACTGGCCTCTGTCATCAGACAGACCTACGTCTGAATCCAGGCTCCACCACTTACTAACTGCGTGATCTGCGACAAGTTACTTCGCCTCTCTGTGCCTTTGTTCTCTTATCTGTAACAAACAACAGTCTAAGCATCATAGAAAGCCTTCTGAACTGGGAGACTTGGTTTCCCCACCTGACCTGTAACTAACTACTGTTGGAACCAGCTCACCCCACAGCTTCTCTGAACCCCAACTGGACACGAATATAAAACCCAGTATTCCCTCCGCTCTGACCTAGAATTCAGAACTTCAAATTTCTAACTTTCCTTCAAAGACTCGTCAGTGTTCCATGACGCCTCTCTTCCATAATCATTGCCTATATCCTAGGCCAATTCCTCTATTCATGATAGTGCTCATGCTGAACTCCTCCAAGAAACACAAAACTATTAGGATTAAGCATTCCCTCCCAGACTTAGTGTCCCTCCCCACCAAGCAATTCCTGTAATACCACTACCCACCAATAGGTGCCACAGGACTCAACATTTCTTCTTGAAGCAAACACACTAAGTGTCCACTCGCAAAGCTCCATGGTAGGCCCTAGAGATACAAAGAGAAATCAGACACCGATGCTCTTATTACCATGTTCAGAGTCCAGAAGGGGTGACAGACATGTCAACGAAAGCAGGACACTACAATGAGTAGGTGTTCAGTTAAGATAACACAGAGCAGGAGGAAGTGACAACTGAGATCAGAGCAAAAGGATGAACAGGAGTCTGGGGGAGGTAGGAAAGGCCATGCAAGCCCAGGCGACAACACAGGCATGGGCATTTGAAGCCCCAGAAGTATAGGCACTCAAGGGAAAAAAAACATAAAGTGATTTGATCTCAAGGAGATTAGTGGGAGAACAGCCAATGTGGAGAGTGAAAAAACAGATTCACACCTATTTGGATTCCTATGATTTCGTTTTCTTGTTTATCAGGGGTGTCCTCAACTAGAAACCCAGTTCTGCCTAGGCAGAACCTTTGTCAGTGAGGTTTACCCTCTATCCATGGCACCCCAGAACAGGTCCTAGCACCAAGTAGGTACTCAAATATATTTTAATGATTGACAGAACTGATAAGATTCCATCCAAATGCAGTATACCCTTTCTGGAACATTCATCTAGTTAACAAACCATTAAAACTATCCAAGAAAGAAGACTCTTTATCAACGAAGACCCATATATGGAAACAGACATAAAGATTTTCCCCAGAGTTTAATGATATGGACCAGCCCTCAACTCAGGAATCCACTTGTGTAATCCATAAGTAATTTAGGTAAGAAGAAATTTGTGAGAGGGTGAGAAATACAATGAGGAAAGACCCTATGAATAACAACAATCGAGCATCTATGACTCTAATTCTGGTTAGTAAATCTTTTGAAAGTCGGAACTTCAATTTACTCCAAACTTACATTGCATTTGTAGTCTGTAGTTATGACAAAGGATAGCTATCTTCCTTTGTAATGCCAACCACTTTGGAGCAGCAAAGCCTAGGGTCCAGGAGATAACCATGCTGAGCTGAATAGGTAGGAAAGAGCAAATATGTGGAAAAGGAAGGGGCTTTGATGTTAAATTTAGAATCATATCTCAGCTCTGGCCATACTAAGGCTGCCATGTGGCCTCTGGCAATTGTCTTCCAGACCCTAAATTTCCAGCTCTTTGCCTGGAAGATGAGAACCCCCTCCTTTGCAGGGTTGCTTTTTAAAAATGAATAACATATATGGCCATGCCACCCTGAACAAGCTCAATCCCATCTGATCTCGGGAGCTAAGCAAGGTCGGGCCTGGTTAGTACTTGGATGGGAGACCACCTAGGAAGACTGAGTGTTGTAGGCATAAAAAAAAAAAAAAGAAGAGGAGGGAGGAGGGAGGAGGGAGGAAGAGGAGGAAGAGGAGGAGGAGGAGGAGGAGGAGGAAGAAGAAGAAGAAAGAAAGGAAGAAAGAAAGAAAGAAAGAAAGAAAGAAAGAAAGAAAGAAAGAAAGGAAGGAAGGAAGGAAGGAAGGAAGGAAGGAAGGAAGGAAGGAAGGAAGGAAGGAAGGAAGGAAGGAAGAAAGAAAGAAAGAGAAAAGGGAATAAAATAAGTCATACAAATTCCCTACCACAGAATAAATGTAGCAACTGACCAACAGGCTTGTTCTCAGCCAGATTCACTGGAGAAGCTCCTCCCCAACCCTCAGGTATTTTGACTTGCTGCATCGAAGGATGGAGCTGTCAGCCCTTTACCAACTCTTCAGGTGACTCTGATGACCAAATAAGAGGTGGACCACGACAGTTATACTACAATGCCACTAACACATCATCACATGCAGCTAAAAGCCATAAGACATCATGCCTGCCACTCAGCTCCCAGACCTCAAAACCCTACTCAGGAAATCTCTTGTAGGAGCAGTAATCAAATACTGACTGTAATATAGTCTAAATATTTAGACTATATTGCCAAATAAGAATTTCTGTTCATGTTATTTCTTCTCCACCATATTATATCAAACTTACATTGTTTGCCTTAGTCTATAAAACCCAATGAATTTTTCTGACATCAGCAATGTTAAGCACTTCAGAAAAAAATTTACAAGATGTGTGCTAACTCAGTAGTAGAAGCTTGTTTATACAGTTCTAATCTGACTGAGTGGGCAGGAACCTCAAGGGGGAAGAAGGAAGAAAACAGCTATAAAGAACAAATAACCCTTTCTGTTATAGCACAGTCTGCCGACTTGACATTTCCTATATACTCAAAGTTCAGAAGTTCAATGACAGATTGAGTGTCTGTTTCAGGTAATATAGAGAAGATCTTAAAGCAAGATGACAGAGCTCAACCTCCAGAGGCCAATTTTGGTGGCAATGACAGGCGCCCAGTTTTTTACTGGGATATTATTGCTTGATCATTTCAAGACCTCAGTTAGAATTCAATGGTTCCCAAAAGCTGATCCAAGGACCTGAACCAGACTAGCAGCCTCAGTATCACGTGTGGGAAATTCTAAAGATACATGTTCCTGGTTCCCATGCTCCAGAAATTCTAATCCAGTTGGCCTAAGGTGATTCCTAGAGATTTATAATTTAAATGTTCCCCAGGTGATTTGGAAGCACATGCAAGTTTGAGAACCATTGACCTAGATACCATGGAGCCTGCTTCCTCTTCAGCTGATCCCCCTATCCCTTCCCATGTTGCCTACTATCAGGCAGCCACACTTTGGTGGAACTCCTTTAATTTCCCTTGTATTTAGGCAAAAAAACTCACTGTAAGGATAAAGCAAGGATCATGGAGTCAAATAACTGGCTCAGCAATGCTATTTAAGTGCTGTGTGACTCTGAGAAACTTATTGCTATGCTTATTTAGCCTCTCTGATTTCCTCATCTAGGAAATGGAATGAGCACTAATCAGCCTGCTTCGGTGGTTCTCAGCCTGGCCTTCTCGTCAGAATCACTTGGGCAGCTCTGCACAGCAACTGTACCAAGTGGGTTTATTATTATTACTCTACAGATGAGAAGACTGAGGTGCTAGAATATAAGTAACTTGCCCAAAGTAACAAGCTTGTCAGCCGAGAAATGAAAACTCAAACTCAGAGTGGATGCCAATGCCCACAGACTTTCCAATGTGGCAGTGTTGGTCTATAGTGAAATTATCTATATAAAGTATTAAAAACAAAACTGTGTGAATATACAAAATTTAAGGATATACCTAAATATGAAATATGTAGCACCTATATATTATATATAAACTTAGTAGTAGGTACTACTGGTATGTAGTAAAACTGGCACATAGTAGGTCTTCAAGTACTTTGTAGTCCCTTCCTTCTACTTCCTAGTGTATCGGCGAAGTTGACTTCCCCATATCAATCCTATCTTACAACATATAAATACAGTCCTATCTGGGTTGCTACAGCTGCCTGACAGTCTAAACAAACTAATCTCCTAAAGCTGCTTATAAAGAAAAATATTTTTGCATTCCCTATATTAAACAGTAATCCTAAAACTTAAGATGGGAGGGAGAAGCAGAAAGTTCTTCACAAAACAGGATATCTTTAGCCATGTGATGTGCCGCATAGTCCTGTTAATACAATCACTGTTCAAAGTTCAGGTCCATGTAGGCATCTTCTCTTACCGCACTGCTCTGGACACCCCTAGACCCTGCCAATGCCCCATTGACTCTTCTTGACTTTTGAACTCTTCCTTTGTAAACAGTATGTCCACTATGTCCTTCTACCTCCTCTCTGAACTTTGACTTTCTGTGACCTTGATGGAAACCTGGCTTACCCCAAGGGCATCCCCTCCCCTATAGCTCCCTGTCCTCACCCCATATATATCTCAAGATCAGGAAGTAAGGTAAGCATGCTCCTGGCTGTCCATTGCTGCTTCAAACTACTTCCCTCCTGTCTTCCTACCCAAATCTCTGATCTTGTGACACTCAAGACATCTAGCTATGCCACTTCTTACCCACCCTCACTGCTACATCTCACCTCCTTCCTGCTTATCCCTTTTCATTTCCTGAAGACTCCAGTTCCAGTTCTCAGAGGTTTTCTCCATCCCTTAGTTAATCTCAGTGACTTTAATGTCAGAATCAAAGACCTATCAAAAAAAAAAAAAAAGGTTGATTTGTCCATCCTTCTATTTCCTCACCTGAACCCTTTTTTCCATCATGCCTCTTCCCCAGCCACTGTCTCACATGGCCACATGCTGAACCTCATCATCACCAGTGCCTGTATCATCTCAAATCCTCTACTTTCTCCACCTTCCCTCTTTCCAGCTCATTTACTCTACATTCACTGCAAATATTCTTCAAACTTATTTAGACATTCAATCTATTTCAACCTAAACTTTTTTAGGTTTTCTTCTCTCACTTCATCCATCATTATAATCACTCAATCGTGACCGTTCAAATATCCTCAACTCCCTCACCTTCCCTTTTCTGTGTCTTATTTCCTGGCAAAACTGCAACATAGACAGAACCTGAATATCCACCATACAATATCCATACAGTATCCAAATATCCAAGTTCACATCCAAGCAAGTGTGGGTAAGGGTGGGGTTGAAAGGAAATCACACAACAAGGCGGACTAGCTGCATCATAAATTCATGGGCACAAACTTTAAATGAGTTAGTTAATACTGCCTACCAAGTCTAAAGTGTTTTCCTACCAAGTTTGATTTTTCCCTTTCTAAATTGGCTATCTCATATCTCCTCCTTGTTCAAATTTTACACAGTCTCAGCTGATGGGCTCACTTAGAAATTCACTGAAGAGATGGAAGCCAGGAAAAGGCAAGCCTCTCATCTTGGGACACCTCCACCTAAACCACTGTGTTCTTGGCCTTCCCTCCAACTGCAACAGAGGAAGTGTTGCTGCATTTACTAAAGAAAAGTTTCTCCATTTCTACTCTTAATTGGAAGGTTATAGAACATTTCTCCTCACACCCTACCACCACACTAACAGGTCTCTAGTATAATAATGGTTAATTACAGCAAAAAGACCTCCAAAATCCAAACTCTCTGAGGAGTACTTAGGGAAACTTAGTCAAGAGAGAAAACTAAAATGGGGGAATTTGAAGCTTCAGCAAACATTAAGAACCTCCCAACTCCTAGCCAAATTAAATACAACTTCACACTAAAGGCCTAGTTACCTCAGCTCCTGACACATGTGTGGCTTTCAACAAAAAATTACAAGGCATACTAAGAGGCAAGAAAAAAACACAGTCTGAAAAGACAATTGGTCTTCAGAACCAATCTCAGATATGACACAGATGTTGATATTATCAGCAAGGAAATTCAAAACAATGATGATTAAATTGGTAATGGGTTCTAATGGAAAAAGTAGATAGTAATGAAAATAGAGAGATGGAAACTCTTTTCTAAAAAATTTCTTAAAAAGAAAATGCTAAAAGTCAAAAACACTATGACAAATTAAGAATGCCTTTGACAGGCTCAGTGACAGACTCAAAATGACCAGGGAAGAAATCAATAAATTTAAATGAGAGTCAAGAGAAATTTCCCAAACTGAAAGAGAAAAATAATTTTTTAAAAAATGGAACAGGGCATCCAAGAATTATGGTACAATGTCAAAAGATGTAACACAAGTGTCATTGAAATACCTGGAGAAGTAAGAGAAAAGGGATTAGAAGTATTTGAAGAATTAATAACTGAGAGCTTTCCAGAGTTAAGGACACACACCAAACCACAGACCCAGGAGGATCAGAAAACACCAAACGGGGGTAAAAAAAAAAAAAAAAACCACCACACCTGGGCATCAAGACTACAGAAAATCAAGACAAAGAGAAAATCTTGAAAGAAACCAGAGGAAAAAATCAAGACAAAGAGAAAATCTTGAAAGAAACCAGAGGAAAAATCTTTGCTATAGACAAACAGGATAAAAATTACAGAGGGCTTCTCATCAGAAACCATGCAAACAGTAGGGTGGTGTGAAATGCTTAAAATGTTGAAAGAAATCACCTGCCTACAATTCTGTATCTAGTGAAATTATCCTTCAAAAGTGAAGGAAAAACAAAGACTTTCTCAAACAAAAACTGAGCAAGTTCACTAGCAAACTTGCACTGCAAGAAATGCTAAAAGAAGTTCTTCAGGCACAAGAATATTACATAGGTCGGAAACTTGAATTTATAAGTAGAGCAAGTATCAGGGAAGAAATAAGTAAAAAGAAAATAAAACCTTTTATTTTCTTATTCATAATTGACCTAAGAGAAAGAAATAAGACTCCTTTGAACAATGTTCTTGGGACAGAAAGAGATGATTTTTTAAAGACTAGTATATCAATGTCTACAATGATATACATAGAGTTCTGGAATAGCCCTTAACCATCAGTGAGTTCAAAGTCTGGCAAACTAGGGCCTGTGGAACAAATTTAGCCTGCTACCTATTTTTGTATGGTCTGTGAGCTAAGAATAGTTTTTACATTTTTGGATGGCTGAAAAGGGTTAAAAGAAGAATAATATTTTATAATATGTGAAAATTGGGTAAAAATCAAATTTCTGTGTCCATAAATAAAGTCTTATAAACACCCATTTGTTTACTTATCGTCTATGACTGCTTTTATGCTACAACAGCAGAGTTGTGTAGTTGCAAAAGAGACCAAAAGAGACCATGTGCCAAAGCTCAAAATGTTTACTATTTGGTCCTATAAGTTAAAAAATGTTGTCTTCCCTAAACAAGCCCAATTACTTAATTTTTCAGAGGATGAAACTAGAAAGATCAAGTTATATTTTGATGTCATCACACTATTTGGTAATAGAGCCAACATTAGAATTTGGGTCTTGAAATCCTAAATGTTTCTCTCACATGAAAGGATTTATATTTTACAAGTATAGGTTCTAAGGTTATAGTATCTAGTACTACTAATATTGCTGACCTTAGGGACAGCAGAAATAACATATTATTCTCTATTTCACATGAAAGATTGTATGACTGCTAGATCATACAATCTAGAAGGAGTGACAGAGAAGCTTTGCCAATTTTTAAACACAAGGAGGGGATGACTAAGAAATAAGGAGGATGACATGTTCCCCAGGGGCCCAAGAAGAAAAGTATTCCTACTGGCGTTTTTAAAAAAGAATGTCAGTTTTATTCCTTTCATTGTTTTCTTCCTTCATTTTTTTAAGAACAGGTAAAATCAGGAGCTTTTTACCCTACGAGCAGGCATTTAAATATTGAGTGCACTTCTATGACTCCATAATGCACACACTTAGAGCAGCAATAGTAAGCTTTTCCTCTTCTGGGGGTATCAAGATTTAACAAAACAAAGATTTATTCACAGAGCTCATCAGGCAGAAGCAATATAGGTCAAAGGAATAAAAACTGAATAGGTTTCTGAAGGTTTGTTTGTTACAGTTTTACTCATATTATGTAGCTGGAAGACCAACATAGTACAATTAGAATGTACCACTTCCTACAATGAGGATCTACATTACAACAGAATCACCCTCGAAAACAACCAGAAAAGCTGGATAAAGTGTTTTTTTTTTTTTTTTTAAAGAGAGTTCCCGAGATAATGAGAACACATGGGACCAGATCTAAGAGAAACAGGAAAAAAGGTGGTGAGTCAAACATTCCATGCGACTATTGCTTTAACCATTTGTTCAAAATCAACATCTATTCACAAAAATGCTCTTAGCAAATTTTGAATGTAAGAAAAATTGTTTAAACTAGTAAAGGATATTTATGAAATGCAGCAACCATAATATTTAATAGTCACAGTTAGAAAACTTTTCCACTGAGATTAAAAATGAGACAAGGATGCCCACTATGACCACTTATAGTCACCATTATATTAGAAGTCTTAGTCAATACAAAAGGCAGGTAAAAGAAATAAAAGGCACAATGATTACAAAGGAAAAAATAAAAACTGTTTTGCTGGTAATTTTATTGTTTGCTGGAAAATCCATAATAATTTACACAGAACTATTAGAATTAATGAGTGAATTTAGTAAAATCACTGTATACAAGGTCAGTATATAAAAATCAATAGTATATACTCACAATGAACAACTTTAAAATGATGTTTTTAAAAGATATAATAACTTTAAAAACTAGGAATATATGTAAAGAAAAATGTGCAATACCTTTACAACATATACAAAACACTAACAGAAATGAAAGATCTAAATAAATGAAGGGGTATACCACATTAATGAATTAAAATAGTCAATATTCTAAAGATATTAATTTACTCCCAATTTGGGCTAGAGATTTAATGCAGTCTCAATCAAAATTCCATCAAAAGATTATTTTAAAATTTATATAGTAATGCAAATGGCTAAGAATAACAAAATTATTCTTAAATAAGAACATAGCTGGAGGACATACACTACTGGATATTAAGACATTATTAAGCTATATTAAAGACAGTGGGATATCAGTATAATAGGCAAATTGAACAATGAAAAGGGCTAGAAAGCAGAGAGAGACCCAAATATAAATGATCACCTGATTTATAACAAAGGTGATATTTCAAAGCAATGAAAAAGAAGAGATTTTTTTTTTAACAAATAGTGTTAACTGTACATACCTATGGAAAACAAAATAAATATAGATCTCCTTCTTATGCAGTAGATAAAAATCTATCTCAGGTGGATTTTTTACCTACAGATAACAGGCAAAACAAGAGGGCTTCTGAAAATTGAAAGAATAGCTTCGTGACCTTAGAATGGCAAAAATATCTTAAGCAGGCACAGAAAAAAAATAACCATAAAGGGATTAATAAATTGAGTTACATTAAGAGTAAGATCTCCTATTCACCAAGAAAATCAGAAAAATGCCACAGGATAGGAAAATATATTTTAAATTCATATGACTGAAAATTATTATTTAAAAAAGAGAACTCCTACAAATCAATATTGTAATATTTAAAAATATTATTGAAAAAACAAAAACTCCTACAAATCAATAAAAAAAAAGATGGACAATCCAATTGAAAAATAGGCAATAAATTTAAATAGGACTACAAATGATTTAATAAATGTAACAAAAAACATATTTAAAAAGGCACCCCATGTCCTAGCAATGCAGTCTCAGGTATATACCAAACAGAAATGCATTAATATGTGTACCAAAAAACACATATAAAAAGTTTATAGCAGCATTATTCATAGTATCCCTACCTGGAAATGTCCCAAATGCCTATCAACAGTAGATAAATTAATTAACAGTTTGTGGAATATTACAAAGTGGACTGCTGTACAGCAAAAAATGAATAAACTACTGCTATGCATCATAACATGCATGAATCTCTCAAACAATATTGTACATAAGAAAGCACAAAAGAATATATAGATACATGTATAATTCCATGTAAATTTCATATATTTCAAAAATGGGAACATATGTGATTGGAATCAAGTTAGTGGTCAACACTGGCGAAAGGGGTAAGGTGGTTTCTGGGGGCATGGTAATATTTTCTCTCTCGATCTGGGGAAGATAACATGGATGTATTTAGTGTTTGAAAATTTATTAAGGAATGATTCATGGACTTTTCTATGAATATGATATATAATAGAATTGTATGCTTTAAAAATAGTGCAAATATTCTGAAAGAAGGACATAGTATCACTAGCTCTCAAGGTGGTACTTGAGCCATATCAGGTAGAGCAATGCAAAACATGATATAATTGCAGGCATAGGGTTGTAAGAATGGTGGGGGAGCCAGAAGTTGTCTGTTACCACTGTATACCCTCACCTTGATGCTTGTGCAGTAGGCATAGGCCAGGACCAATAATCATTGAACAGGGAGCTAGTCTAGAAGGAAAATGAGATTAGAAATATACCATTGAAGGAATGACTCACATTATCCAAAAGCTTTATTTTGAATAATGAAAGTCTTCCAACTCTTACAAAATATCTCAGAATTCTCTAAGAGTGGTTGAATTACTTTGCATTCGTTCTTCATAGCTTTCCACTGCCCAGCAAATAAAACCCAAAGTCCTTCAGCCAGTTTAGAGGACTGAGGCAGTTACTGTTTCTGGTTGCCCAGAATATATTTTTGCTATCCAATTTGTTTCTTCTGATCAGGAATGGTGGGCCTGGGAACTCTCCTGGCCAGAATATGCTATTTCACTGCACACATTGACTGGATCAAGGTAGACATGTGACTCTAATCAGGACAAATCAAAGTCCTTCCTTGAGACTGAGATAAGGATACTGGAAGAAAGAAGACCCTTTCCCTCTGAGGAACTGTGTCAAAAGGAGGCAAGGCTAAGAATAGTAATGACCATCTACTTTTTCTCTAATGTCACAGAAGGGAAAGTCAAGACAATGAGATATAAAGTGAGAGTGCTGACATATCATTTAAGTTCTTGGATCTAGACATGTCTGAATTCCCAGGCATATGAATCACATAAATTCCTTTTTGTTTGAGTTGGTTTGAATCTTGCTATAGTTTTGTTTTTTGTTTGAATTCAAGAGAGCCATGAATCACCATTATCTTCCTCACCATCACACAGCATTTAAGTCCCTAGTTTGACAGTCCTGTCTATCACTGTTCATCTTCATATAACCAATAACATAACCAATCTCAACCACAGGAAACTCCCCCTACCAAGAATTCCCAATAAGCGAAGTTCACCTTAAACCAATCTACTTCCAAAAACACGTTTGATAGCCAACTGGTCATTCCTATTAAGGATAATTAGAAAATATGAGAAACTGGGGATTAGAAACAGGTTTTTAACATGGGGGTGCAGTTGTAAGGCAGATGGCAGGCAGGGAAAGTAGTTTTTGAAGAGAAATTTTTAAAAGCTAAAGGAGCCCCCCCCCCCCGCAAAAAAATGAAAACCTGGAACTGACAACATATGCTTTAGCATGATGCTAAATATCCTATGCATTGGGATGAGATATCTGAGAACTTCCTAATCACTTAGTCCAAGCAAGTTATATGAAGTTTACCCCAAGATTTGTTCACTTTACCCTTGAGCCACAGGAAGATCCAGGCATCAGTGGTCAATCCTTTAGTCTGAAAGTCTAAAAAGCAGTGAACATCTGGACAGAGAGCCTGACAGTGGGGGAAATGCCCATTTGCATGGGAATTGTGCATTGACTGTAATATAGCAAAATTACTGACAACATTTTAATTCAGAGGAGTGAAATTCTGGAAAACAGTAAGAAGTAACTAGAAATTCATTGTGGCACACTCTCTACTACCAACATTAGGTCAATAAGTGTCACTCATAATCAACTTTGTTTTCTCATTTTACTTTAGGTAAAGATAAATATTTATTAAACGGTTTAGCTTGCAACGTTTTGCCTATCCCTGTTTCCTATTTAAAATTCATCAATAGACTTCTGCTGCCTGAAAGGATTTTAAGGACATGACCCTTGGGGAGCAGGGGGCTTAAAAATTCTTTGCACACTTTATTGCCTATACCTTTTCTTACACTGAAATGCCTCAAGCACACTCTTGCCACTTCTGTCCATTGACCACATCTCTGTAGGCCCCAAACCCATTGGTCCACCAGTGTCCACCCATTCAATCTCTTCAGTGAAATCTCTCAGTGGGAAGTCACCCCTCCCTCATTCCATTTATATGTGCTTGTCTTACCACATTCTGTTTCTCCATCTTTCCCCGCCCCACAGAATGTTAAACTTCTTGAAAACAGCCATATTTGATCATCGTCATCTAGAAAAGGGTTTTCGGTAGTGGGACTTATGACTGATGTGGATGCACAGGGTGAGGAACAGGAAAGAACAATGAAGACTTCAGACCAACTAGGTGACTTAGGGTGGGAAACCCCCCTCCTCACCCCATCTCTAGACTGTGAGTTGACTAAACCAGAGATTTACAGAAATATTCTTTCAGTAATGCCCTCAAAGCAATCACAGTTTCTCAGCCACCTTCTGCACCTGTGGAGAATGCAGATCAATAGGGTCAAGCTACTTCATCTAATGTCACATACCCCAGGCTATGGGTAGAAACCAGCAACCAAGCCCCTAAACTGCCATTCTAAGAGTTAAAGTGCCTTCCTCTAAAAGAAAAATATCTAAATATAATCAATAAATTTATTCTTTGTGAATGCATCCTTTCTATTTTGACCAGCTGCTGAATCAGTCTTTGTTTTAGGATGTATGGTCAGCAAAATAATATAATGGCATCTTCCTGCTTGGTTTGGAATCTGAACACAGTAGCACTTACATAGCAGCTTAGGAGAAAAATACACTGGACATTTTTAAAAATTGTTGTCTATCTTACAGAGAGGTCACAGACAGAAAATCATCCAGTCAGCTCAAACAAGTGTTTGGTTTGGATTGGGCAGTGTTGATCTATACAACATTCTTTTAATTGAAATTAGTTGCTAATGATTAAAAATGGATGGCAACAAGAGGGCTTTCTGATCAGCACATACCCTTTGCTTTAACACAGTCCTCACTTGTCCCTAATGATTTCCAACCCTGGGATGTAGTGCCAGATGCCATTCATCATCACACACAAGCAGCTGTTTTGCTTTTAGAAAAATAGAAAGTATTATTTGGTACCCATATCTCTATCAAACATGGGTCAGAGGGCCCATGTTTCAAGAAAAAAAATGGGTTCTTACTCTGGAAACAAACAACTGGTTTAAAACTAATTATCATCAATATCTCTCACCTGAAAAGCTTGCATTATTCCTCTCTTCGCCTATGAAATTTCTACCTGTTTCCCAAAGCCTGTCTCTTTCAGATCTGATTATACAATATTCTCTCTCTGAACCAAACTGTACTTATTCTGTTTGTCACCTATTTGTTACCTAATCTGACATAAAATTCCACTCATTCTTTTCCTAAACTTTTACTTAACATTCTTTATTGTTAATTTTCTATTTATTTCAATCAGGTCCAAGACAACTGAAATGATGATCTCAAAGGCAGAGTACCTATTCCCTACCTTGTAATATCTCAGAGAGACTTAGGACTTTGGGATAAGAGCTGAGTTTAAATCTTGGTATCTCTACTTAATAACTATCTGGGGAAGTGGTTGAACCTCTTTTTCAGCTTTGATTTCTTTATTTGTAAAATGGGAGTAATATCGTCTAATTCTTGTTGAAAGGCTTTGATCTACCAAAAGCTTTGCAAGTGCTAATTATTATTTGGTAAAATCAATTTGCCACTTTTAACCAATCTGAAGCTTTGTAGGCTGGGCAACTTTTTGTTTAGTGAACCAATTTTTCCTCAGGCATTTACTATACATGTGACTTTGTGCTGGAGCAGGAAAAAGTTATGGTTTAAAAAAAAAAAAAACAGACCACAGCCCATTGGGTGAGACAAACATTAATGTATAATTACAAAACAGGATGAAATCCTCATTATAGTATGAATCTGAGGTGGATCTAGCCAGGCAAAATCAAGCAAACAATAAGAATGGGATTTATAACCATCTGCACGTTTACCCAAACCAGTTCATGCATCTCCACCACTTACTAGTCCATCCTGCCTCCCATTTTTACCCACCCACAGCTGTCACTCTGAAAGTCATTAACTCAATGAACATTTAGCAAACTCCTACTAGGTGCCAAGCACTATAAGAGATACAAAGGATATAGAGAAAAATAACACATGGCCTTGCTCCAGGTATGGGTCACAGTCTGGCACAAGAGATATCAGTGTGGCAGCAGTCCTATGGTTCACTTCTCTTCCTGCTGGTGATTAATGGCCTAAATTTAGGCTCAAGGAAACATAATCATCTTTGGCTACTGTAAAGGATGGTCTTTCCCACCCTGCCCTGTCTACGTAGCATCTGGGCCATTTGCTTTCTTTACCTCCTCAAATCCAATGTCACAAAGATGGAGCAGGATTCTCCCAGGGACTTAGGAGTCCCTCAAATGCTAGGCTGATAGACTAAGTCCTCCAGAACAGAAAAAAAAGGCGGGGCGGGGGGGGGGCGGGGGAGACCATTACCCTGAAACACCTTTTTCCTAACAGCTTCCTATTGGAGGAGGTCATTGGGACGATGTGACCTCCAGGTAACCGATGAGCTGGGCCTGGGCAACTGGAGGCTCCCTGCCCCCTCCCCGTCCTTGGAATGTATGTTCTGCCCAGTTTCCAGTGGGAGCCATTTTCAAGGATGCAACCTTGAGAGAATAAGGTGTTGTTGAGATCCTCTGGATAGTGTATGTGACTGAACCCCGTTAAGGCCTTTATATAGACTTTTAAGATTCTGGTGGGCGGGTGTAGAAATCTACTCACCTTGCAGCCAGCCCAAGACAAGCCTTGCATGCAAGTTCCCTTGCTTATTAAACTGGCGACCTTCCAATCTGGAGTGGTGTGTCTCCTTCTTTGGTCCCTTCTTGTCCTCTGTATATGGGGACCAGTTTCAGATTTCACCCAGAGAATTTCTGCTGCAAATCATCAACTCATTATCAATATTATTAGAAAATAGAAAGTGTGATGTGACAGGGTCCACCTCCAGTTCCTGTGCCTCCTCTGCCCAGTACGCTATTCAAATCCTATTCTCTCCTCGAAGCCACATGGTGTTTAAAATGCCTTTTGTGCTACTTTAAGAGCCACCGATCACAGTTTTCTGTCTGGGCTTGGGGCTGGCCAGGTCTCAGTGAGTGCAACACAGGAGCCTCAGGTACTTCCAAGGGGTGCCACCGCTAGTTAACATTCCCTCAGGACACTGTCATCTCAGAAGGCTTTGTTTAATGTGCACTTACCTCCGAGCAAGAAAACAGCCTGTTAGGGTAAATACTTGTGAATAAGGGAACTTGAACATGCAAAAATTTAAAGACGGCTTTTCCTTTGATGGTTTTACCTAATAAGAAAAGCCAAGACATTTGGTCTCCACCACAACTCAGTTGAGTAGCCTCGGTTACATGAGCATTGACTTTGTTCATATTCAAATATTTACACATTTTTAAAGTTTACATACATAAGAATAGCTGTACCCTATGTTTCTAACACCTAAGTAAAAGGACTCATTTTCTAATCATGAAGTAGCCACATGAGGATGACCAGAAATGGGGTGTTTCAGCCGACTGGAACCTGCCAGCTGTCCAATGCATTCCCACAGCACCCTCTTCTCCTAGTTTCCTCAGTCATAAAATGGGGATCTATCTCATAAAATGGTCGTGGTGCTCTCATGAACACTGTTCTGCCTTTTGGGGGTGTGTGCAGGGGTGGGGGGAGTCTGTACTACTACTTTTTAAAACTGCTGCTTTGGTAGTTTGGGTAATTAATAGTGAATTTCCTTTCTCTTATTGGAATGTGTATGTGGTAGAAAATGAATTGCTTCTTACAGGTCTCAGGGAGGCAACAGTGAAGCATTTGATAAGCTTCGTGGTTTGTAATATCTCAAGCAGGTACTCTGAGTTGTTACTTAATGTAACTCATTAGGTTTAATGTTCATTTTAACTGCCTACTTGTAGGCATTTTTGCTTTCCTTGCAGTTTGAAGAACTCAGTCTCATCAAGACTAATTATTACTCTTATTACAGATTTATTAGTTCCAAATTCTGAGTGATTACCTCTTTTCTCTTAACTACTTTATAAAGCTTTTCCCCTTATGTGGGGGAGGGAGGGAATGATATTGATTCAACCAATGCTTACTGAGCACCTACTGGCAGGTACATCACTGGCCATGGAACAGATGGATGCCAAGAAAAGTGAAACAGTGTTTCTGCCCCCACAGAGCTTACTACATAGTTCTCAATGTGGTCCACAGACCAGCAGAGTCAGCATTATCTGGGGACCAGTTAGAAATGTAAAATTCAGGCCCCACTCCAGACCAACTGTGTCAGAAACTCTGGAGGTGACCCCCTCCTCAGCCATCTGTTTGAAAAAGCCCACTTCAAACAAAGATCGTCCTCATCAAATGTCAAAACAACAACGTTGTTAGCTTACTGAGCTAAACCAGAAAGTGTCATTTGTACTTTGAGGAAACAGAGACCCAAAGGCCACATGAGGAGTTGAAGGGATTAAAACCAGAACTCGGGTCTCCTACCCTACATTGCCAATGTTCTTTCTTGATGTTTTAATCCCTAAATCATATAGGGAGCCCCAAGTATTACCGACCCAAAATGCAAACCTTGGTTTTCAAAGAAAACAGAAAAACAGAGAAACTACTCTCTTTGAAAATAATGAGCACTAACAAAAATTAACAGCTGGTCTATCAAAACCATCTAGTAAACTAGCGGTCATTTCCCAAACTTTTAGCACTTATCAAAGTTCTGGTTACAAGATTGAAATTTGTGAGGGGGGGGGCAAAAATATAATGAATAATGTAACAGTAAATCTGTAAGAATATACAGTATGCAGAAATGTCAACAGTGGTTCACCTGTGGGAGAATCACAAATTATCTTTTTTTCTTTGTAGTTTCCTGAATTTTTCCCAATGGTTATATATTACTTTCATAATAATAATAATTGTTTTTTGAAATGTTACATCCATATCACTCAACATGAAGGTTTATTTTGTAATTCTATTTCTCTTCATACAGCAGGATAGTATGTATGTGTAGTAATTATTTATAAGCCATATGTTACAATGAAGATGAAATTTGGTAAATACATTCCTTCCAGCTGGCGCTGAAAACGAAGAG
The DNA here is from genome assembly GCA_028627145.1 of Eidolon dupreanum. Lineage (NCBI taxonomy): Eukaryota > Metazoa > Chordata > Mammalia > Chiroptera > Pteropodidae > Eidolon > Eidolon dupreanum. The sequence goes on from CM053509.1 coordinate 19,776,089, forward strand.
GTTAAATGCTTTCCCGGGTTCAAAGCATTATGAATTAAGACAAGCTAAGTGTGAGGCTAAAGGAAAAATTAATCCCAGTACTGAAATCTCTGAGAGCATCCTTTTTGAAAAATGTTGACGTGACACATAGCTCCTTACTCATATCTTCCTAATGTTTAACCCCTGGCACAAAACAGAATGTTCAGCAATTCCTGGCAAAGTCTTTGGAGTTCAGGGGATAAAATGCATGGGAGAATATCAGAAAAACAAGAAATAGAATGATCCGACTTTCAAAAAAAATTCTGTCTCTGCAGACAATAAGACTTCCAGAATTACTGGCAAATTTTATTGTCCTAAATATTCTTTTAGAGGGTAACTAAACTTACTGATTACAGCATACTGTATGTAAATGTCAATTCAGATGTTGCACACCATCTGAACCAATATAAAATTGTGTGTCAATTATACTTCAATCAAAAAGTTTTTTCTTTTCTAAGAAATGTTGCTCATTTAAAAAAATATCTATTTGGCTATCTTATTCTACAGATTATTCATAAATAAGTAAACGTCTCATCTAAAAAGACATTTCTGCCACAAAGCACTGTTGTAATTTTTCACTTGATAAGAAAAATTTGTTGCTTGAAGAAAACCTAACATTGTTTTACTGAAATTCTCAGCAATATAATATCGGTGAATGTTAATCAAGGTTTCTTAAAGGAGACAAGGAAGTAAGTTAGGAACCCATGTAATGAATATGAAAACAGAAACACTAGTGGCTACCTACGTCACTAAAATACCTCACCTCACGATAGCTGACATTTCTAGAATTTACAGACACATTCAGGAAAGGAAAAGCTATTAGAGAGAGGAACATACATACATATATGTGTGTGTGTGTGTGTGTGTACATATATATATCCCAATATTTATAGTATATAAGATTGCCATATTTACATAACAATTTAGCTTAACAGCAGTATCAGAAAACTCAGAAAGAATTTATCATCTTGTTTTTTTTCTATTCAGCATGTAAGCTTTTGCTTACAAAGGTCTATCTCCAAAGAGTCTCAAATTTCCCTTGGTCCTCAACTTTCTCTCACTGGGTAGTCTGATCTATTGTAAAATTAATAAATTAATGAGGAAAATAAGAATAACAAAGAATCTATAACTCACAGAAAGTTTCTCACCAACTCCAAAGTGGCCACTCAATATAATTATCCATCTGCCTATAAAAATTTGATCTATAAAAGCCTTTTTAACCTATTAAGCTAAACCTAACAAGTTCCTTTTTGTCTACCACTTTTTGACAAAACACACACAAACTTGTAGCTCAGCCTTTAACTCCATTCAGGTACTTACAAGCCCAGTTCTTATTCTGAATCCACTTCTCATCCCCCTCTAAGAAAAAAGTCCTATGTCAGGCTTTACCTAATACTACTTATTTTGGCAATTTTTCTTTGGGGTTGCTAAAAGGCATTAATTAGGAACTACCTGCAAATCTAGCTTCTAGGCTTTGATAAGTGTTGAGTGAACAATTCCAATCCAACAATAAAACCCAAAATATCTTCAGTTTGTAGCATGGAAATTCCTCTCCTCTCAACAAGAAAGAAATAATATTCCTTCCTATTCCATTAAATTTTTTAAAAATAATATACACTAGCTTTCATGCTGAACAAAATTACATTTTCTGGGTCACTTTCCCCTGTCTCTCTGGGCCACTTTTTACGCAGCCTGACATTGTTTGTAAACACTATCTATTCAGGCAACCAGTTTAGTTGTCATAGACCGAAAACCTCAGTTCTCTTTCCTGTCGCAGTTCCCCAAAACAGACCGCACCACCCGCCGCTGCCCTCCACACCTCACCACTCGTTTTCTCTTCCTCCAAACCTCAAATGGGCGAGCTTATTCAGAGAAAGTTAATGTCTGCTTCTGAGGTAAAGCTGCCCTACCTGCGATCCCCAAATCACAGGAAGACTGGAAGTCTCTAAAAGCACGTACCCTCTGCACGCTCCTCCCAGTCGGTGAGCGCTTCACGCCCAGAAGCCCGGGAACATGATTTCTATGCAGACCTGCACCCATCCCACACAAGTCCACACGCCAGCTTGCATTACCACTTATGTAAGCTCTTGCCTCTACAGTCCCGAACTGCTCGCACACCACACCCCGACACCTGTCACGCATCTGAAACGGACGAGCATCCACACCCAGGAGATGAAACAACATCAACACATATAAATTGGAGGGTGGGAGCATATGGTTTTAAAACATCTTTTCCCCCATTTATTTCTTGCCCATTTTTGTCACAACTACAATTACCTTAGCAACCAAAGAATTGTCTTGATTCCCCCTCCGGCTTCGGAATTTGTCCTAAAGCCAAGCTTGCGCCAGGGTCATGGTAAAGCTAGAGAAGCCCAGGCAGCCTCTTGGGGGCGAAGGGGACGTCTGGGTCAATCTCCGCGCTGCTTTCCAATGTCTCGCCCCGTCTTTTCGAGTGTCCGCGGTGGCGAGCTCGGGGCCTCAAAGAGCAAAGAGCGAAGCCCGGGGCCGACGAGGAGGCGCGGCAGGTCGCATGGTGCCAGGGCGCAGGGCGCTAGGCTTTCTCCAGCGCGCTCAGGGCCAGCCCTGGTCTCTGCACTCCCGGGCGCTCGCCCCTCGCCCGCCTCTCCCCGCCCCAGGTCGGCGGGGTCCGCGGAGGTCGGTCCGCCCACTCCGCGCCCGTCCGCTCCCGCCGCTCTGGAAAACCCGGCGCCCAAGCGGAGCTCTCGCTGCCAAGCAGGGCCGAGCGCAGGAGCTGCCCCAACTCGCGAAGCCGCTCAGCTCCACCGCTCTGGAGCTGCTGCAGCGGCGCCCGCTGTCGGGGGTGGAGCGGAGCTGCAGCCCGCGCCGCACGCACCTGGGCGCCCGCACCTGCGCGGGACCCGAGCGGTGCGAGGCGGGGCAGGGCGGGGCCGAGGCACCTGAGCGCGTCCCAAAGGCGCCCTCGCCCGGCTCACCTTTTCTCAGCGCCGCGGAAGGTGCAGACGGTGATTGCTTGAGGAAGGGGAAACCTAGAAATTCCAGGCACTTTAGCTGCCGCCAACGAAACTGGCAGATTGGCTCAGCGATGCGGAGGCTCCTTCGGTCAATTCCGAGGGCTGGCTGGGTGTGGAAACTTAAGGGGTGTCAGGGTTGTCTTAGGGATTCCTGGTCCAGACTCGTTTACACGATAGCTTTTGACTCTCTCGCTGACGTGTGTAGCTGGCGCCCTCTAAATTAAAACGGGTTACCGCGGTTGTCAGAAATGTTACTAACCGCGTCATTTTTATTGATTCAACATTTACACCACATTCTGTATTTAGAGTGTTTTGTGATTATTCTTATCTGAAATACCACAAAAGTACTTTCAAGAAAAATTAGCTCTGCAGATATTCATGGGGGAAGAAGAAAAAAAGTTGAACATATAAAATGAGAAAAAGTAACAAATTGAGGACATTCTTATATGTGGGAGCTTTGAAATTTGGTGTATAACCATTCAGAAAGCTGCGAGTGGAAATAGAACAAGATTATTGGTGCTAAATGGTGACCACAGGATTGGTGTGCAATATCAATATTATTAACATCAAGAATAAATTCAAGATTTATTCTTGAATTGATTCTGTCTCTTGTGGGGGCGGGGGGGAAGGAGGGAGATTTGAAATAAAATACCTAAAGGCTTCTAAGGATGGACAACCTGTACTGTCTTCATCCATGTGGATGCAGAGGTTGAAATTTAAGGTCTCCTTCCCACCATTCTATATTGATTAAAGGATGTTATTCTTTCTTTCATCCAATAAACAATTAGTATCTGCCCTGTGTTCGCCTCTCTGCTAAGCACTAGAAATGCACGAAGAGTAAATCTTAAATGTTATCCACACACACACAAATGGTAATTATGTGAGCAGATTAAAGTGTTAACTAACCGTATTGTGGTCATCATTTGGCAACATATACATGGCTCAAATCATCACATAGAACATCTTAAACGTCAATGAAGCTGGGAGGAAAACATAGGAAATCAGATATTTATATACATTTAATTATACTGATATAGTATATGTGTTATATGGGATTTCTAATGTTATAATTTCTTAAATACATATGGAAAATATATGATTTATTATTTGATTTAAATATTTGATTACATATGTACATATATGTGTACATGTGTTATACACATATATACATTATATATTTTTTGAAGATATATAATTTACTTATACAATGATAAAAATAATTTAATAAAGACAGGCCACAGTTTTTGCTGGCATGGCCAACAAATTGGTTTACATACTGGGGAAATGAGCAAACAAGTAAATATATTCAGGGTATTGAGAGGCAGGTTTCACATGGAGGAGGAAATTACAGATATAGGAAAGGGAAAGAGTAGAATAAACCCAGTGATATGGCTTGAAATTAAAAGTGATGATACGAAATGATTTCTAACAGATAAATGGATAGAAAAAATATATGAACATATGTATGTGTGTATATACATTGATATATTTCCTAGCTCTGTGCACTGAGAAAGCCTGAAAGCAATAGATCAGTATCGCCTCCCATTAAATCCTGAAGGAAAAAAAAAAACAGTTTTCCTGGTTAGATATTTTAGAAAAGGGTCTTTCTCAAAGGATGGCTTGAAGGCCACAGCACCTGCACTATCTGGAAGTATTTATTACAACTTAGCAATAATGATTCTCAAGCCTCATTTCAGACATGTTGAATTGCAATTTCTAGTGATGGGACCCCATGTATGGTTCCCATACATGGACGGCAAAGAGACCAAAGAAAGGCAGGGCACTCCAGACCAGGAGATGGCAGGTTTGTTGAGCAAGAGAACCTAACAGGGGAGCAGATCTCTGTACCTGCCCATCAGAATCTTAAAAGGGTATGTGGAGGCCACCTGGATTTTAGTCACAGAGGGTCTCAACAATACCTTACTCTCTAAAGGTTGCATCCTTGGAACACTGTGGAAACAGGGGGCAGAAAGGAGGGATGAGGAGCCTCTGATTGTCTGGGTCTTGCTTTTGGGCAGGGGGCGGGAGGTGTCAACAGGCGGTCACGTCCTTTTGATGACCTCCTCCAAAAGTTTGTGACCAACCCACAACCCGTAGGGTGCTTCCTTCATAGAATGCCCAGCATTTCTGTTACTAATTGCATAATCTTTTTCTCAGGAGGGGTCTATGGCAGGCATGCTGATTACAATGCGAAGTGGATTTTGCTCTTTCCAGTATGATGACAGCTTAGCACTTGATCTACAGCTTTGAAATTCATGTGTCTGGGAATGGTTGTGTTTACATCATGGTGCTGGAATGGTAATGTTTTGAAACTCAGAAGTAATGTTATGTCAGAGTGGAATGTGTATTTACAAAGTCTCCATGCTTAATAATCAGGATGTGGGGATGTGTATATGTACATAAGGGAGAAGATTCACAACAACTGTAACAAGTTTTTGAAAAACTACACCAGCCACAAAATAACTATGGGACTGTCTTCACATCAATCATCTGCACCAAGCTTCTTCATCAGATCACCTCCTAGGCACGATTTTAGGCACCACCCTCTAGGATCTCATGGTCAGAATTATCATGGAATAGGCAGCTGTTTGTGTAATGTGACTTCCAGTGTTGGACAAGTCCCCTGAACCAAAAATATCTTTTCCTTATTCCTGCCCATCCTCTCCCCGCCCCCCCCCCACCTTACTATATGCTGGTATTCACAGTTTTTCATAATTAGTTATAGGCATATTTGGTTAGGACCATGGCAAATAGTTCGGGATGTACTTCAACAAGAAGGATCCTTTACTGAGGCAAAGTCTGTCGGTTACAAACTCTATCAAAAGTCCTAGACATATAAGACCACAGGTAGCCCCCCCAAAATAACACTGAAATTGAACACATAACACCCTCTGTAAAACATGGCAAAGCTTTCTTCTTAAGGAGAACCATATATTAATTAACTTAAGGCCTTTTCTGTGTATTTAAGCGCCAGAGCTCAGCTCACAGGGTGTTCTCAGCCCTCTTCAGAGCCTTGTGCTTGCCAGCATCTCACTGATATTCTAAAGAACACAGAAATGAAATTTGTGCCATTTTCCCAAACCAAAACCTGAGCAGATGACCCTGTTTCTCAAGACAACAGAACTGTACCCAATGCTCCAAATGAACTTTCTTGCAATGTCCCTTTCTACACCATCACCCAAAATCCATAGCAGTTTTCTCTTTCATCTGTAGAACATTTTCATCATCCCCAAAAGTTCCCTCATTCCCCTCTGTGTCCATCACCTTCCTACACCCTCTGTTCCCAGCCACCACTGATCTGTTTTGCCTTTTCTAGAATGTCATGTAAGTGAAATCATACAGTACACGGTCACTTGCCAGGTTTCTGTTACTTGGCATAATGCCTTGAGATTTGTCCATGACGTTGCATGTATCATCAGTGCTGAGCAGTATTTCAGTGTATGGATATACCAAAATTAATTTATCCACACCTGCCATCTTTTGATAAGGAGCACACTTCTGATATGCTATTCTCCTAGGAGGTCATGACTCATCTGAACTTTACTGATATACAGAATGTATAAATAGACTCTGTAGCAGACACTGTTTGCTATCTACAAAATCTATTCCCTGCCCTGTCCCCATCCCCACCCCCACTCAACTCCCTCTTTCTTTGCTGGCTTCTTCCTTTCCTGGCAGCCATGACTCAGGGAAGAGGACCTATTACCACTTCCACCAGAATAGATCATGATTAGATTAAGCTAATCATGGTAGTTCCATTTCTGTGGCCATGTTATAGAGTTATAACCAATGAGATTTGATGGTAAATCTGCTAGGTTAGGTACTTCTGGAGAAGAGTTTATTAGCTCTTAATCCCTGCTCTCTTGACCTCTTTAATCTCCACAATCACCTGATTGTGGGATCAGAAACTCATTCACATACACACCTATAGAGGTAAACTCTAGCCAAATTTTCAATGGGTTTTCAGGTTCCATTTTGTTGGTTTTCTATCATGTTGACCTCTGTGGTAAACAAATAAAAACAGCATAGCACATTCTACAAAATATCTGACAAGCATTGTTCAAAACTGTCAAGGTCACGATAAACAAAGAGAGAATAAGAAACTGACAAAAAAAATTGGAAGAAACTAAGGAGACACAGTAACTAAATGCAATGTAATATCCTTAACTGGATCTGGAACACAAAAGAGACATTAGTGGAAAAAATGATGACATCCAAATGAAGTCTGTAGTTCGTTAATAGTATTTTACTTGTGTTAATTTCTTAGCTTCAACAAGTGTACTATGATTATATAAGATGTTAACATTACGGGAAGCTAGGTGAAGGATATATGAGAATACCTTGAATTATCGTTGCAACTTTTGTAAGTCTAAAATTATTCCCCAAATTTTTTAAAAGTTTTAAGATCAGAGAATGTTTTGAAAGTTATAAGGCTTTTGTGATTCATTTTTTAAAGGGTGTAACTCAACTGCTTAGGGTGGGTTTTGGAGTTTATTAATTCATTCAATAAGTTTTAATTGCATTTTTACTATGTATCTTACTGTAGAACAGGTACTGTTTAAGTGCTAAGAATATGCGTGTACAAAATACTGGTTTACAAAAAAAATACTATTATACAAAATAGAAGGGAGGGAATGAGGGAGGGAAAAAGAAAAAGAATCAAGTAAATATATATCAGATAATAATAAATGTCATAAAGAAATATAAGACTTGAATGGTATTTTAGAGCAGGGGGTTACAGAAGGCCTTTCCGATAAGGTTAAATTTGAGCAGAGACTCAAAGAGAGTGAGATGTCTAGAGTAAACCTTTTAGAAAAAGGAGCAATAGCTTTTGCAAAGGTTCTGGGATGAGACTGAGCTTGACATGTTTAAATAGAAGAAAACACATAAAAGAAAAAGTAGAAGGAGAAAAATTTAGAGAAATACCTGGGATTCAGGTCACACAAGGCCTTGTGGGCCATAATAAAGATTGGACATAATCTCAAGGGCAATAAAGCTGTTGGGTGGGACTTTGAGTAGAAAAATAACACAGTCATATTTATTATTTAAATTTTTGCTGCTGTGTTTAGAATAGACTGGGAGTAGGGTCATGTATAAGGATTGTGGCTATTGTAATAATCCAGCATGGCAAGAGACGATGATATTTTATCTTGGATCAGGGTGACAGAAGTGAAAGGAATGAGAAATAGTTGAGTTCAGGATATAATTTAGCTGATAAAACTTGTTGATAGGTTGGATGAAGATTGTAAGAGAAAGAGAGGAGTCAAGGATAATTGCATCCTTAAAAACTTGGAAAAATGATAGTGCCATTTACTAAGGTGAAGAAAATGAGATGAGCAGATGTGTCTGAGGCCGTGTTGGTCTGACATGCCTATTGGGAAGTAGTATGTTCATTTCAGTACTTTGGGAGAGAAATCAGGGCTAGAGATATAAGATAGATAGGATTTAAAGCTATGGAACTTAGAGCAATTCCCATGGCCAGGACAGTGTCTACAAAAAGCAAAGTAAGTCAAAATGCTTGGCAGACTCCTCCAAGCACACAATTTGTGTTAATTACGCATAGTTACACACATGTATGCATGCGTGTGGGTACACACACGTACACGCACACACATGCACACACACACACACACACACACACACACACACATACACATCTTGATGCAAGCCCATGGGCCTCCGCCTCCCACTGAAAATTACTATTCTAGTTCCTCTTGTGAGGCATCCAGCTGCTGCACCAGAACCTAATGCATTTTAACCTACATTTCAACAAGATGTAAGTGTGTCTGTGACATTTAATAGACACATGAGCAGACAATTCGCATTTAAAATACACTAACCAGAAACACTATTCTAAGGGTGGTTGCCTCACATTGACCTTTTCAAAATTTGCAAGAAAGCATTCTAAAAAACGTTTTTGAGTTCCTTTTAATTAACTCAAATGATTCTCCCCCAAATTTTTCTCCATTCTGGACTCTTTTCTGTAAAGTCTTTATTTCCTTTCTCTTTCTCTTCAGTGTACCTCAGCTCCATCATGTACATGTGACAGACTTCAGCCATTTTCACCAGCCCCCACCCTCAGTTGTTCAGTTTTGGGATTTACTTGACCTTCCCCACACTGTTGACATTACAACTCCCCACATATATAAGGAACATGATCATTCTACAGCAAACTGTGAACACTAACCAAAAGCAGATCCTAAATTTTTTGTCCTGAAGGATGTTGCTGAGGTGTCCCAAGTATGTGAACCACTAGCACAGATACCTTCTCCTCAGCCCAAGGGGTAATGAATCTCAAAGACCTGGGTCTGAATTAATAGGAGTTATGAGTTTGCCTAAACCTAAGATAATTAGGATACCCTGTTAATGCAAGGGTGGGCTTCCCGTGTATTACGTCTTGCTAACTTACATATCTTGAACCCCACTCGTTTCACCAATGAAAAAATATTTCTAAGTCCATTATGCTAATTAATAAATCTCTGGTGGTGATAGGAGATGAAGACAATTGAAGTTGCTTTTAGTAAGCTCACTGGTCCAACACACACTCACACATGCATGTGCACATGCGTGCGCGCGCACGCGCGCGCACACACACACACACACACACACACAAGCTTCAGTGAGAGTTTCTGTGAATTCCCTAACTACTCCTGAATTAGACATTCCTGACTAGGGCATTTCAAATATCAATCAGCTACCTGCTTATCTGTCTATTAAACTTAACTAACCCATATACATCTCATTGACATACAGGTTAAAACACAGCTTCCTCATTTCCCAAGTTCTGTTGAATCAGAAACTCTGACAATGGGGGCTAAAAAAACAGCAATGTAATAAGCTCCCTGAATAATTCAGGTGGTTTCCATACTCTCTCTAGTTTGAGGATTCCTACTATGGAGAGGAAGAGGAGGGAGCCCTTGCCCAGCCCTGGCTCCTACATGCACTTACTCTGGAAAAGTCTGAAGAAGCCAAGGGAAGAACCAACCCTTGTTCTTCTCCCCTTCAGAGGCTGAACCTGTAGGAGACACTGTGGAGAAGTTGGGAATTACTTGAGAGGATTACGAACCACAGATGACAGAACCCATGCCTTATCTGGAGTTTCCCAAGCCTCTCCAGGCTCATGGCTGCAAGAGAAATGTGCCTGTCTCTTTGCTATTTACCCCAGCACTGGGGTGGATCACTTATGATTTGGTTGGGGACCTCACTTTCTGGGGGAAAAAAAATTATTCTATAACCAAGAAGAGGAGTAGAATTTGAATACTTTAAATTCAACTACCTAGAAACTACAGCTGTTCTCAGGCGGTTTTCAAACAAAGCTTTATCATAGTAACTCAGCTCCCTTGGTGCTTATCATGTATCACATTTGATTTTCATTTAAATATATATCTTAGTATTCAGTAAAATCATATTAGCCCTAGAAAGATAGAATTGACTAAAATGAAGATTAAAAACTAACCCCCAAGGAAATTATTAGCGTGCTTAGTTTTGAGGACGACAGATTGTTTAACAGAATTACATACCAAGAATGAACACTACTTCACGTAATGGAAAAAGATCGAGGTTTAAGAAAAATACACACACAAATATTTATACCAAGGGAGTATTTTTAAGCAGGAGAATTTTTTTAACTACTGTATGAACTCAAATGGGAACTCAAAATTATTTTGGGGTAAACTGTATCTCTGAATCTCTTTCCTCTGAATTAATGAAGAATTTCAGCAGTAACATCCCAATTTCAATAAAGTATGCATTTTCATTCTCTTGGGAGGCCTCTAGTTTTAGGCAAAATTAAGAGAAGGAATCTATTAGCTAATTCCTTCATGGGATCAGGGTTTAGCAACTAATTTAATGCAGCAAGTGAAAACAAGTTGCAAATGGTGAGTGCAGCCTCATCCATTAATTTCACTGTGTTGGTAAATATCAGAAGTGTTTTCCAAATGAGATAAACTTGAGCTGAAAAATCTAAGACACACCAGTGTAAAATGTACAATTAAAGCATTCTTCCAAGTCGGCCTTACATTAGAGAGGCTTAAAATGACAAGAACACAGACACTAACATTCGAAGTCCTAGATGACGTTTGCAGTGAGATTCTGCTAGTTATTTTGCAGATGAGGAAGTAGGCCCAGAGGATGCCAAAGGATTACAGCTGGAACAGGACTCGGTTCTCCCAATTCTAGCCCTGCATTTTTCCTAATGGTGCTTTTTATAGTTTCTGCTCCTGTTGAATTTGTGTTGCTTTTTTAGCTGAAGAATCCTCAGGACTAAAATAATGATAGCAGAAGGAGCAGCCAGGCCACATTGGGGGGTCTGCAGCCCAGGCTACACTTTCTATTAACCTTGAAGGGCCATAGGTAGAAACCACTGCAGTTCCCATCTCCCTAAACTTCCTATTTCTTGACCTTGGAGTAGTCTAATAATTCAGTGCTGCTGTCTGCATTTGTAAACAGTGGTGGGAAAACTCTTTTCCCTGCCAAACTGCTGTGTACATACTTTTAAAAGCAGCAGCAGGAGGCTACAGCCATGCCACCCTGAACAAGCCCGAATCCATATGATCTTGGAAGCTAAGCAGGGTCGGGCCTGGTTAGCAGTTGGATGGAAGACCACCTAGGTGCTGTAGGCATAAAAAATAAAAAAATAAGGGATTGTAAGCTGACAAGGTCTTTGCAATCTGTAAAAAAAAAAAAAAAAGCAGAAGCAGAAGAGGGTGTGTGACATTGACCCAGTACCCTCTCTGTGATGAAGTCTGTCACATGGACTATGTGACCCTGACACAGGCCATGGGAGCTCTGACAGTATCAGGACCTTATGCCCATCACCCCACATCTCTACACCATTAAAGCTGGCAAGGTGATCCAATGAGTTAGGAGAAATGTTTAAGGTCATTGAAAACAGTAAAGTTGGTCCTAAAATCAGAAGTTGGTAATTAACTCTAAACTATTTTAAAACTCATCATCTTGTCCCAGGATTTTAAGCCAGCCTGACCCGTAAGTGTACAGTCCTAAGTGTTGACCCTATTTCTGGATATGCTAGAACCTTGACCCTGTGCTTTTTGCTACTTATATTCAGCAGCCATTCTCCTGCCTGGATGGGGACAACTGAACTGAGTTTTTTTCAGTTTAACCCTCCGCACACTCTAAGGCATGGGTTCTCAAATGGTACTCATCTAAAAATTAGTGCGGATGCTTTTTGAAATGCCTGTCCCCAGGCTGCATACCCTGGGGTTCTGATTTAGTGACTTTGGTGTGTGTCCAGGGCCTATGCATTTTAGCAAACAGCATAACTGTGGCTCACTGGTCCCCTACGCTTTGTTCTACACTGCTAACTCAAGACACAGACAAACTTCCCAACTGGCCAGCAAGTACCTCCACGGCCACTCTGCTGACCTTACCCAAGGCTTTGATGCCCTAATTGCCCAGAATGGGTGTGAGCTCAGTCTCCAGAGAATTCCTAAAATACTGTTGTGTCCCAAAACTGCAGCTCTATGCTTGAAATCAGGCTAATTTTCTTTTTAACCCTATAAACACAAAGGTTTCATCCCCCCTCCCCAACTCCCAGTCTTTCTTGGGCAATAAAACTTATTTGTCTTGAGGAAACTAGACTTATAAAATACATAGGCCTATTTATTAAATTTCTTGAGGGAACATGCCATTCAGTTTGTGGGACCATTAGGTTGCTGCTAATGGAAAATTCAACTGACAATAGATTTCTTGACCCAAGCCACTAGAAGGTCCAGAGCCAAATCAGGCCTCAGGTCTGGCTTGATTCAATGTATTTCCACCTGCATTCTTGTTTTGTTTTCAGTCTGTTTGACCTTCCATCATGTAAGCAGCACTCAACTCCACATCCACATACCACACAGGAGAGCGGGCCTGCATAGCCTTCTGAGCAAAATAATCCTCTCATTCATCCTGTTTAGACCATTTCCGTCACATGCCCGCCCTTAACCAATGACTGTAGATGTGCTGTCTTAATCTTATCCCGAAGCTGGGGTTGGCATCAGAGTCCTCAATAACATAGCCTAAATGGGGTAGGGTGGACACTGGGTCCCATGAGGATGGGAGAAGGGAGAAATGAGATATTAGGTAGTCCTACGACAGTGGCTAAAAAAACTACTGCCAGCTCAAAATTCACCCAAGGGCTTCACAGGCATCTCTGACTAAAAACAGCAGAAATCAGGTACAAAATAAATCTGGTGATTAATCTGCTACACCTGAATACAGATGAGGAAGCCATGAAGTATAGTGGAAAGGGCAGGGCTTCTATCAAATGAGGAAAGGGTTTACCTGACACAAATCTCTCGCCTCTACTAACTCGCTCCTCCAAATTGAACCTCTAAGCTTTCCCCAGATAAAAGTAGATTCTCATTCAATTGCTCTTCCTTGGATAACTTTGTATCAATTTAAAAATCTGACAGATATCTACTCTTAAAGATATGTGGTACCTATTTTCTCTGTGATCATAAAAATATGCTCAAGAGGAAAAAATGGAAGTAAAACATTTTTAACTATGAAAATAGTAGTGTGTATATCTAGATTTTTTTATGTGAAGAATCAGTATCACATGATTTTTTTTAAAACATACACTTATTTTATAATTTGGGAGGATTAAGAACCCAGAAACAAAAAGGATCCAATTCTATTAAGAGAAACCAACTAATAAAATGAAAGAAATACTTGTAGCTAGGACCTAAGTGAGTTAAGGCTCAAAGCCAACCTAGAAGAGAGTTAAACAAAATCCATTAGGACTCCCAGAGATTCTAAGTAGAAAATAAGCTCATCAGGGTCCATGAAAGAAGAAAGATAAGAAAATAGCTTCGCGGAGTTGGTCCTTAGTGTAAGTTCCCCTAAATACATCCACCCCAAATGTAGCCCATGAAGACATTAGCAACCCTGTACTCACTGTCAGGAAAGGATGTAAATGAATCACAGCCAGTTAAGATGCTTTCCTCTCTTACCTGAAGAGATGCATCAATGGACAATTCCTCTTCTTCCACTAGACATTATCTTGTTGACACACTGTGCTTAGAACTTGGCAGTCAGCTGACATGAGTCAAACCCACCTGCAGAGGAGAGAGGAAGAGGAGCATCTCAGAGGAACAAAGAGAGAGGGTGCATGCCACCCGAAGCCTACCCTGACTCTGTGCTTCTTGTTGTACAAGGTAATAAGCTTCCCTCGATTAAGCTAGTTGGAGTCATGACTTTGAATACTTGCAGCAGAAAGCTTCCCAACAGACACAGGGGCGGGGGGTGGGGGGAGGAGAGTGGATACTATGAATTCTAATAGTTAAGGTCTAGCAGGTAAATTCAATGTTCACTTTAATTATTGGTGTAGGATGCTTTGGCCTGCCAATTACAGAAAACATCACCAAAAGCCTTTAAATAATAAGAATATTCTTTATTTTGCTTAACAAGAAATAGGGAGGTAGGCACTTCCAGTTTATCTACTTAGTTAAACTCCTGACTGGAATGAAATCTGTCATTCTCAAAGGACAATATCAAAAAGCAGGTAGGGAGATATAGAATTTATTCTTGCGCATTTCTGCTTTTTTCAGCAAAGAAAATTGTTCCTAGAAGCCTTTTAGCATGCTTTGCCTTGAGTCTCATTGGCCAGAGCTAGCTAGGTTACATGGCCATCCTCCCTTCAAGCAAGCACGTGGCCTTTCCAGCGTCTCATGGCACTGGCTCTGGCAGACAGGAGGATATGAGAAGGAAATGACGACTGGATAGGTGACCCCTTAGCCAAATCCCCCAGCCCAAGTTATGTCCATATTCTCTAAGGGAAGAATTTTATTTTCTAGCAGAAAGTATGTAATAATGTATCAGTTTAGTTCCAAATGTTATATGTTTAATGACTAGCTGGATATCGGATTTTCAAAAATACCCGTAATTTTTCATTGTGTGACATGACAACAGTAGTGAGAGCTGTTGTGATGAAGGAGGAAGCTCTCATTTTACTGGTTAAATCATCACAAAGCCCTCTTACTAGGCAAGAAGTTAGTGGAGGTAGCATGTACCTTCCTATAGAGGGATCATCCATGTTCGAAGTCCTTGGCCTGTGAAATGAATCACAATTTAATCCTTGACATACTTGAAACTGGCTTTTATTATATCTCCACAGTATCTTTTGTTGTTTTCTTTTTCCTTCTCCAATACCTAAGGTACATGCTCAGAAATAAAAAGGAATGTTTCTGGGCTTATTCTATGACTAGACCTCTCCAGGGATGTCTAGGATCTGGTATAGGACATTTTCTATCAATATATTTTTTATAAAAATGGTAAAGGGGGAAAGGAAAGTAACACAAAATAAGCATCTATTATATGCCAGATGATGTATGTTCTACTTGTCCTTTTCAATTCCTTTCAAGAACAGAAAAGGCAGGCTAGTAGAGAAGATACAGACTAGCTGTGCATCCACACACAAACCCCTTAATCTCTCCAGCACTGTTTCCTTATCCCTAAAATAGGGTTAATAATAGTATCTGCCTCACAGCATTGTTATGAGAACAAAATGAAATGACGCAGCCACAGTGCTTAGTAGGTAGTAAGTGCTCCAAGAATGATTGACACTCCTTTGAGATTGGTATTATTACTTGCAGTGGTGAACTGTATTGGGTGACTCATGAGAGCTGACTTCTAGATTTGCAGAAATTTTGCAAGCTAGCTGTTAAACGGTTGCTACCTTGATGGGAATCTTTACCACAGAAACCAGCAGGTATTACAAAGCAGAGCTTCCTTCTTCCTAGAGAGCCCATTATAAAACATTTACCAGCATACTACTGATTAGCTCCATTGGATAGATGAGATCCAGAGAGGTTAAATAACTTATCCAAAGTTATACAGTTAGGTAAAGGGCAGAAATGGGAAGTAAACTCATCCTTTATCATTTCAAACCTCAACTCTTTCTAATTTATTTGTAAGTATAAGTGTAAAATGTTGTACAATTTTCATAGCTATTCATTCTTTCATTTAACAACTATTTACTGATACAAATAGCTGTACAGACCACTGTTCAAGGGACTGTAGGGTCTACATACAAAAAAAATGTCGCAATGCCTCAAGTCTCTTAGGGAGTGCACATCATTACATTAAAAGCCTCAAGTCATTTGAATTCAGTCCATTCGTCAGCCACTGCACTAGGTAAGTGCTACCTACACTCCAGGGCTCTTTCTATAAGACTTGGACAAAATCTCGAGGTTGATGAACTGCCCTGGAGTCCTTGGCTTGTGAAATGGATCACAATTTAATATTTCTAGCCTACCAAAATGTTTTCCACCCCGCTCATTTCATTGTGCTCCCAAGCAACCCAGGACACTCCTTCCTCCCTCTAGACATGTCCCCGTCAGAGTGTAAGCAGAACATTAAGAAATGCTTTTATCATATGTTAAGATAGGACCCTCTCTTCGGATTATTTGCATTTTCAGAGAATAATCTTCATGGGAAAAAAGAGCATCCGATGAAATAACCTGATTTAGAAAGTACCTATCTATAGGCCATTACAAACCACGTAGGTTATTTCTTCTTCCTTCCTACTTCTCCACCCAAATGTAGCCCAAACCTTAGTCATTCTAATGCTACCTTTCTATTGTTTCTAAACTCTATTGCCTGTTTTTTTAAATAAATATCTTTCTTTAAATCAATTTACTTTTTTTGCTTAAACGAATTTATTTTAAAAGAAAATGTCATGTCACTGCCTTAAAGAGAAAACCACAATGACTTGTCAGAGATAATGATTGCCATAAAATAAATATGCAATTATTAAAATAGAAGAATATTTACACGTTTACCTCCGATAATTACCTCCCAGGCCACCAGCAGTACATGTATTCCACTCTAGAAACACTGCTCTCAGATGTGGGCTTTCTCTCCTCCCAGGAGGTGAGTTAGCATTTAAAGTACTCTGACCAGAAATATATATTCTGAGGGCAGTTGCTCCAAGTTTATCTTTTCTCAATTTATAAGAAAGAATTATTTTAAAAGCTTTTTTGGTTCATTTTAATTACCTCAGAATGCTTTCTTATTCCTATTTTTTTCTCCATTATGAACTCTTTTTCAGTTAATTTTTTATCTCCTACTTCTTTCTCCTCTGTAGACCTCAGCTTCTTCATGTACACACAAGCCTTGGTTGTTCAGTTTTGGGGTTTCCTTCCATCTTGACCCTCCCCCACACTGTTGATATTACAACTCTCCTCATTTGTAAGGAACGTCATTATTCTACAGCAAATTGTGAACACGACAACAACTAAAAGTAGATCCTAAATTTTTTGGCCTGGATGATAATGCTGCTGAACTGTCCTGGGTATGTGAACCACTAGCACAGATTAACCAGTGCCTCAGGCCCTGCTTCTCTTTAGCCCTAAAGGCAGCGAATCTCAAAGACCTGAGTCTGAATTACAGATGTTAAGTTTACCTAAACCTAGAGAAATTAGTATACCCTGTTGATGCAAGGGTGGGCTGCCAGTGTAATATTTCTGGCCTACCAAAATATCTTCAACCCATTCATTTTGAGGGTGGAAAACAGGATTTTTATGTGATCCAATGGGAATCCCAGTTTTGACTGTACATGAATATTTTGCCCACCCTGGCAAGTGGGAATGAAGAAGCAATTAAGTAAGATTTAGAAAAAATAAAGAGGTGTAATGTTTCTTGAACTGGAGTGTTGTAGAGCAAAGTAATACCTTCTAGTCTCACAAGAATTAAGCCATTGTGGTCAGAGGACACGAAGTGATATTGGCAATTTTACAGAGAAATCTCTATTGGATGCTCTGTCACAATGCAAAGTTGCCACACACTCTGCCTATTTATAAGCTAAATGTGCTGATGACTCTGCTTTTTACATCTTGTACTTTTCTGGAGACATAAATATTTACATTTGTGAAGACATTTAAAAAACATTTTCACATATCTGTTCTCTTTGGGACCACCAATCAAGCCTGGGCTGGCCGTATAGTTTATGGACAAAGAGATGAGACTCAGAGAGGCTGGGAAGTCAAACAAGGTCATACCAGCATAGTTGAGAAAAGGACTCAGGTATCATTGCTCCATACCCTCCATATCCTGTCACTCTGTCATGCAGACCCCAAGGGATACAGTTCCAAAAGAAATTCTTGTTTTCCCAAATTATATCCTTCTTCTTGGGTTCCTACTCTGAGAATGACACCACTACCCAATCATCCGAACTGAAAATCTTTCTAGACATCTCCAATTTTCTCATTATCAAACCCTTCTTAACACCTCTCAGATCTGTCCCTTCTCTCTACCCACTGCTGTTCCCCTCATCATCTCTCACCAGAACTCTTGTTTCAACTGGTCTCTTTGCCTGGAGTTTGGGAACCTCTCCTAACCCAAGTATCCACTACCCAGCTGCCTGAGTGAGCTTTTAGTATGCAGCTCTGAACGTATAAACCCCTCATTTAAAATTCTTCAACAGCTCCTTCTTGAATAAAGACTGGAGTCTGATCAATCTCTCTCATGCCCCACCCCCATGCCTGACTCACTCACACACTCTCTCTCTCTCTCTCTCTCTCTCTTTCTCTCTCTCTCTCTCTCTCTCTCTCTCTCTCTCACACACACACACACACACACACACACACACACACACACACACAGCTAACCACTGTATGTTTCACCCATACTAAATGGCATTCAGTTTTCTGAATATACCTGAAAATTATTCTTCTTGAAAGAGCATTCCCTCCTACCCTAACCAACACTGCTTATAAGTCAAGACCCAGATTGAGGGTTACATCCCTTAGGAAGCTTTGCCTGATCCTCCAAAGGAACTGACACTACCTCTCCTGCAGTCACATTGTACCCTGGATAAACTTCTGCTTTGGGGCCTGTAATCCCTTATCAGGCTAACTTATTTATTTGTTGTCTCCTGCAAAACTTGAGCTCCTAGAGAGTAAAGAAATGTCTTAATTATCCCTGTATAGCTAGTGCCTTACATGGAAGAAACACATTATTAATAAATAAATTAAGGACTTTCTATAGCAATCAATGTGATGGTCTTTGGGCCATCACAAACCATGTAGGTTATTTCTTCTTCCTTCCTACTTCTCCACCCAAATGTATTGGTGATTACTCACTAATAATTTTCAAACTACATCTTCTCTTCTCTGTTAGATGAGGTTAAAGAAACCCAGGAGGCACTTAGAAATTTGTTCAGTAAACTGGACTAGTAAATGGGTAAACTTCTTTTTCAAGTTAAAAAAAAAAAAAAAAAAGAGCCCATGAATGAGCAACTCCTAAACTCTTTACACTTGACCTTCGCACAATAGCTGCCAACGCTAAAGATTTTCTGGCTTAGTGTGGTCAAGAGTAGCTTGTCCACCCAATCATATGCTTTCTCAATTTGTTCTTTCTTACTTAGGTCAGGGTTTCTCTTTCTGTAGTAAATTATTGATTCTAGACGAAGGGAATAGCAAGAATATACTTTCTATAAGGAGCAACAAGAATATTGATTTGGCCAAATTTGAGGTTTTATTTTAGGAAGCCATGAGAAATAAACCTGAGTAGGTAAGGCTAGGTGTGAACAATAATATGTTAGCCCTGCAAGAGAACTTAAAAATCAGCTTGTCCAAATTTTTCCAGAGTGGGGTTTATCTATCATCATGGTAGAATGTAGTTTGATCTTATATATATGCAAAAATAATTTTTTATCTTAATTATGTGCTGATATATGTTTATTAGTAAAGTCATAATCATATCAGCCCCATGATTTCCCATATATTATAGCCAAGATTTTTTTAAATGACTTGAATAAACAAATAAGTCAATTTAGAAGAAAAATATTAAGAAAGTAATAATTTAAGTGAAAAGTCATCATGGCAAATATTATGAAGATGACATCCAAATGACTGAAGCTGGAGAAATGCTGAGCTAGCACAACACCTTGTTATGTCCCAGGCCAAAAAAAAAAAAAAATCAAGACCCGGAGAAGCTCAATAACATGCCGCAGGTCAAGGACGTGGAGGGTCTGGAATGCCATCATGACAATCAGCCCAGCAATAATTCAGACACTGACTGTTCTCTGCAATTTCAACTTAATAATTTTTTTAAAGTTTTTGTTGTTAAATGAAACTGTTAAAAAGTAATTTTAACTCCAAGAACCACTTGAGGGCAGAGAGGAAAGGTAGAAAAGAAAAAGGAGGAAATCTAACCTACATCACCATGGCTTGTCCCCAAAGTAGCCATTCCATACTGCTCCTGCTTCAAAGACAAAGGAAAACTCCAGCACTGGAAATTCTTGCGAGAAGATATCCTGAACTGATCAGTCATTCCGCGCTGTCCTCACTGTTTTGTTTCATCACACGCCAAGATTTGCTGGCTGGGATTTTTGCTGTCTTGGCAAATATGATGATGGTGTCAAACCTAATGTTTCCTAAATTTTTGCAGAGATGCTGAGAAGACTTGCTTAGGGACCTATTGTCAATTACCTGGAAAAAGAGATGTTTGCGGACATTAAAAAGAATTATGTGGGGTTAGGCTCTGGGTTTTAATGAGAAGGTTTCAAATTAGAATGTTGGCTATTTCCTATAGCTTGCTAAAAATAAACTGGGTGCCTGCTTCCTTCCCTCGCACTTCATTTACAGTGCCTGCTCATGCCGAAGATCCTGGAGCACTGGAAAATGGTCCCTGGGATCAAGCACCAGTGCTGTCTATTCAAATAAATGTAATTTAGTTTTGACCTGCTCTCTTATGCACCAACGGTCATGCTACCTGGAGGCTCCTGTTAGATTTACACTTGAGGAAGCTTGAAGGTGATAAGGGGGGCCACACACACTGAGCCCTATTGATTTTACCTCTTAAAACTCTTTTCCTACCACTACTACCAACTTAACTCAAGCTAATATCATTTCTTGCCTACACTACTAAAGACCTTCCTGCCTGCTCTGTCTACCTTGAATCTACCCCTTCCCCCACCGCCATAATCACATTGTAACCAGAAGAATCTTTTCCAACACAAATTGTAAAGCCTCGCCCCTTCTCCCCTTCATTCTCTCTACTCTAATCCATGGTCCTTACTCCAGTGCTTTCTCCCTACCAGTCCCCCCCACCACCACCCCCAGTTTATTTCCTGTTCTCCATTCTTTATCAATCTAATTCTTCCTCATCTTTCAGATCTCATCACAGTTGTCACTTTTTCAAGGAAGCTTTTCCTGACCCCTCAGATGAGGTCAAATTCTCTCTCAAATTGCCTCTTATAGCACAGTAGATTCTCCTTAGTAGTATTTATCATTGCTCCATTTGCACATTTACTTAATGAATAATTAATTACTAGCATTAACCTTCCCAGAGGCAGCTCCATGAAGGCAGGAACCCCATTTATTTGCTCATCCTTGTAGCCTACCCATCCAGTACCACACAAGGCACATACGGGACACTCGATATTTGTTGCAGGGTATAAATATTAATCTCCTGGACTACCCAAGCCTCCCTTCTTGCCGAGGTCCTTCCCAAGAGAAAGGAAAGTGTTACCACATCTAACTACAGAACTCCTTCTACCTCACCTGGCCTGTGGACTCCCTGGTTTCCCATCCCTTACTGTCCTCACCTCAATACTTTTGATGGGGAATATGCTGTATACAATAGTTGGGGTTTTTTCTGTGAACTTCCTTGAAGAGCTGGGAATACATTAGTATTATGCTTTTCAGCATAAAATGGTCTGACTTCTGTCTGGATCTTCTTAAGGAAGATTTGCCTAAATAAACCTCATTGTCTCTCTTAATTTCTCTTTTCAAATGGAAGATCTCACATATCATTTTCCTCATTAAGTTAAAAATACATATTTTTTAGACATCTCAATGCAGATGAAGTCTTAGGCATTCACTTATATTAGAAGATTTAGGGAAAGAAGGGCAGAGGGAGAATTAATGGTGTCAAGGGAGGCAACTCAAAGGTTTCTACATGAAGCTTGAAAGGGGGTGGGGTAGGGAGAGACAGACACTGTGAGTGAGATGAGCAGCAGGACCTTCAAGGAAGAGGAAGGTTAAGAAAAGCTGATGTAAAAGGTGAGATTTCTTTCCTCGCACACTCTACACGTACCCACATCTCCCTGACCTGCAGTGAACCAGTCCTGTGGTTTGGAATGAGGTAGGCCTGGCTGCCAGGGTGAGAACAGTGCCCACACCAGGGCCCCCACTGGCACCCTGCTTCCTGCTTTTCCTGGAGGAGCAGCATTCAGTATCTGATGTTTTGGAAATCCTACCCAGCCTGTGATGATGGAGTTATTATTGACACCTTTTTGAATTTGATAGGGTGTTTTAAAACAACAATTACTGCTAGGATATGCAGAAGTCCAAGAGAAGTCTGTAAACACTGGGAAATTTATCTGCTTGCTCTGTGACAGCTGGCCAGCTTCCACATGCCAAATGTTTGGGGCAGGGTTAGATCAAGGCTGCAGATGGTTGCTGGCAGGGAGCTACTATTTTGGGGGCACAGGTCATGGGAAAGGCTTACAGTTCAAAGTTGGTTTCTGTGCCTACCCCATAACTTTTCCTTCAGCCTCATGTATCACATTCATCAACCGTCCCATCAAATTTGAGGAAGTCATTGGATATCTTTGTTGGAAGATCTTGATATGGTACTCCCATTCAAGCCTACAAGATAAATGGGCTTACCTTCCCAAAGAAGGGGTAGGCAGCCTCAGATCCCTCATAGAAGGGGGAAGAAGAAGGAAAACTTTTAAACATCTTGTTCTGTTCTGCTTAAGTTTATGTTTTTTAATGTCTGATTCAGGCTGAGTTTTAGAAATTCTATGTCCCTTTCAAAAACTACAGCTGCAGAAAATATAGAACAGTATACATCAGTGTACTTTGTTCGAAAATATAAGTTCAGATTTCCAAAGGGCAAAGAGCTGGGTTTTGTGATGGTTCACCTGGGAAAACTTCCCAGCTAAGTGATAGACAGGGTAAACTCAGGGTTACACTGACAATGGCAAGTCCATGTTGCTCTACTGTCTCTCGTTCATCTTCTATTAATGGATGGAAAAAGAAACTGATCAAGGGCAGAGTGACCTAAGGGTTTGGGAGAAGAGCAGGGAGCAATAAAAAAATGAAGGTCTAGTACTAGGACTCTGATTTTCAAACTTTAGTGCATAACAGAATCACCAGAGAGTATTTTAAAAATGCTGATTGTCAGACCTTCATGACATGTGGCCCAGGCACCTACATTTTCAGTGGGCATCTCATGTGGTTCCAAAGCAGCCCGAAGAAAAACTGTGCTAGGTTAATTGAAATCACAATGGAAAAAAAAAAGATAATAGTACCTAGAATCCTTTATCATTGTTAAAAGCTTAAGGATAAAAGACAAATATTAGGTAAAGTATAAATCTAAGAAAAATTCATGATATTAGAAAGTCGAGTTCCCTTCAAACTCAAACAAGACCAAGGTTAGCTTAGCTTGAAAGTAGCTGCAACTTAGTAAATTAGGTACCAAATTTGGGTTATTAAGTGAGAGAAAAGCCAACCCCAAACTGGCTTAAGAAAAAAAAACAAGAAGCTATTGGTCCATGTAAATGAAAGGTATAATGGTAGAACTGGTCTCCAAGAAATTCAGGAGCTCAAACATTAAAACTGAGTCTCTCTGATGTTGCCTCTTCAATACTTGATTCCAAGTATGCAGAAGAGAGAACTTCTCTTTCCAGGTTATTATGGGAAAAGAAAAAAAACAAAAAAAACCTCCCAGGATTGCCTCTGATTGGTCTAGCTTGGGTCATATGACTACTTCTGGAATAAACTCTCTGGTCAGGGATTAAAATACAATATTGCTGAGATCTGGATTATTTTCCCATTCCTAGATATGGGGAAGGAGATGGTAGAGGGAAAACCAAACCCTATGGATTGAAAGTTGAGGGAGAAAGGGACATAGTACCCTAAGAAAAAAAACTCAAAATGTCCTTCCAAGAAAAAGAAGAAACAAATACTGGGTGGCAGAAGCAACAACAGTCTGCTACAATGGCTGAGAAATATTCTCATCTGTTTAATTATACAAAAATGTTACTTGTTTTAATATCAAGTATAGAGTTCTATATTTGAATATGGGTACTATATTATTGTAATGGCCTGTTTAGTTATTAATATTCCCCCAGTAGAGTATAATGCCATGAGGGCAGAGACTGTGTCTGTCTTGTTTATCCATGTGTAGACAAGCAGTCTTCAAAGGAGGATGTGCAAAAAAGTGTGGTGCATGAAGTAGAATTTTTATTTGTGTTTCTTACCTAATTTTTTTTAGGATAAAAGAAGATTTGTTAACACATAGTATAGGGATTTATGGATTGGCAATGCCAGCCTCACCGTGTTCAGCTGTCAGGCCAGCATGGGAATGGAAATAAGGGAAGTATGAACTCCACTGCCTAGTTCGCTCCTCCAGCTCCTGGTTTCCGACCTGCCACTCTATCTCTTCCTCCTGCTCAGCACCATTCAGACTCATTACCTAATGCTGTGACTTGTTTGACTCATCCCAGGACCTCCTTCTCAGGAACTGCCCTCATTCAAGCAAGACCCCCACCTTCTTTCTGACCCTAGCAAACTGGATGTCAGACACTAGTATTATAATCTGTTAATCCCCAATGATCTTTATTTTGAGCCTCACTAATGATGAACCCAACCTTTCAAAATGTGGACTAGACAACAGGCTGACCTCAATAGTCAGCCAACTAGGATTTATCAAACACCTACTGTATCCAGAGCACCATGTCTGGAAGAGGAGATTCATGAGGTAAGGGCCTTGCCCTGAAAGAGCTCAACCAGTTAGGAAAAGAAGTCATGTAACTATAAAGATGGCTGACATTTAGAGAGAGCAGATAGTGATAACATTTGCTTCCTTCAAAAGGGACTATTCTCTTTCTGCAGTTTTAAAAAGAGCACTGCTGTTAGACGACCAGGTTTTCCTGCATCCCAGGTTCCTGGAGTTTTTTTTTTTTTTTTCTTTAACATAATGTTAGACTTAACCCTGCTATACCTAGACCAATGTCATTTTTTAATTCCATAGATAGAACCAAAGAAGGATGGAAATGTACCTGGTTTATCCACTGAGTAAGGAAATCAGCCTGTCAACAGAAACTAAGGAGTAATGATTTGATCCCCAGACTAGGAATCAGACACATTGCCTCCCCAGGACTCATTTCAATAGAGTAAATGGACTGACTGCATTATTTGTCAATCTACAATGGTTGCAGGTAATATCACCAATGCCCAATTTTATGTCTCATTAAGATTTCAATTAATCTCTTTCTTATTTAGTCTGGGAGAGGGATTAATTGATCTGTCTTTAAATAAATACCACACAATCTTTTCCCATCAAAAGCCAAATAAGTTTATATATTTATTTTCTTCATCATAATATGGTCCAGACATAGCCTCAATTCTTTCTATCTCTAACTATATCAAATTTGCCAGAAGTTACAGGTCCAAGTTTTCCTCTCTGCCCCTAAGAAAAGAATTTCTATCTGAATCTCATATTTCCCAACAGTTTAATGCCTCTCTAAGGAACACACTTCAGAAGACAACCAGTATTTAAGAGCATTCAGACTTTTAAAAACTATACTGATAAAATAAAATGTCCCAACAGATACCCAAAATTTTCTTTGTGGTACCCAAGTCTCCACATGTAATAGAAATAAAAGGTTTTGCTTTTTCTTTAACCCTAATAAGCATTGATTTCTCTCTAGGAACTATGAAAATAGTGAATTGCCAAAAGAAACTCTGGTAATTTTTTGTCTACAAAATAAGTGGAGCAGTTCACGTTTTTCCACAGTCTACTTCTCTCCAAATTAAAAAAAAAAAAATCTAAAAGGATAAAATAAGTTATTCATGTCTGGTAGTTCAACACTTTAGAAATTTTTTTAATGGAAATAACAGAAAACTCAACTCTAAATTGCTTAAACAATAAAGGGAATTAATCTACTTTACAGCAAGAAGGCCTAAAGCAGGCTGGTTTTCAGCTGTTCAATAAAGTCACCAAGAACCAGGTCCCTTTCTCCTCAGAATGTTGACTCTGATCTCAAGCTTGACGTGTAATGATAGATGGCTGTAGCAACCTCAAGCATCACTTCTTCACATATCAGCACTCAAAAGCTAGAAGACAGAATGTTCCATCTTTACTTGCCTTTTAAGAGAGAATTTTTTTCTTTTCCAGAAGCCCAGCAAAAAAAGGTCTTCTTCAGATTTCATCTGCTAGAATTGTTTTATACACCCATTTCTAAATCAATCACTGGCATGAAATTGGTATTATAAAGATTTAATCCCTAGAGTACCCATATGGTTATTGTATGAGTAATCAACAGCTTCAGTGACAGAGACTAAGGAAAGAACAAAGAAGTAGAGGTGAGAATGGGGACATAAGCAGCTTTGAGGGAGTCATACAACTATCACCTTATGGTAGCCTGGGCTTTCAACCATCAGAGCCATTTTTTGGCTTCTGAACCAATTATGTTGTCTTTAAAAGATCTTTGTTAAAATGCACATAAATTGATTAAGAAGAAAAACCAATAGGTAACCCATGTCTGTTAGCATGTGAGCAAGGATTTATTGATCAGATTAACTATAAGTCAGATTGGAAACAACCTGAATAATTGTGCTAAACATTATCTCATGCTTACTATGTGCTAGTATTATATAAAATGATTTCCATGATTTTTAGATCACAAACATGTAAACTGAGGCCAAGAGAACCAAGTAACTACCGATATTCACACAAATGTTTTGGAGCAGAGTCAAGACTTGAAATCGAGGCAGTCTGACTCTATAAAGTTCATAATCTTGACTTCAGTATAACTGTTGGCTTATTAAAGACCTCAGTAGGTGGGCTGATCAGCAGAATGGACACAACTGTAATTGTGATCATTGAGTTAAAAAGATTAGATTTGGGGCTGGCTTTCTTAGTGGAGGCTAAATGGCTATAGAAGTTCCAGATTTCATATCTACATTCTACATCCAAGAGAGAAAATTTTGTATCCCAGAATTCTGAGCAAAAGTTTTAAGTTATCAGTTGATTGGATCACCTGTGAGTCAATCCCTGTGGCTAAAGGAATAGAACATACTGATTGTTATAGGCCTAGGTTCTTTTTTTTAAAATTTATTTATTTTAATTAGTTTCAAGTGTACAGTACATTGGTTAAACATTTATATAGTTTATAAAACAATCCCCCTAATTGCTCTTTCTCTCCTCTGGTTTTCTACCTAGCCAATATATTAATGTTAATTGCATTCCCAATGCCGTGCTCCCCATCCCCATGACCATCTTTCAACTACTAATTTGTAATTCTTTAACCCTTCACCCCATTCTCCCACCTCCCCAAGGCCTAGGTTTTTGAACCAATCACTTCAGCAGAGGGAATGGGATTACCTGGATTGGCCCATCCCTAAAACTGAGAGATTGGGTCAATCCCACCTAAATAATATAGTTGTTACTTATTGTAGAGGAGGTAAAATCAATGCTGGAGAGACAATAACTGGTTCTTAACAGTGTTTTATTAAAGTGAGAAAATGGGGGAAATTCGTAAAAGGAATTTATTTTTAAAATACTCACTGAAACTGGTGAAACCCTGCTCGTACTCCAGGAAGGAGAAAGTAGCTCAGATGAAGAATTTTCTTAGTAAAGTCTATAAAGGAAGGAGTAAGTGCAAATTAGCTCTTGAAAAATTAGATTCTGAGTGGGTTTTACATTTTTTAAATTATTTTTTGCTATCTGTAATTCTTATTTTTTCTATAGTCAACTTGTGTGGTTTTTTAATTATTTTAAGGGCTGTTTTGAAAATGGGGGGAGGGTGCTTTGTTGAGAAGTACTTGGAAAGCCAGCCCAGACTATAGCATCAGCATATGGATTTTCTTGTATCAATATTACTTAAAGGAAATTGAATTTTTTAAAAAAAAATATTGGAGTCATTCTTAGCCTTAGAAGAGAATTCATCACAAGATGAATGCTCCCACAGCATTTAAAATGCATTGTAATTAATAAAAATGTGCCTACATATTTTTAGGGACATTTCTATTGCCTATACCCCATGCCAATTCCATAGGACACCCTGTCATAAATACTAAAGGCTTCAGTCTTGGCTGAATATATTTCCATCAGATTGTACTCAACATCAGTGACCAATGAGCATTGAAAAGAGAAATTTCAATAACCCTCAAAAAGATAAAGCCTTTGTATTGTATGCTAAGCCCCAGTATGTTCCTTTAAGAAAATTATTTTTTTTAAATGAGCACAACTCATTTGAAAGAAGTCCTCCCTTGCTCTAAACATTCTATTATAAATCCTAACAACAGGTTGATGTGGCCAAAAGTGAGTCTCACACTATTTCCCAACTGTCTTCCTTCCCAGCCCTACTAGGCACTTAATAGTATATCAAAATTTAGCAATGAAGTGAGTAAATTTTAAAATCATCATATTTTATAGAAGAGGAAATTACATCTTTGAGAGATTAAGAAATTCGCTAAGGCCTCTCTACTCCTAAGGAATGACAAGATTCAAACCTAATTTTCCCTTATTCCAGAATGCATACTCTCTCCACTTCAGTAATGCTGCCCTGCTGGCACACAACCAGAGTATCCATTCATTTGTTCATCTAATAAATAATTATTGAGCATCCACTATGTGCCTGACATCATGGTAGACAATGTAGAGACACATCCCTTGGCCCTCCTGGATTACGGTCTCTGAGCAGGATGACAGAGGCAATAAATCAACAAACTAATGAATATATAATTATCAATGGCAATACGTGCAATGAAGGAAAAGAATAGAGAGTCGAGTACAGAGATATAGGAAGCGTACCTAATCCAATCTAACCCTTCACAGGTATGAGGTATCAAGAAGATAATCTCTTCCTAACGGCCAACACTACTTGGAGGGAGATGAAGCAGTAAGCCTCCTACCAGGTGCTGATTGATAATAAAAGTTAAATCAGGCCAATTCCTGCTACACACACTGAGAAAAAAATTGTCCATGAACTCAGGCTGAACTTTGTGGTCTGATGTGATTAGCAGTTCCTTTGGAGAGGTAATTACCATTCCTGCTAAATCAAGTAAGCTATTTTCTGATAGATTTCAATGAGCTCAAGAGTTCTTTCTAGAAAATTTACTGTACTGGATCCTCTGTTTGCCCCTCATTTGCATTCTATACCTTTCCACCCACTTCTGAACCTTAGAAGCTGACCTGTACCGACCGCATTCCTGGGCTTCCTGGCCTTCCAGCTTGGGTTGGGTTTGGCCAGTGAGAAACACTAGCAGGAGACCAGAGGGCAAAGGTAGGAGGAAAATGAAGTTGGGTATATGGCCTGGTTCTCTCCCTGTAGACACCACGAATGGGCTCTACCCCTCCACCAGAGGCCTCTGGCCCTGGCAGAGCACACCTTCTATGTAGCTCATTCTTCAGGTCTAATACCAGCTCCCTTCCCTTGCCTTTTCAGGCCTAGGAGTAGTGTTGCTAGCTCTGAGGACCACACTATCCCTTATTAGCATCCCAAACCCTGTGCCCACCATAACAGAAAGTCTCTATTTAACTGTGTTCACATTATTCTTTTGAGTGAGTCATTTGCTTTCTACCAAGACCTTGACTAACACATCCACCAACTGGCTATAGATCTCAGGAGTTGTTTAGCAACCTATGACCATCTCCAAGGTGTCTAATGATCATTATCTAAACATTCTTTTATTTAAAAAAGAAAAAGAGTACAATCTAATAGTAATTATCTAAACTATTTTTTCCTATAAAATATGTATTAAGTAGAAACATTTAAGTTAACATGCTCATAAGCCTCTTCCTTGACAGCAAGTTTGAAAAATACCTTTGATATATGCTTGCCATTAAGTTGCCTGAAAAGTTACTTTAACAATATAAACACAAAAAGAATCATGCATCCTATTCCATAAACTCAGTGAAGTCCCAGCTTTCTATCATTTGGGCACCGAGATAGCATCTTTCATGAAAAGTTCACTCAAAGCAAATGTGATAATATTCTAGCAGCAGATTTAGCTGCCAAGGCAAAGCATGGTCACAAAAATTCTCTAGTCAGCATCTGAGCACAAGGCAAGTCTGGAACCAAAATCCTAGAGAGAAGGTATTGGCCCTGCTAGATTCCTCCTATACACTGTTTATATAGAGGTAAAAGTGCCCAAACAATATTTCTAGAAAATCCACACATTTGAAGACCACTCATTTCATCAGCAAACAAATTCTATGTAACATCCAACATATTAAACAAAGTCTCTAGTGTAGATCAGAAATAAGGAATACTGAAGTCCCTCTACTAACAGCTGTCTCTGGAGTGTAGACTTTATTTAGAACTTTCAAATGCTAACTAACCATCCCTTTGCTGTGTAATTTCTAATTAGAGTACTTCAAATATTAACTAACTGCCTCTAAAGTATAGATAAAAACCAACTAATGCAGATTTTACAGTGTCTACATGGAAGTGTTTTAAAACAAATTACAAACAATATAACCAATACCTTTGGACAGAACTGCCATCCCACGAGGCTAGCTCTGGTCACTTATTCATCTGTACATAGAGCACATTATCATCATCTTGTTACACTATTCCTATAAAACAAACTGCATACAAAATCATAATGAAAAGCCATAAAATGCCATTGTGATATAGAAACCATATTATATTTATAAATCTCTAATAATCCATTGTTTTATAAAAACTACATTTCCTTTTTAAGAAAGTATTCGTAGTTTATTGAAAAACCCTATTGCCAGCTTAATGACATGCTATTCCTTCTAAGTTTACCATTTCCTTGTGCTCCTGATAACGGTTTAAATAGTTTGCAAATCAAAGTCCATGCTCTCTCAGTATGAAATGCTCAGGTTATATATAATGCGACATTTGCTCTTCAATGACACCACCCATCTTCAGAACTTCCTCCTAAAGAGAAGAAATCACTCTTGCATCCTCACTCAAGTAGGGGAAGTAGGTGAGAATCATCCTGCCAATCTTATTATCATCCTGTCACTCACTATTAAGCAGCTAAAGTGAGTGAAACTCTCAGGTTGACCCAGGAAGACAGAAAAGAAAAATTTAAGGTCATTGTAGGAAGGCTGTAATCATCTATCTGAAGATTATTGTCAATTATCCAGTTTTTAAAGTGGGGAAGAATCTATTTTTATGAGGCTTATTGTTGGTAATTGCTTGAAAATGTTAGAACACAATTTCTCAGGCATTTGACTGGCTTCCCTTGGCTTTCTTTTTCTAACATGGGCCCAGCCCATTACAATTGTTTCCAAAGGACTGTCCATAGTATTTTTTCATGAAGGAATTTCATTGTATTGTTGGAAATAGAAGGGCAATTAGTTGCTGTTAAGGTGAAAAACACAGACTCTTCACTGAAATGAGGTATATTATAAAATTCATGTGAATATAATCAAATGAAAGATATTTCAAAAAGTGAACTAGTATATTAAAATTTCTGACTTATGATTTTTATGTAAAAATAAAAAATTCATGACAGACATTCTACCTGCATGTTAGAAATACATTAATTGATTAGAAACAAATCAGCTAGAAAGTGTTTAAAAAGAAGAGGCGATACCGAAGATGATTTGTCCAAATAGATGGAAAGAAAGAAAAATACGACAAAAAGGTGCTGGGCAGAAGCTGGAGAAGATCACTAAGTGGATAACAGAATGTTAATGGAGTTTGACGTGAACTTTATAAGAATCCCTAGAAAGGTATTCAGAGAGATCTTAAGGCTGGCTGAATAGAGCTGTGGCAATTTGCTTGTTTTTTTTTTTTTTTTTTCCTTTGATGGCTATAAATGATCTGATGCTCCTCCTATCAATAGTGGG
Source organism: Eidolon dupreanum (assembly GCA_028627145.1). NCBI lineage: Eukaryota > Metazoa > Chordata > Mammalia > Chiroptera > Pteropodidae > Eidolon > Eidolon dupreanum. Next base: position 19,807,894 of record CM053509.1, read on the forward strand.
GTCTCTGCCTCCTCCCCGGTAGTGTGAGTGGGACTGTGAGTGCTGCAGCCAATAGTCACCACGTGATTTCCGAGGATGGGGTGAAGATGGCAGTATAGTTTTCACCTGGCTCTGTTGGGATATTTGCTCTGGGGGAAGTCAGCTGCCATGTAAGAAGTCTGACTACTACTCTAAGATGACCCTGCTGGAGAGGCCAGGTGTAGACACTCTTGTCAGCCAACAGGTAACCTCAGTTGCCAGCCCTGTGCTGAGCCATCCTGGACATCCAGCCCAGTCGAACTTTCGGATGATTGCAGCCCCAATGGGCATCTGACTATAATTATGTGAGAAATACTGAGTGAGAACTACCCAGCCGAGCCCTTCTGAATTTCTGTCTCTGAAATAATTTGTCTTCATTGACCTACGAGAGATCTGGGTACAAATTTTATAAACTAGACTATTCTGTGAACTGCATTAGGCAAACATAAAAATTAAGCGAACTTTTTGTCTGGTTTTGGCAAACTGTCCTAACAACCATGAAGCCTCTTTTCTTTCCAGATCTAGAAAAGTGCCCCTCTCCTCCAGACATCAAATAAAACTGAATTACTCCTTAAGTTTGGAATCGGTTTTCTCACATTTTATTTTACCAGAAGTCCCACTGAGTAAAAAAACAATTTTCCAAAACATATAAAGACAAAATTCGAAATATAAAGACAAAATTTTTATTTAAAACGTATTTTATTTTTAAGCTCAAGTTGAATAGAATCCTCCTTAGTTGCTACTAAACTAAACTCTTTTTGCTAATAACAGTTTTATTCTTCAAAGTTTCACTAGCTCTGAATCAAATTCTGTTGTGACTCATGTGGTGTGTGGGTAGCAGCTAAAGACTTTCTAGAAGAGTAAGTTACTACAAGAAAAACATCCAAAATAATTTTGAAAAATAAGTTGTAACAGTTATCAAACATCCATGACACAGTCTGAAGGCAGCCCTAGAATTAACTTTACTGAGGATCAGCAGAGGTTACTGGAAAATAATCTTTTATAGAGTAGGTTAGAACAAAGGTCATATACTGGCAAAAAAAAAAAAAAATCTGACAATTGGCTTAACAGGAAGACAAGTGACATAGAATTATGAGGGGTTAAAAGGAAACCTGAAGTCCTGGCTCTAAGCTTCAGTTCAGCCTCTAAATGAGATGTCTCTCTTTCTCTCTCTCTCTCTCTCTCTCTCTTTCTCTCTCTCTCTCATACACACACACACACACACACACACACACACACACACATCCACCCATGGAAATTTATCTTAGAGTCATAAAATCAGACTAGTATTACTTACTGTAGTTCTTCATAGCAGACATCTCCTGCACTGATTTTTGTCTCCCACATAACATTAAAAGGACTCAACATAAATCAGGCTGACCAAATCTTTTGTCTGCTCAGAGTAGAAACTTGGCAAAACAGAGACATAGAAAAATTATTCTTTGCTCTCCTGCTTTTCCTTTCTACACTTTACACCCCCTGAAGTGTACTGCCCCTCGTACCCATCCCACTTAACTATCCCCTCTCTGACCAAGTAGGTGTGACCTATTGGGTTAAGACTCCTTTTTAAAGGACAATGTCCATAATAAGACTTTTCCAACTTCCTTCTCCCACCATCAAAAGCTGTCCCTTCCGTTTTTTATTCTCTGAGTGCTAAAATCCCTCTGCTGAATCTCCATTTCCTTTTAGGAAAAAATCCAAACTCTGTATCTTAATATTTAAGGATATCCACAATTTAAAATCTAACTCATCTTTACAACTATGTTTCTCACTCTCTCCTTCTTCAGATAAAGGCAGATATCCATTGTCTTCTTCTGTCACTTTTGTTTACCATGCAACCCTGAGAAATAATGTCTGATACTTAGGGTGGCAGAGCAGGATGATAGAAAGATCATGAAACACTGACAACATTATGGAGCCAATACACCAGCCTTAGACTGTCTGGCCAGCCTGCTTTGTTATATGAGGAGAAATAAATCCCAGTTTGGGTAAGCTTCCATAGTCGGGACTCTATTACATGCAGACAAAAACAATCTCTAATGGATATGCCCTGCCAGAAGCCATAGGTTGCTTTCAAGAATTTGTCCAACTGTACCCAGAAGCCTTCAGGTTATATCTCAATTATTTTCCTTCAAAACAAGAAAACAAAATCAAAGTTCTACCTTACAAAAATGCAGTACAGGGAAATTACTAGTTTATTGCTTATATTTCCTATGAGACTCTGAGCTCTATAAAGGTAGGAGCCATGTTGGTCTTCTTCATTGTCTTACCCTCCTTGCCTAGCACACTGTCTGGCATAACCAAATATATCTTGGATAAGATGACTACTAAGTGAAAGAATTCACACTATTACACTACTTACCTAGATTACTTAATGGCATGAAACTCATTCGTACATTCATTCATTCATTCATTCATTCTACTGATATTACTTGATCACCCATTATGTGATGTGCACAGTGAGGACCCTATGTCATGCATAAGACAGTCACTGCCCTCAAGGAGCTTAACTTGTAGTGGGAGGTATGATCAACTCAAACAGATTAAGAATTTTAGATAATGATAAGTATGATAGGCAAAGGAGCTACTTTACCTGAAGTGTTCAGGGAAAGCCATCCTTAAGCATAATTCACTGTCATAATATCAACATCACTTAAACCCTAATTACTTCAATCTAAAAATTCAAATCCTGAGAACTAATTGTTTTCTAATGACTAATAAGGAATGAGATGGTCAATTTCTCTTCTTTAAATGTAGGGTCACGCGCATTTCTGAAGAAAATAACAGGCCAAGAACAAGAGTTGAAAAAAGAAAAAGAGGAGAGAAAGAGAAAAGAAGGAAACAAGAAAGGGAGGGAGGGAGGAAGGAATTTTATTCTATGACTAAACATACTTTTTCTTTCATGGCCAAAGAAAGACACTATAGAAATGAAAAACAAGGCCAAAAGGGAGGATCTTCTCTGAAGTAGATGGCACTGAAAAGCAAGGCTAATATCCCACAAGTACAGACTTTGGACTCTCCTATGTTCAAAAGAATGTACTGTATTATTAATTTTGCAGCCCTTGTGTGTGTTCCAAACTCTCCAACAGCCTCAATCACTGTCATTCCCCCAAAGCCTCTCTGGTTCTCTGATGTGATTACTAACCTCCAGGTGAGCCCTTATGAAATCCTAGGAGAATCACCAAGACTTTTCCCATGTGCTCTGCTCTCCTTCCAACATTTGAGCTCCCAAAAAGAGTGAGCTGCCGCCTTTAGAATTTGCTCTCGGAAGAACTGAAGTGGAGAAGACTTTAATTTCCAAAATGCAGAGATGACTATGATATCGCCTAACTCAGGCATTCTAGAAATCCATGTCTTTATATCCTGAATTAATTTGGCAATTGTATGAAGGGGGAAAAAATTGAACTTGGTCATGTTAGTGGAACAGAAATGTTCATTCATTTTCTGTTGTGTTGGTTAAACAACAATTTGTTTACAATTTAAATACGATTATTTCTTTCGCAGGTAAGTAATGGCCAGGGATAAGGGGAGTACAGGAGAGACAGGTAAAAGCTATCTGAGTCCAAGTAAGGGTTGTACTGAGGGAAGAAGACTGTATTGGAGAGCAAGATTCTAGACCAGCAGTGCTATCAGCTTTCATAGGATAGGAATTGCAAGGCTAGGACTAGGATGAGGCAAGTGAGGCATCCATGGTGCAAAATGTAAGGAGGCCCTCATGATTGAGTGCTGACCTTACATGTGTCCCATGCTGAGAATGAGGCCTCTTTACACTTTGTGCCTAAGTACCCACTCACTGCATCTCTTTCCTAGTTCTGGCCCAGGAGAGTTGAGACCTGTTGGGTTATATGAAAGTGAGTGGACTCAGGCATAAATTCTCTTAGTTACGACAAATGGGCATGAGAAGGTAGAAAACAGGATTGGTGAAAAGTTGTCAATGGGATATATATATTAAAAAAAAAAAAAAAAAAAAAAAGACCTCCTACTCTGGCAGAGAAGAATCAAGTGTGTCTTGGCTTAGAAAAGATAGCGTCACTTTCCTGAGGCAAGAAGAGGGCTGCTTATAAAAATCTACTGGTCACTTTGACCCCCTCTTGCTCACTCAGGCTCTTCTCTTTTCCACGCCCTGTCCATCACCAAACTAAAATAATATGTAAACGTAAGTCATAAAATAAACTAGGGTACAGAAGTACATCTGAACCATTTAAAGATAGAGCAGGATTCTTCATAAGAAATGAAGACTTTAAGCAAGGATAAGGGTTCTTGACAAAAATAAAAGCTGTGGGAGGATGGAAAGGCCTCTGAACCCCCAAGTAACCTTCCCCAGTGGGATGCTCACACCCTCCTCAGAGCTCTTCCCACAAGCTCTTGAGCTTTAAGACACTGTGCTGTCTTCTTTACCTCTTACTACAAAGATTTATATTTGTCCTGCTGAATTGTAAGCTCTTCAATGTAGAGACCATCTCACCTTGGTTTACATTCCATTATGACACAATAGAGTCCATGACACATAGTAGGTACTGGTTTATAAAACTGAATGGATTTTTCAGTGGTGGAATATCACGTAATGGCATTGGAATGAAAGGCAGAACTCTGTTATAGGCAGGACACACAGGGACTTAACCTTGGGGCTGGGGGATAGGGTAACAGTGAGCTGGAGCTGTAGGGGTCAACTTTTCTATGGTAAATGGAATGGGCTTAGCTAGTTTCTCAGGCTCCCAGTGGATTGGTTAATTTGAATAATTTTGTGGCTCCAGGGCAGAGGGGCTGTCCCTGGCTGTCTGATATCTGGCCTCAGGAGATATTAGGGCTGGATGCACAGTGCCCTGGAGTCTGAGAACCTCTAAGGGTAGTGGCTGGGATGTGAACTTAATCAACTGCTCAAAAAAGGGGAACTCACATTCTTCTAGCCAGAGCTCCAATACTGAGTGAAGACAGGATTTTTTAAAAAATAAGATAAAAACTCTATTATAACTGCTTAGTAAACATTTGCTAAATTATTGCATCAATTTACAAAACCTGAAATTCTTTGATCTGAGCTTACTCAGGTCAGTCAGGAAGCTTAAAATGTAAATGCCCCTGAAAGAGAGAGCAGCACCTCAGACTTTGCCACTCTAGCATGTAAAAGGCTCAGGTAAGAAGAGCCTGATACAAAAATAAGCTTTGAATATGTCGTTAGCACACAAACAAAGGTTTCATTACTATTTTGCCCAGGATCAACCTTGGCCTAAAGAAGGGCAGTTTAGGGAAAACATCTGTTTGAGGAAAGGTGATAAGCAAGTCCACCAAAGAAGCACTGTTGTGGTCTCTTTGGGAAGCAGGACAAGACAGACCAAGAAGCAAAAACCATTCTTATTAAAATGATACAGACTCTCCGTAATCTTTGGGTTAACTTTCTCTCCTCCTGGGCAGAAATTACTCGCATTGCCATTGGACAAGAGTTATTTTTAATGCTACTTGTTTCCTATGCACTAACCTCTACCCTTACAAAGTTGTAAAATCACTGAATCAACCATTAATAGAAAATCAAAGGAGGGTAAAAATTCAGAAAAAAATCAGATCATCCTGAGGCAGGGTGCACCTGTAAAAGGGCACCCACACTTCCCTGAAAGGATATTCAGTATCCCTTTGCCTGCCTCCAAGTTTTGAATAATTTTCATTACAAACCATATCTTTTAAAACTGCTGTCCAGAAAGCAGGAACTCAAACAGTTATTTGTATACCAATGTTCATAGCAGCATACTCACAATAGCCAAAAGGGGGAAAAACTCAAGAGTACATCAATTGACGAATGGATAAACAAAATATGGTATGTCCATATAATGAAATATGAGGCATAAAAAGGAAGGAAATTCTGACACATGCTACAACATGGATGCAACTCAGGGTCATTGATAACTGAAATAAGCCAGGCACAAGAGAGCTGCATGATTTCTACAAGATTTCGCTTATATAAAGTACCCACAATAGTACAATTCGTAGAGACAGAAAGTGGAATAGTGGCTACCACAGGCCAGGGGGAGGAAAGAACAGGGAGTTAGGGTTTAATGGTTCCAGGGTTTGTTTGGGATGATGAGAACATTCTGGAGATGGATAGTGGTGCTAACTGCACAATGTGAATGTGCTTAATGCCACTGAACTGTACATTAAAATGGTTTAAGTGGTAAATTTTATGCTATGCATATTTTACCAGAATAAAAAGGAAAGAAGAAGAAAGGGAGAGAAGGAAGGAAGGAGAGAGGAAAGGAAAGGAGAAGGAAGGGGAGAAAAAATGCTGTCCCATTGTTGGATTCACTTTTAGTTTGGGGGTTTTGCGATTTTGTCTGCTACTCGGTATCAGACTCTGTGCTAAGTACCTATCAGTTAACCTTCACCACGCTGTCAGGATTTATCCCACTTATCTTATGGATGAGAATACAGAGATTCAGAGAGGTTAAATCAGTTTTCTTAAGTCACACAGCAGGGAAGTCCGTCTCCATTCAAAGCCTGTGCTCTTAGCCACTCCTTGTTATACCTCTTCTGTTCCAGTCAAATGTTCTTTGACTTCTGAATAAAGCAAATTTCAAAACAACCTGTTATATCTCCAAGCTCTTTCATTTTGTGCTTTCAAAGAGGAGGAATGAAAACAGTTTTCTCCCATACATCCACAGTGAGGTCTTACAGTTTACAGTCTCCAGCCTCGGTGAGTTTTTTGCTCCCTTTTTGTAAACCTCAGGCTCAGCATATTGCAGTGTTCAGAATGCAGACAAGAGGGCTGTGTAGGGCGGCAAAGAGACTGGTCTGTGAAGTGGAGGACATCCAGGAAAACAAACAAATGTGCCGAATATGTCTGATTAAATGGCCCAAAACCAGACACAAAAGCAAAAACTTGATAGGACTCTAAGAAATTGAATTCTAAATCACTATCCCCACTGCTGAGTTTTTAAAAAACTCACTTCTATTAGGTTTTGGGAGATATTTTCTACATTTACACATAATATCTCTTCCATTTTGCCCAATTATAGCATTAGATTAAAAACTCCCTTTAAGACCAAGAAAGCTCTGGGCAAAGGGAATGGTGAGAGACTCCTGGGATCCACAGCAGTCTGCGCATATCTCTTAACACAGGTTAGACCCCAGGAGGAGAAAAGAAAGCGTTTAATTGAGCTGAAGAGAAATGAAATCATTCCTTCTCGCTCCTGATCAGAGAACCCAACGGTGCCACACGGATCACACAAACCTGATCCTGGGAACTCTCGTGCACCTCGGGCGAGAGGGTGGGACTGTCAGTGGGAGAAGGAAGCCCTGAGTCACCGAATCGATTCTTCTTTTATCCAATCTTGTGGGTGGAAGTGTGGAAAACTGCTCATTTTTCAGCTCCTCTTAGAGCAACATGAGTTAGTGGCTAAGCAGTGGGGGTGGTATTATGTTCACTTGTAATTAGAACCAAAGAAACCTCAGTCTAAACCAGAACCAGAGCCCTACTAGGTGGCTCAGCTGCCCACCCACTGCTCCCAGCAAAGCTGTCAAGGAGGGGACACCTGCCTTGCAGCTCTCCTCACGTCCCCTCTCATCTGTGCCATGCCCTCTGCCCCCTCAACGGTTGGGCTCAAATAGTTGTTGGAGGCTTGGCTATAAGTGGGTGATAGAACACAGTGAAAGATGTTCAAGGAAGATGTGTCCAACAGTAAGGTGAGGAATGAGCTGCAGAAGAAAAGAATGCCCTTGGCCAGGTGCCCTGACACTGTAACTCAGGGATGATGATGAAGGCCTGGTTCGGGGTGGTAGGCATGGCAACGGCGGCAAAGGAAAAGAAGAAGATTATCGCCTCAACTCAGGAGCCATCCAAATATGCTGGGAGAAGGGACAATGTTCAGGGAGCACATCTAGGTTCTGAGTTTATTGGTGACACCTCAGAAGCACCCACATAGAAAGGAGTAGAGATAGAAATAGAGGAGTTCACAGAGGTGATATCTGAGAAGTAGCTTCTTGAATTAGCTCTCAAAAGAGAAGAAAAAATCAGAGCTGGAGACCAAAACTTGAGAATACACAACGCGGTCCAAGGGAGGGAGAGATCACCAAGCACAGAGACAGAAGGAAAGAAACTGGAAGTCATTCAGGGATGAACAGAAAGGAGACTTGGTATCTTTGGGAGGCACATTGGCTTCTGTCAAACACATGTCTGTAGTAGCTGTTGGCCTCCATTTTTGTGAGTGGAACATCTGAGGAAAATGTTCTGTTTGGGGATTTCTCCCCGTTCTCTTTCCCTAGTCATTGTTTTGAGAGCATGGGATTGGGTTCCACCATTCAAACTACTCTGAACTCACCCCTAAGGTGGCACAGTCTACAGAAAAGAGGTCTCTGTGGAGGAAGCCTACCCTATGCTTCATTCCAGTCCAGAAGTCGGCCGCTGCCCCAGGCTGGAAAAAGCTCAGCGAAATTGGCAAGCAGCTGATGTGACTTCAGTGCTCCCCATCTCACTACTGACACTTTCTCCTTCTCCCAGAAGGACTTGCATATGACCCCTGCCATCCCCACAAAGGCACAAGCATAAAACTAGGTCTGCCTCACAGAGTGATCCAGGGTGGGAGGCCCAAGGCCTCATCTCAAGGGCAGCCCTTAGCCGGGTGATCTATGTGGACAGTCCCAGCACCCTAGGCACACACTAGAGAGGGCAAGACACTGGCAGCTGGTTGGCATTGCTGCTTGCAAGTGACCTCCCTCCAGATGTTCTGGGCCAAGGCCTCCAGGGGACTGTGAAACTGGACAGTGACAGCAGCCAAGCCCCACAGCCTTTGCAACTGTTTCTTCTGGGGACTCTTGGCAGCCTTGGTGTGCTTCCTGGACACCAACCCAGTATCACATGTGGAGGCATCTCACTCAGCCCTCCCTGAGGCAGCACCAATCCACCCATACTCTCCTCAAACTTAGACTCCCCAGACTTCTTTGACAAAAATACCTTAAACTGCTTATTTAGTTACCCCAATAGTGCCCGGGGCCAAGCATCACCCCTACACACAGTTCTCCACTCCCCAACCCCAAACAGCCTCAGGCACCTCCCAAAGAGGCGATGATGCCAATTTGCCTTATAACACTGAAGACTCTTCCATTCTATTTTCCTCCCACATTGGAGGTGAATCAGACTCATGTCATTGTTATCCTGACTCTCCTCAGCTTTCTTTAGCATAGTGCAAAGGGACAAATAGTTGAATGGGGAAAAAAAAGGCTAAAGATTTGTAGAAATGGTTTTGCCTTTTGTCATACAGGATTTGTCCTTGCATGCTTGCAAAAGGAATCAATTGGGTGACCCCCCTCCGCCCCCCCCCACCCCCGAAGACCTTGGCTTGGCGTTCAGCAGCTTATTCTTTTGGTAAATTATACTGTGCCAAGTTTAGATGTGCTCATCAGGTAGTTTGGGGGGTTGGCCAAAGTTTTTGCCCCATTTCATCATTACCAGGCATCCTATAGCTGGAACTGCTTTTTCTCTTTTTCAAAATGAATATTTTACTTTTAACTTAGCACATCGACAGCTAAGTCATTTTCCTTTGTTGGGAAAGCTTGTCAGGTTCAGTTTTAGTCTCAGCAGTGACTATAGCAACAATGTCTAGAGAGTGGTTTTGTTTCCCCAATGACTGTCATTTCACCTAACTCTATGTGCAGAATGAAGGAAACTCTCCCTTTGTTCACCTGGGAAAGGATCCATGGAATCGTAGTCCAGTCCTGGTAGTGACACTGGGGTCTGACAGCATTTCCAATTCTACTTTATCCTGGCAGACCAGGGGCCACTTGGTATAACGCAGAGAAGGAACCTGCATGCTTGCCTCTGTATGGTGCATATCCAGAGCTAACACTCAAAACATTCAAGCTGATTTGTAAGGCAAATCTGGCCCAGAAACCAAAGATGCAATATTTTGAAAATCAAGACAGGTTTGCACACCTGTTCCAGCCTGAGTTTCCCAGAAGCAGAGCCCGAGGCAAAGGTTTATGTGCTACTCCTTATTAAAGAGTACAGTCTCAGGGAAGTAGGAGTGAGGGGGAAGGGGGCTGAGGCAGGAATGGAGAGAGCCTTGGTGTCAAGGCCCTGACTGCTCAGTCTTGAAGGCTCGCCCTCTGAAGAGAGCTGTGAACTGTAGGTCAAGGCAGTCTGTCCCCAGAGGAGAGGAGAATGTACCTGCAAGTTCCAGCTCTCACTGATCGCAAGTTCACCTCATATGGCACGAACCCCCCATGCTTTTGGGTTGGGCCTCGGCACTGCTGCAGATCTCACAGCAGAGTGATGGCTCCCCACAACACAGGTGCCCCAGGGCAGGAGCTAGGAGTGCGGCAAAGCAACAGACCACAGGGCTATGGAATTATGTCCTCCTGAAGGCAGCTGGAGTCCCTGAGAAGATGTTTGCTAGAGCAGTCAAGGGGCTGAAGCTCCCAAGAACCACTGAGATCAAGAGGATCAGAAATGGTTCATGAAATGTATCTAACACAAAATGCCACAAACTGGCTTTCTAGAGCTTTTTTCCATACTTGTGCTGTGTGACCACCTCATTACGAGGTCCCATCAAGCCTTTAAGATGGCATACCATTTGATTTGAAACAATATGGTCGACTGGACGATTTTTTAAAAAAGGGACTACAAGTGATTCAGCAAGGGGGAATCTCACACTGCAGTGTAGGCAGGAGATGGATCTGCTTTCCCAGGGCCTGCTTTCTGCCAGGCTCCATGGAACACCTTCTCACGGGGGGCAGTGGCCTTCCTTAATGGCATTTCAGTCCAAACCCAGAGCTCTTCAGTTACTTTCAGTTATCAAAATCATCTCATTTTAGTCCTTAAAATTCAATCCTATTTATTTGGAACTTTCCATTTTAAATTCAGTTCAAAGCTTCCCTCAGCGCCACTAAGCCCAGGCTAGATTGGAGTGTGATAGAGGCATGATCCAACTCTCTACCACTTTCCTGTGCTCTTCTCTCTGGTGTTGGGGTGGGAGGAGAGAGCAAGAAAATGGCATTGTCTCCATAAAGGCTAATGGGCATATGACCCTTTCTATGGTTTGTTATAATTAGTTTCCTAGCTGTTTAGTATAATCTGGATATGGGTGGGTGATGGTCTCAACAGGCTTCAATATGAGACACAGTTTTCCAAGGTGTCTGGGAGGGTGTCCCTCAAGAGAATTGATTTCATCTTCATAATGACCCCTCAGGGGTAGTCTCAACTATACTCCAGGGTGGCTCTTTCCTCCTTGCCGTGATGGTCCCTGGTCAGCCCTATCCCCACCTCATCAATCTGAGAAGGCCCATAATCCTGGAATCTGCAGGCATAAGTAGGATCTATTTTCTGTACTTCTAGGAATGGAAACTTTAAAGGGATGGTCCTTGTTCCTGCCTTGCCTGGTCATTTCTCATCACCTCTCCAAGGCTCTTTGTCCAATCCCATCCAGAAGATGAGATGTCAGCCTGGCCTTGAAGATACTCCCAAGTTGTATGAATGACTCTGTCCAGGTCCCACTCCTTCTACTTGTCTTGGAGTTTAGTCCCCATTCCCATTAGAGGTAAAGGTGAGAAATCATAGCTGTTCTTCATAATATTTTCCTACTTAAAAGACCAATTCTCTCACTCAGAGTCCTATATTGGGAGATGGCATGGGAGTTTCAGATGGGATTGGAGGGATAGTGGAAGGTTGGGGTTGGTGGTATGGGACCTGCTGAAAGCATTCCACTCAGCAAGTCATTCTGGAATGTTGCTATCCATTTTGGAATGTTGCCATCCCCAGTAGCTGGCATTCTTTGCATGTACAGTATTGGGAAACTCGAGGTTTTGTTTTCAGCAGTAAAGTTAGTTATAGACTCTAACCAATACAAGAAAAAACTCCCACTTGGCAGCTATCTGCATCCTATTACATATATAGCCCCAGTCCCTGACTTTTTTTTTTTTTTAAGCATTAGCATTTTTAGTGCTGTTTGAGGTGATTTTGCAGCCACTACAAATTTCTGTCTGTTTTTCTAAATATGTTCATGTTTTGGTGAGGAAGATGTGCTGCTTTGTCCTTCATTGTCTAGTTCATTTTCAGTCAAGTATCCCTGGCCTTAACTGTTAGAGTGTCAGCCATCATCTCCAAGTTCCAGGCAGCAGGACAGAAGAAGGGAAGGGCAAGGTCCTACTCCACCCCTTTTAAGGAAATATTCTAGAAGGATCACTTGCCCCTTTGCTAAGGTCATAATCCAGTCCCAAAGCCCATCCAGCTACAGGGGAGGCCGGGAGAGGCAGCCCTCTGGCTGAGTGCACTGACGCCTCAAGCATCATGATGATGACATAGCCAAGGAACTGGAGGTTTCTACCATGTTCCTAAAGCGTGAAAATTCCAGATTACTCTCCTTTAAAGCTGATTTTATTACAGAACTTTCTCAAATTGTCTTACTTATTTAAAAAGCACTGGCTATTTTTAAAAGGAAAAAATAGGCAAACCAAAGGCAGCTATAAAGAACCTCCATACAAATCCATCCATCAACAGAAACAATCACCAAGGTATACATCTTCCAGATTTTTTTACTGTGTGCTCATATGACTTTCTACCAGATAAATTACAATCCGTATCTCTTAGGTCTGAGTCTTGCTAAAGAGCTAATTTGGGAGTAACACCTGAGAATTGTCATATATTTTTGAGATATGTTGTAACTGACGCAATCCACCTATTGTGGGATACAGAGGTTATTTCAACTAATTTCCTTTTGGTAAGCATTTAGGATGCTTCCAATTTTTCATTATTACATACAGTGCAGAGTTGGAATAATTGTCTAAAAATTAATTCCAAATTTAAAATATTAAAGGAATAAGGAAAAAATTCACTGCGTTTAAAAAAGGTAGAGAAGAAGAGACAAAAAATGCCCCCCAAAATGCATTAAGAGTTGCAAAACCTCCTCCATGGTCTGCCAAAATAATTGATACATGAAAACTCAATGACTGAGAAGCATTCATTTTTGGCCAAGATTATCTTACTGGCCAACTTATGTTCGACCATACTGCTCAAATCGCTTTCAGCCAAATCACCTACAGCTGAGTTAAATGATTAAACTCTCTTGGAAGGTGTTTGGGTGACCCACTTAACCTACATCCTTTTCTTTAGGGAAGTGCTGGGGTAAAGTTTTGAAGAATACACTAGGGCCCTTTCGATCAGAAAAGCAAAAGTAGATTTTTAAGACCCATCTTTTTATTTTTCCATCCCTCTGGTTTTGCTCAAACAAGATTCCCAAAACTTCAGAGCACCAATTCAGAATATTTAATTATATATTTTTCTGACATTCCTCGGATATAAAGAGGGGACGCCCAGCAGTCCAGACCCACCCAGCACTGATTTATTAGAAATGAGGAGGCTTTCAGCATTTACTCCTTTTGATTCCTGTGCCAGAAAAGGAAAAAGAACTGCTGCTTTCCTTCGGCTTTTCTCAGGATTTCTCTGAAGCGAAATTAAATGTAACCTCTCATACTCTTGTACATGGATTCATTTCTCCAAGGGCCTCTTTCCTTGCAAGGCACAAAAATAACGTCTAATGGCAATAATAGCCTGGCGCCTTTGTCCTCTTTGGCCTTTACCTCATTCAGTCCAGTAATAGGGCCCTCTCTAAAAGTAACCATAAGTCAGTGCTGGGGTAAAAAGACTAACATGAGTCACGTTCATCAGATAGGCAATTCTGAGCCAAGCAAAACCCATCTGCCCAGGATCCCTTAGACACTGAGTTCTGGAGAAAACCTCAGTTCTGTGAAGATCTATGTCCCCTTCTAAGCATCAATATTTTTATTTCTATTTCAGTCATTTGAGATGATAATCTTTTTCAAAACGCATTTTATACTTTCTGGTTTTTTAAACAGAATTTATAGAATATAATTAAGACCTTTTTTGATGGGGGTCACCTTATGGAACTTCATTTTAAACATTTCTTGGGAGCCATTTTTTGTTCTGGGCACTATGCCAAGGGAGCACAAACATAAATAAGACAAAAACCCCATGACAAAGAATTCACAGTGGGAGAGACAGACAACTAATCAACTAGTTACAAAACTTCCTGATAATTAAGTGGATTATGAAAAGAATGGTTTGGGAACACAGAAAGTAACATCTAACTCTCCCTGATTGTCAGGGAAATGATTAGAGAGAAATCAATATCAAGGATTAAGTAAAAAAATGCTTTGGTTCCAAAATGGTGAGGATGATGGAAAAACATTCCAGACAGAAAAAAAGCATGTGCAAAATCCCAGAGTTTGAGGACATGACTCGGGGAGAACTTCCAATAATTGAGGATAGACAGAAAGCAGTGTGTATTGGTGGATGGCAGGAATGTGGGCCAAGTCTCAGAGGACTAGTGGGTCATGCTTAAGGGTCTGAATAGGACTCTTGAATTCCTTTCACAGAGAGATAATAGGCTTGTGACACTCGGGGATTTAAAAAATCTAATGTCAATTATATGTGGTATATGATAAAGAAATAGTTCTGAGTTAAAAATATTTTTTAAATTAGTATATAACAGATTATATTACAAGTTTCACTTTTTAATACAATCTTGAATTCTATTTTAAAAGACAATTTTTCTTTGTTCCATTAATAAACAACACATGCTCCTTAATTTACCTCATTAATTATGTAAGGGAAGGCATGGTTTCTAACCAATACATTTAACATTAACATCTTGTATTGTGGGTGTTTTTGAGAATGAACACACCTAATATAGAATGATTTTGACTACATTTTACAGAAACAAAAATAGATTAAAACTGCCTTCATGACCTAATGTTGGAATGCTTGCCTCTGCTATGAAAAAAAATACCAACTGGTTTATTTTTAAAAGTTCATGTTTGCATCTAAATGATGAAATTAGAAAAGGCTTCAGGTGGTCTTTCCCCAGCCCTTCCTAGCAAAGGACACGTTACATGTGTTAATAATGGTCTTTACACCCAATAATCTGGATACATAATTGCATATAATGTTCCCCAGTATAAGAGATACCTTGATGTACTATATAAGAAGTTTTATTATATAACTGCAACTTCTAGGTCTGATAAAATCATCTTTAAGACATTCAGAGAATGTTCTTATGCTTTTCATTAGTTTGCTGCATTTCAACATGAGTGCCTCAATGTGCCCCCTCTTTAGTCATTAATCCATTCCAGGTATAAATTTTAGAATATATGATTAAAAGTAAAAACAACTTACAATAGTATAACAGCTAAAACTCCCACTATACAAACCAGTGGTTTCCTGATACCCCAACTGAGTAAGTGCATCAAGAGAGCTTTCCTTCTTTCTAGCTCATTACCCACTGTACATGCCCAAAGCAAATGCTGAGGCTTTAAATGCTGAGGCTTTATCAGGTGGAAATATTTAAGTCATCCTAAAATTTATATTCCAAATTTAGAAAAGTAGAAACTGAAACAAGAAATAGAAAAAAAAAACTTTAAGGGCATAAACTCCCTAGGACATCTGGAACTTCCCTGGTTGGGAAATACTGCTACTGAAGGATTTTAAGCATGATTCGGTTTGCATTTTAAAATAAACTCCCTGGCAACAACAGTGGTGGGGATGAATTGAGAGATGAGCTTGAAACCAAAGAGACCAGATTGGTGGCTGCTCCACTAATCCAAACACAAAGTAAGAAGACTCTATCCCTGGACAAAAGCAGAGGGAAAGTGATTACCATATCAGGTGAAGAGCGAGGATTTAGAAATTAGAACAGCTTCATCTATAATTCTGTAAACACTGATCCACTGAGGCCACCTGAAGCAAATAGAGCTGTTTGTCCTAAACTAAATGGCTCCCACCGACTGTGGGTATCAATAATCATGACTGCTTATTTTTTGCCCTTCCCTTAATATTCATTTTTTAGTTCTTTCTATGTTCTCCTATATCATAAAACTACTCCCTTCTAATTTTTTACTTCTAATCTGTTCTGGGTTTAGAAAGTAGATATCCAAGGTTGTTAGAACTGATTTGAAGCAATAAAAGCTAAATCATTATTACGAGACTCAGTAGTGCTCCTCAAAAAAAAAGTATATAAAATTAGTAATGTCTCTTTTGTCTGCTTAGATGTGCTATATTTTCATATTAGTCTCAGTTGGGACCTGTTCTAGTTTGGGTTCCCCCAGAAGCCAACCCGAAGACAATAATTCTAGGATAAGTAGTCTCTCTGGGAGGTAAAAGGAACACCTGTAGGTGGTAAGAGTCTGTTATTAAGGCGACTACAACTGCAGATCCTTGGAGCTTATCCTCGCTGGAGAGACTAGCAGCCAATGTAAACTGCCTGCCTTAGAGTCACCCTACCCAAGGGGGCATTTATATACAATTTTCCATACACCACTGGTTGAGGGCTGGGAAGCATTAATTCCTCAGCACTTCTGGCCTGCCACGTAAGCAGCAAAGTGGGCTCCAGCAGCAAGAGAAGATCCTCAGTCAAAGAAATGCCAAGTGCTGCCAATGAGAAGTCTGCAGGTACACTCTTAAGTGGGAAGAGAAAGGGCATAGGGGCAGGAAAGTCACAGTGACTGCTAGGTCACTGTGGATCTAGGTGGTCATATTTATAGACGGCTGAAAGTCTGCATGTTTTATTGTTGTTGTTGTTGTTGTTGTTATTGTTGTTGTTATTGTTGTTGTTGATATCATTGTCACTATATTTTATCACTTTAGAGATTTCCCCTACCTCCCAGGTTCAATTAGAACTCTCTGGCTTCTCAGTGCCTCTCATTCCTATGCTCAAAAGCCAAATAAATGCAGGTAGTGATGGTTAATTTTATTTGTCAACTTGAGTGGGCTATGGGGTCCCCAGATAGTTGGCAAAACACTTCTAGGTGTGTTTGTGAGGGTGTTTCTGGAATAGATTAGCATTTGAATTGGTGGTTCCTAATAAAGAAGATTGTCCTCACCCATGCAGGCTGACATCATAAAATCCACTGAGAGCCTGAATAAAACCAAAAATGGAGGAAGAATGAAGTCGCTCTCTGCCTAAGCTGGGACATCCATCTTCTCCTGCCCTTGTTCATCCTCCCCTGGTTCTCAGGCCTTCAGATGTGACCTGAACTATACCACTGGCTTTCCTTGTTCTCCAGCTTCCAGCCTGCAGATTATGGAATTTCTCAGCTTCCATAATTATATGAGTAAATTTCTATTTTAAAATATGTATCCTATTGGTTCTGTTGCTCTGGAGAACCCTGACTAGATGTATTTCCACATTTCACTTACAACCACATATAGGCCATCACAGCAATACAGTGGGAAGGAAAAAATCAGAACTAAAGACACAGCTGGAAAGAAGAGGCATAGTTGGGGAGAGAAACACAGTGAGAAACATTTTTTCAAGGAAATAGCATTAATAGACATCTGAGGAGAGAGTTCTTGAAAGGAACAAGAGATGGTCCTTTGGGAAAATGGGAAATTTGAAGACAAACTTTGCCTATGTTCCACCCTATCTAATGCCAGCCAAATCTTCACAATAAAGAGGAAACAAGAGAGAAGTGAGTCAGTGGAATTGCTGCTGGAATCCTGTGCTCACCCCAGTGTGTGGGAACCCTGAATAACAACCCAGATTTGAGCCCCAACCACTGGGCAGTTCCATCCCATCAGCTAGGAGAGGATCTGCTTTTTATCAGACTGACAATCCTCCTGATAAAGAGATTTTAACTGAAGCCAAGTTGCTCTCCATGGTTTTTCAACCAGATAATCCCCTTAAAAGACAAATTCTTCTCCGGGATGTGGCAAACTGCTTTTCTGCCCATCCTTCCTTATGCAACCAAATTAACTCTCTCTCCCATAGGAAAACCTACTGCCACATTGCAGCAGAGACTACTAGTTGGATATCCAACATCCATTTTTCCTCCTTCCTTAGTACAAAACCCTGCAAGGGGCCCAGCCAAAAGACTACATTTTCCAACCTCCCTTGCAGATTGGTATATCCATGTGACTAAGGTCTGGCCAATGAGAGGAAGTAAACATGGAATACCAAAGAAAACTCCATAAAAGATTTGACTCAGCTAGAGGGTACACCCTTTTGTAAATTCTCCCCTTTATCTTTCTTGTCCCCCTGGAAAGTAGATATAATGGTTGGAAATCAATCAGCTATGGCCTATGAGGTGACCTTGAGGATGTAGGTTCTATACTAAGGATGGAGAAGCAGAACAATAGAAGGTTTGGTCCCTATTGTGTTTTAGTCCTTGTGGTCAAAACAGGTCCTGACTGAAATGCAAATATATTCTAATATGGTTAGAATGACTCCTTATTCTTTTTCCACCTGTCTTCTTGCCTCACACGTTAAAGAAAATGACTACTTCCGTGATAAATAAAACACCTACTCCTTCTTCTCTATTATTCTATAATAGTTCCAGTATTTGAGATTGAGTTTTAACACATTATAGTACTGTAAGCAATTAAATTAAATATAGATATAGCTCTTCTTAATGTTTTCCAAGGGAACTGCTTAGTAAAAATCAGAGACAGAACTAGAAGAAACTTGGGAGGTCATTTAGTCCTGAATGGATCATTTAGTTCCAATTTTTGATTCTTAGGGTTTTCAGAAATTATTTCAGAAAAGTAACTTTTTATTATTATTAAAGATTCAAATGTTACTTTAGCTTTAAAGTTTACATATGCCATACGGTTCTACAGATTTTAACACACATATTGATTTCTGTAACTACCACCACAGTCAAGATACAGAACGGTTTCATCACCCCAAAAATACCTCCTGTTATCTTTGAATCGCACATTCACCGCATCCTTAACCTGTTCTGTCACTATACATTTGTCTTTTCAAAAATGTCACATAAATGGAATAAAAGTATATAACCCTTTGAGAGTAGTTTCATTCACTTAGCATAATGCTTTGAAGAATATCCAGGTTGTTGCATGTACCAATAGTTCAGTCCTTTCTACTGTTAAATAAAATTCCATTGTATGGACCTACCATAGTTTGTTTTTTATTCATCTTTTGATGGACATTTGTGTTTAAATGTAAACATAAAATGTTTATAGGAAAGCACAGGAGAAAACCTTAATGATCTGTTAGGCAAAGGGTTCTTAGATGTGACACCAAAAACATGATCCACAATAGAAAATGTTGGTAAATCAGACCTCATCAAAGTTAAAAACTTTCACTCTGATGAAAGTATTGTTAAGAGAGTAAAAACATTTTTTGCACATGCATATCCAGTTGTTCCAACACTCTTGGTTGAAAAGATAATCCTTTCTCCATTTAATTGCCTTTGAACTTGTGCTCAAAATCAATTGATCCATAATGAGGTAGGTCCTTTTCTAGCCTCTCTATTCTGGCCCATTGATCTGTTGTCTATCCCTCCATCAATACCACATCATCCTGATTTCTGTAGCTATTGTAAGTCTTACAGTTGTATAAGTATCATTTCTCACACTTTTTTTTTTGCAGCATTGATTTGGATATTCTAATACCTTTGCCATTTCATATAAGTTTTAGAATAAGCTTGTCTAAATCTACAAAAAGCTCTTCTAGGATTTTTATTTGAAATATATTAAATTTGTAGGTCAATTTGAGAAAAACTGGCAGTTTTACTATGTAGAGACTTGTATCTCATGAACAAAATATGAGCCTGCATTTTTTAGGTCTCCTTTGATTTCTTTCATGAGTTTTGTAGCTTTCAGTGTATATAATCTATACATGTTTTCTTGGATTTCTACTTCAGTATTTTTTTCTTTCTTTTTTTTTGGTGGGGGCAGGAACTTCTATAGTTGTATTAAATTTTGAGTTCCAATTATTTGTTGCTAATATACAAAATTACAGCTGATATTGTGAATTAACTATGCATCCTGCTGTGTCACTGAGCTCCCTTTCCTATTCTAGGAGGGGTTTTGTTTTGGCTTTTGTTTTTTGCAGATTTCGTGGGATCTTTTCTTAATCATGTCATCTGTGAATAGGGACTATTTTATTTCTTCCTTTCCAATCTATATGCCTTTTCTTCTCTTGCCTTATTGCACTAGCTAAGACTTTGGTACTAAGCTTAATAGGAGTGAGGAGAGTAAACAATTTAGCCTTGTTCCTGATCTTAAAGGAAAAACATTCATGATTGAGGGTTCTGGGCAAGATGGTGGGCTAGGTAAAAGCAGGATTCTCCTCCTTCCAGGGCTTCATTAAAATTACAACCAGATTATAAAACAAACAATATGGAAAACCATCTGAAGTCTAGCTGATTACAACACATGCATCTAAGGATATTTAAAAAAAAAAAAAAAAAAGCCACCATTGAGACCAGTAAAAGGGGCCGATGTGTGAAGCGGGCTGGTCCCATACCCACGCGTGGTAGTTGAGCACCAGGAGAGAGAATGAGGCTGCAGAAGGGGGACTGGGGGGCCCTAGCCCCACACAGGAGCTCCCCAGCCCAGGGTTCCAAAATCCCAGGAAGAGGAATTCCCCCAAAACCTGACTGTAAAAATCAGTGAGGATTCTGGCCATCTGGGTGAGACAGAAGGATCATGAAGGGCCTGCCTACAGACTCACTCACTCACAGACACTCACCTCGGGCTCCAGTGGAGGGTCAGTGGCTCAGGAGGCACAAGAGACCTATGGGGAGAGACAAAGTTGTGTGGCACTGGGGTGAGGGCTGAAAGAACAGCTGCCATTGTTCCTTTTTTGGGACCCCTCCAGGCCAGTATACAGATGGGCGCCATCTTGCCTGTGCTGAACCCTCCTCCCACACAGCTAGCTCCGAATCTGCATTGGCCAGTGAGATTGGCCTGTTCCACCCCATGTCTCCCTGAGACCTTGCCTCACCCAACTCACAGATTGCCGACGGCAGGCCTTTTGCTGAGCAGCCAGCCCTACCCTGCAGGAGAAGTAACTATGGACTCCACAGAAACACAAAAGATTATAAGAAAATACTATGAGCAATTATATGCCAACAAATTGGACAATCTGAAAGAAATGAATGTAGTCCTAGAAACATACAATCTCCTAAGATTGAGTCAAGACACAGAAAATCTGAACTTACCAATTATTACCAACAAAATCGAATCAGTAATCAAAAACCTCCCAAAAAATAAGTCTTAGACCAGACAGCTTTGTAGGTGACTCTTACCAAACATTCAGAAAAGAATTAACACCTATTCTCAAACTGTTTCAGAAAATTCAAGAGGAGGGAAGACTCCCTAACTCTTTTTACAAGACCACCATACCCTGATTCCAAAACCAAAGACACTACAAAAAAAAAGAAAACCATAGGCCAATATTCCTGATGAACATTGATGCATAAATCCTCAACAAAATATGAGCAAACCAAATTCAGCAATATATTAAAAATATCATACACCATCAAGTTGGCTTTATTCTTGGGATGCAAAGTTGATTTAATATCTGCAAATCAGCTAATATGATACACCACATTAACAAATTGAAAGGCAAAAATCATATGATCATCTATTTCAATAGATATAGAGTTTGACAAAATTCAGCATATATTTATGATAAAAACTCTCAACAAAGTGGAAACATACCTCAACATAATAAAGGCTATATGACAAACCTACAGCTAACATCATATTTAATGGGGAAAGCTAAAAGTGTTTTTCTTAAGATCAGGAACAAGACAAGGATGCCCACTTTCACCACTTCTATTCAACATAGTATTGGAAGTCCTAGCTACATCAATCAGACAAGAAAGAGAAGTAAAAGTCATCCAAATTAGAAAGGAAGACATAAAAGTATCATTATTTTCAGATGACGAGAATCTATACATAAAGAACCCTAAAGGCTCCACCAAAAAACTGTCAGAACAGATAAATGAATTTAGTAAAGTAACAGAATACAAAATTAATATTCAGAAGTCAGCAGCCTATTTATACACCAATGATGAACTATCAGAAAGAGAAATTATGAAAACAATCCTGTTTATGATTGCATCAAAAACAATAAAATACCCAGGAATCAAATTAACCAAGGAAGTAAAAGACCTATTCTCAGAAAATTATGTCATTGAAAGAAGAAATTGAAGAAGATATAAATAAATGGAAGCATATACGCATGGGTAAGAATAATCTACATCATTAAAATGGCCATATTACCCAAAGCAATCTATAGATTCAATTCAATCCCTATCAAAACACCGAAGGGATTTTTCAGAAAACTAGAACAAATAATCCAAAACTTTATATGGAACCATAAAATATCCTGAATATCCACAGAAAGAAAAACAAAGTTGGAGATATCACACTACCTAGGTATATCAAACTATACTATAAGGCTATAGTAATTAAAACAGCATGGTACTGACATAAAAAGACACATAGATCAATAAAACAGAATAGAGAGTCCAGAAATAAATCCACACCTATATGGTCATTTAATCTATGACAAAGGAGGCAAGAGTATACAATGAGGTAAAGATGTTCTCTTTAACATCATATTGAGCAAATTGAACAAATACATGCAAAAAAAAATGAAACTGGACCACTTTATTACACCATGTACAAGAATAAACTCAAAATGTAAGACCTGAAACCATAAAACTTCTAGAAGAAAACATAGGCGATAAACTCTCTGATATTGCAATTAGTAATTTTTTTCTGACGTATTTCCTTGGAAAAGGGAAACAAAAGAAAAAATAAAATGGGACTATATCAAACTAAAAAGCTTTGTACAGCAAAGGAAACCATCAACAAAATGAATAGACAACTTACTGAATAGAAGAAGATATTTGCCTATGATACAAGTGACAAGGGGTTAATATCTAAAATTTATCAAAAAAAAAAACTCATTCGACTCAATGACAACAAAAAAATAATCCTACTTAAAAATGAGCAGAAGAACTGAATAAGTATTTCTCCAAAGAGAAGCTTTTTGAGTTTATTTATTTTTTTTATTATTTAGACATATGAAAAGATGCTCAAGGTCACTAATTATTAGAGAAATACAAAATAAAACCACAATGAGATATCATCTCATACCTGTCAGATTGGCTATCATCAATAAATCAAAAAACAAGTGTTGGCAAGGATGTGAAGAAAAGGGAACCCTTGTACGCTGTTGGTGGGATTGCAAATTGGTACAGCCACTATGGAAAACAGTTTGGAGGTTCCTCAAAAAATAAAAAATAGAACTACCTTTTGACCCAGCAATTGCACTTCTGAGTATTTACCCAAAGAAAACCACAACACTAGTTTGTAAAGATCTATGTACCCCATGTTCATGGCAGCACTATTCATAATAGCCATGATATGGAAGCAGCCTAAATACACATCAATAGACGATTAGATAAAGAAGTTACAGATCATATATACAATGGAATATTACTCAGCCATAAAAAATAAAGTCTTATCATTTGCAATGACACGGATAGACCTAGAGGGTACTATACTGAGTAAAATAAGTCAGACAGAGAAAGCAAAATATGAGATAATCTGTAAAAGTTCCACTCTGTTCTTAATATGCACTCCCACTTCCATGAGTAAACAGGAATGAGCCAGCTTCGTGCCTGTCCACCTGCCATTGATCTCAAAACAATTTTATCTGCTCCTTAATGAATGAACATGGAAGATACAAGCTGCTTGCAAAGCCCTGCCTTTAGGGTTTGAAGGGGTTTGAAGAATTCATACCAAAAAAAAAAAAAAAAAGTTTCTTTCTACAAAGCAGTTTCTACAAACTTTATAGTGTTAATACAGGAGGATGTGAATCTGTTCAATTTTTTGTGAACTTAAAAAGATATTGCAACTTCTTTACTCTCTAGCCAACCAGCCTTAGTGGTACAATTTCTATTTTAATCTGGGATCACAGAAATGATCACATAATCTCCTCGGCAAAGTGCCAACACTCTAGGATTCTGCTGAATGAAAAGAATAGTGCAGTTGTTCTGCCCATTTAGACGGCTGCTGGTCTTCCCAGAAGCCAGCAAACCAGTCAAATGTGGTGCGTCCAGTAATTTTCTAGGGCTAGCAGACATACAAAAACCTTGCAAAAAGAGGTTTTTAGCAACCTATACTCAGCTCTTTATCTCTCCCTGGTCCATCTCTAATAGTCATTCTGTTTACAAATATTTTACCAGCATCACACCCATAAAACCTGAGATTAAATAAAAACAGAAAGGATTGGGTTTCAGGAATATATCCCAGAATATGTCCACAAGTAGAAAACTGAAGAAATCAGAGGGTTGAAAATAAAAAGGAGAGTGTCAGCTTCAGGTGGGAAATTTATGAATCCTTATCCACAAAACATAAACTTCAAAGGCAGGATTTTATGTTTCTCATATCTCCCAACATATCATTTTGGAGGACCCTGGTAAAAGCAGGCATTAAGAAATGTAGAATAGAAGGGGAATTTACTTATTAAACATCATCTAAAATTAAGAGACAGATCTTTCCCTGAAAACCTTCTGTGAGGAGAGCTCACAACCAGGACGCTCTGACATGGTAGAATGCTTAACCTCAGACACACAACATGGCTGGGACCAGCAGAGGGCAGCAGCATGGCAGGAATATGGAGTCAGGTCTGGAGTAGGAGGCCAATGAAAACTGCCAATGGGAAACCATTGTGCTCTGCCCTTGGAAGACAAGTTCAGTTATGAGCTGGAGCATCACATAATAATCAAGATGGGAAATTTTTTGAAGTTCAAATTTCTTTTAAGTCTTTATTATGAAAATTTTTGCACACACACAGAAATAGAAAAAATGTAGTGAATATATGTGTGTGTGTGTGTGTGTGTGTGTGTGTATACACTAAATATATATATATTCTCCAGATTCATCACTTATCAGTATTCTGCCATACTTTCTTGTCTATTTTCTTTCTTATTTTAGAGACAATTTGAGTTTTAAATTCTAGATTGCGTGTTCTTTAAAGGTGAGATGCTGTGGGTAATCCAGCCCTGGTATAGTTTCACATTGCCATCAAGGACCCAGGCTCCCTTTGTCTTTCTGCTGTGACACTCTTAGTTTGTAGGATAATCGTCAGGATATCAATATGACTGCTGCACCTCTAGGAATCACATCAACATTCCAGGTTCAAAAGCATATGCTAATGGGTCATTTGTTGCATTAGAGATGAAGACAAGATACCAGGGGAGCAGTAAAACTTGAGGGCCGAAAATAAGCTTTATAAACCACCCAAGAAATAGTGGAGAATACTATGAAGTCCAGCTAAGAAAAAAAATGCAACTAATATTTATTGATCACTTCTTACAGTTTCCAATGAGACCAAGCTGTTATACAAATTATCTCATTAAATCTTCTCAGCAATCCAATTGAGTAGGTGAAATGATTTCACAGATGATAAAATGAGATCTCAAGAGACCAACAGCTTTCTCAAGGCTACAGAGCTGATAAATGGTGGCTCCAAAGCCATCCCCTTTTCACCGTTCTCATTTCCTTATTGTTAATCCTCTCAGAGATGCAGTCCCTCATTGAAAAATCTATAGCCCTCACATCGAAGGCTGCTATTGTATATACATGATTCCAAGGCCAGGATCACAGAAGTGCTCTTTATGTCCACTGCAGAATGCTGCCCACCAAGCTGAAACCTGGCTGAGGGTCTGTGCTGCCTCAGAAAGACAAAAGGAGCCTGGGCAGAGCCTCCCCACCCCCGCCCTATCCCCAGGCTCAAATGCATCAGCTTAAAGAAATGGAGTAAAGCCTCCATGAAGCCATTGTTTTTCTGCTATTTCCAATAAAAGAAAATGCATGTAGATCCACTGGGCTCAAAGTGACCTTATGTCAAGGGCTTCTAAATTGTCTTCAAAGAGGAAAAATATTGCTTTGTGCACAGCTCTTGGGATAGTTTAATCATGAGCTGAATTTCACATAAAAGCAAAGCAAAGAGATTTGTCAAAGTCCAAAATTCTTTTTTAACTTTTTATTATGAAAGTTTCGAAAGTACACAAGAGAAAATAATATAGTGAATCTCATGTACCCATCCCCCTGATGCAAAAATTATTCACTTTTTGCTCCACTTGTTTCATTCATTCCTTTTTATCCATATTTTTTGTGAATATTTTTTCAAGCAAATTCCTATTATTAGGTCATTTGACCCCTAGATCTTTCTATAAGTATCCCTAATAAATACAAGTATTTTTTTATAAATGCAAAACCATTTTTACAACCAATAGTATCAATACTCACTCTATATTCAAATTTTCAATTGTCTCAAAAATGTCTTTTTAGAATTGGTTTCTTCGAAACAGGATCTAAACAAAATCAAGTTACTGCATTTGACTGTTATGTTGCTTAAAAGTCTTCTAGAGTAGCATTAACTTCTTAACAATGCTGATGAGCTCCCCAACTTCTTCAGCACCTCAAACATGCTATCTTTCTCTCATCTCCAGGCCTTTGCACGTGTTGTTCTTTTCTGCCTTCCAGATGTCCCCAGGCCAATACGTCATCTCAAAATCTCCTACATGTCCTTTAGCTTTCAGATTGGATGTTCTTTCTATGAGGTGGCCCCCTTCAGAGCTTCTGTTATTAAATGCAGATTCTGATTCCACAGTTCTGGGGCAAAGTACGCAACTCTGCATTTCTAACAAGCTCTGTGGTTATGTCAGTGCCACTGGCTTGAGGACCATAATTGGAGTAGCAAGGGCCTAGAGTTTCCCCACTTCCTCTATCATAGCACTTATCACACTGTATTATAATGGCTTCTTTGAATATCTGTCTTCCTTCTATAGCAGGGGTTGGTTGGCAAACGACTGGAGCCTTTGGAACACAGCCACATTAATTCATTTATGTCTTGTATATGACTGCTTTTGAGCAGTAACAGCAGAGGTGAGCAATTCTGAGAGATACTGTATATCCCACAAAACCTAAAATATTTCCTCTCTGGCCCTTTATGGAAAAAATTTGCTGGTCTTGCTCTAGACTGTAGTGCAGGAATGATTGCTTTTTTACTAGAGTATCTCAGAATGTAGTCAGGGGCTTTGTTCATAGTAGGTACTCAATAAGTAGTTATTAGATGATGAATAATGATTGTAGATGACAATAATTGAGAGCTTACCATATGCCAGGCATTATACTAAACGCTTTACATGCAGTATCTCATTTAATTTCCATACCAACCCTATGTAGAAAGCAATGTTCTATGTTTCAGACAAAGAAACAGAGGCTTAGAGGTTCCTGTTCTGCCCAAGTTTAAAGTACAAACAAACTGATGCAATCTGACTCTACTATACTTTAAAGAAAAGACTGAAAAAGGTGGCTATGGAAAGCCAGGCAAAGCTGTTTATCCTGGGCCCATTTGGGGCAGCCTGAGTCATTGTCTCTGTGAAAATGGCTACCAATGGGACAAAGCTAAAATTTTAAAATATTCTTAATGCTTAAATCCAAAATGCTATTTCAGTAGAACATATAAACACACAAATGCAACTTCTTTGTAGCAAATACTATCCAACTGAAATGGGCCCCAGTAAATTCTAACAGCCCAAAGCAGGATCTGCGTTTAATAAAATAGCATTATAAAATTATAAACTATCTGAGACTCCTTTCTCTTAGCAATTCTTTTCTTCCCCCAATCCACCCCCAAACCTCTCCCAGCATAGCACCTAAAACAGCCCTAAGCCCCTCTAGACCCTTAATAAGAGACAGCCTACATGGCAGGTTTCAACAGATGAAATCTGTTAATCTTAAAAAAACTTTACCTTCATGTTCCATTACTTAGCACCAGGATTCCCATCAGATAGAGAGGTGGCAACTAGTTTAACACTTATTATTGTTAAAAGTCAATGGACGTTGAAGTGATTTTGCCCTTGTTTTACAGATATAGTAATAATTCTAGAAACAAAATACACATGTCTTGTGTTCCAATGTACTGAGAGAGAGAGAGAGAGAGAGAGAGAGAGAGAGAGAGAGAGAGAGAGACAGAGAGACAGAGAATTAGGGGAAAGGAAAATGTATATACAAGACAGATAATAGCCTGTTAGAGAAACTGAGCAGACCCAGAAGCAGTGGGGAGGACTAGGGAGGAAAAAGAACTCTTTGATTATGATCCTAGTTTGCCTATTGATTGCTATATTTGTTAACAACTCTTGGATCTTATGGATAAAAGACTGGAGGATACATTTAAGAAACTCTTTTGAGTCATATTGATTACCATCATTGGAGAGATGAAAAAAATATTACTCGTTATCTTTAATCTGCAAAATGACCCTGACGTCTAGTCTCAAAAATTACTTTTAAACAAAGTATTTCCTGCCACATAGAGAAATCTGTATTGTGGCTCTAAATGTTCATATCAATCAGAAAGCCAAGGTTTGACAATGAAGAAATCCTGTCCAGGGACATCCTTATAATTCAGTGTGACTAATTAGTCTGCTCCCTAGCAACCGAGTAAGGCGGTGAGGTATGAAGACCTAAATCTACAGGTAAATAAGGAAGCCCTTGGACTTTCACTTCCAGACAAGATGTAGTAACAAGAACTGAAATAATCCTCCAGCCTAGAACAACCAAGAATGTGGGCAAAATAATGATATTCAAGGCACCACACATCAGAAAAATGAAGGACTTTGAAAATTGGAAAGCTAACACTACCTGATTTGGGGACTTATTATAAAGCTACCATAATCAAGACAATATGATATTGGCATAAAGATTAAAGAAATAAATGAATGGCACAGAATAGAGTCCAGAAACAGGCCCATACATATATGAACAACTGTGTTTTGACAAAGTTGCAAGGAAATGTAGCATAGTCCTTTCAACAAATGATACTAGAACAATTGAATACCCATAAGCTAAAATATAGAACTTCTATCCA
Source organism: Eidolon dupreanum (assembly GCA_028627145.1). Classification (NCBI taxonomy): domain Eukaryota; kingdom Metazoa; phylum Chordata; class Mammalia; order Chiroptera; family Pteropodidae; genus Eidolon; species Eidolon dupreanum. Next base: position 19,836,606 of record CM053509.1, read on the forward strand.
GTCCTCCAGTACATACAAAAATTAACTCAAAATGGATCACAGACCCAAATGCAAAAACTAAAACAATAAAATTTCCAGGAAAAGATATAGGAGAAAATATTGGTGACCTTGAGTTAGACAAAGGTATCTTGGACATTATACCAAAGCACAGTCCATAAAAGCAAAAACTGGTAAATTGCTCTTCATCAAAGTTAAAAATTCCTGCTTTCTGAAAGACATTGTTAAAAGAGGAAGAAGACCACTAAAAGCTGAGAAAAAATATTTGTAAAGCACATATTTGATAACTGGTTAACACTCAGGTTATATAAAAAACCCTCAAAATTCAAAACTCAAAAATAACCCATTTTTCAATGGCAAAGGATTTGAATAGACACATCACCAGAGAAAGTATACAGATGGCAAATAAGCACATGAAAAGATGCTCAACATCATCAGTACTCAGAGAAATACAAATTAAAACTGCAAAGAAATACCACAACATACTTATTAAAATGGCTAAAACTAAAAAGTGTGACCATACCAAATGTTGACAAGGATGCAGAGAAACTAGAAATCTCATGCACTGCTGGTGGGAATGTAAAATGGTATAATTACTTTGAAAAACTATTTGGCAGTTTCTTAAAAAGTTAAAACACCCCTACTGTATGATCCAGCCATTCTGGCCCTCTGTATTTACCCAAAAGAACTAAAAACTTATGTCCACACAGAGACTTATACAGATTCATATATGAATGTTCATAGCAGCTTTTTTTGTAATAGCCAAAAACTGGGAACAATCCAAACGTTCATAAACAGGTAAGTGAGTAAACAAATTGTGGCATATTCATACAGTGGAATAAAAAATTAATGAACTATTAATACATGCAACATGGATGAATCTCAAAGTGATTATGCCAGGTGAAAGGAATATATATACAGTGTGATTCAATTTATATGAAATTCAAGAAAATGCAAGAGATATAAGGCAGATCAGTAGTTGCTTAGAGGAAGAGCGTGGGAAGCGCCAGGAGGAAGCTTTTGGGGTTAGTAGGTATGCTCATTATTCTAATTGTGGTGATAATTTCTCAGGTGTACTCGTACATTAAAACTTATTTAACTCTGCACTTTAAATATGTGCTGTTTGTCGTATGCCAATTATACTTCAATGAAGCTGTCACTTTTTTTAATCCCTTATTTCAGATAAATAGAAGTAGTCTAAAGGTATATGCGGGTCATTAAGCAGAACGGGGGTGAAAAAGACAGAATCGTCCCTGGAAACATTATGAACAAGATGCAATTTCCTCATGAAGCTTTCCTTCCTGCCTACACGGGACTTTCTTCCTTCCCTAGCATTCCATGGCATTTCCTGTTTATCTGGTGCTCAGGGTTCGCCATCTCACTCCCAGAAAGGATCACCCAGGCCGTCACTCCTCTTGTCTTTTTTTCTCTCTTTTCCTCCTCATGGAAACTATTCTCAACTTATCTGTCAGTATGGGAAGGAGATGATTTACTGATTCACACAAAATTGGGGGAAAAAACCAAATGAACACTAAAATCAGCTCATCATCTTGTCTCCTTTAGCTCTGCCCCTCATGCCTTGGTGATATTTAAATCTTAAAAGAGGCAATTGCTTTCATCTAAAATAAACAAATGTTACAAGTAGAACTTGAGACAGCATCAAGGAAATACTTTGGGGTATAGGGGATTTGCTGTCATCCACTTCATACTTTGAATCAATCTTTGTATAAATAATATTCCTTATGCCCTTTTCTCATTGGCTTAAAAAAATTTATTTGGAATCTGAAAAAAGGATTGTTTCACAGCTTTGGCCACTTTTTTTCCTCATAAATATACATGACTTCTCATTTGTAGGTTCCAGATGGGACTGGAATCTGTGAGGTCAAAATATCAGAAGATATGCTTCTCTAACTTTTATAAAGCAAAAAGCCCCAGAAATCTCATTCCCTGGGGGTTGGTCCCAGAAGAATGCTGACCTAATTTTCAGATAGTGAATTAAGTCCTGAATACAAGCTCTGTAAAGTGGCTTATATGTTAATAAGATACCCCAAATTCTCAGAGAACATGGGCCTAGAGAGAGGATTATGTCTCAGAGATGCCAGTTTTACTTCTAGGACTTAAACAAATAGTTTAAAAATATTTATTGTATGTCAAGCCCTTTATTAAACAATAGAGACCCAACTTTGAATAAGATGGTCACCATTCCTGGCCTTTTGGAGCTTAAAGTCTAGAAGATAAGACATACCCCCATCAAGCAGTTCCAGGAATGATAAGTATTAGAAACTGCTGTGAGCATGTAAGGCTGGAGAAGCTAACCAAGGAGCAGGAGAGAAGGCTTCCTGGAGGAGGCGTTTGAGACTTAAAACATAATGAAGCAAAGACAGAGAGAAAGAAAGTTTCATGTTTAAAATTCATTATGTGCCATGCTCTTAGAGAAGGAGAAACCATATTATAGTTTACTTTCTTAGAGATGAGCAATATGAGTGAAGTGGACCAAAAGAGAAAGTAACTCAAAAATGAGGCTGGGAAGATGAACAGGAGTGAAATCTTATAGGAACAGGTAGAAATAATTTGGTATTTAACCTAAGAACCATAGCAAGCCATCAAAAAATGTGAGCAATCAAATGTCATGATCACATGTGCCTTGCCAATCAGATTCAGAATTTAACGTTTTACTTGAGATGACATTAGTGAATGTACATACATAGTGGTTCTGAGGTGGGCCCTTGAGCATCACTACCTGGGCTCACATCTTCTGTTTCTCTCCTCTAATAGCTCTGAAAGTAATTTAACCTCTCTGAGCCTCAGTTTCCTATCTATAAAAGAGAATCATAATGTTATACTCTTTATTGTCCTACTACTAATATTAAATCTGTTAGTACATGTAAGTATTTGGGATTATGCTTGTCATAGAGAAAAGACTCAAAAATTATCTCCACTTATATTTGTATAGTTCTTAGGAATCTCAAATATAACATGTCTATAGCAAGTGGAAACTACCATTTATAGAGCCAGAACCCCAAATAACTACAGTATAAGGTTGAGCCATCCTGCCCACACACAATCAAGAGACCATAAGAAAAATTAACTGCCTTGAACATTGGTGTTAAGTGGAGAAGAGAAAAATCACAAGGACCATGACCAAAGAGGGACATTTTATAAAGATAAAAAGATTAGTTCATTAGGAAGACATAATAATCCTAAATTATTTTGTGCCTTGTGATAGTGTCAAATGCAGGCAGCGAATGGACAGAACTAAAAGGAGAAATAGGCAAATTAGCCACCATAGTTAGAAGTGTTAACACTTCTCTTTTCAATGACAGAGAGACCAAGTAGATTTTTTAAAAATCCATAAGAATATAGAAAATATGAACATTATCAACCAATTTAACCTAACTGCCATTCATAAATCACAACAGCCAAAATGGTAGAATATACTCCTCCAAAATGGACCACCTGCTTGGACATTAAAAAAAATCTCAGAAATATTCAAGATATTAAAATTGTACAGAGTGTAAGTTCTGAATACAATAAAGTTCAATTAGAAGGCAATAACGATAAAATATCTGTAAAAACTCCACATTTAAAAATATTATATAACATACTTTTTAATGACCCATGAATGAAAGAAAAAATTATAAAAGAAACTAGAAAATATATTAAATTGATTGATATTGAAAATACAACAAATTTGTAAGATGCAGCACTGCTTAAGGAAAAATGTATAATTATAAATGTTAATCTTTAAAAAAGGAAGATTTAAAATGATTATCTAAAATTAGGAACTAGACAAAGAAGAGTTAATTCAATCTAAAACAAGTAATAGGCAGGAAATGATAAAGATAAGAATATTTTAAAGTGAAAAATAGAAAAACAGCAACAAAAATTTTAGAATCAAGTCTGGTTCTTTGAAAAATTAATAAAATTGATAAACACCAGCAAGACTGAAAAGGTAAAAAAGAGAGAGAAATCTCAAAACCCCAATATTCAAATGTACCTACAAATGCTACATATGTTCATTAAAAGGGTAATTAAATACTAGAAAAAACTTTATGCTAATAACACAAGTTACCAAAAATAAGAGAAAGAAAATCTGGTAAACAAACAAACAAACAAACAAATAAACAAACCTGGAATCGTGATTAAAAACCTTTCCACCAAGAAAACTCCAGGCCAGCGTATGAGACTAGCATTGCTATAGCAAAACTTATGAAGATATTAAAAGAAAAATTACGGAGCAATACTACTCAGACACAGACTCAAAAACCCTTAACAAAATATAAAATAAATCCATCAATATATTAAAATGGTAATTCACCAGGAACAAGTGGATTTTTTAACACAAAATGTTTTGACGGAATATTCTAAAACAAATCAATACGATTTATTAAATTAACAGAATAAAAGAGAAAAACATAATTATCTCACAGGTGCAGAAAAAAATTTTGACAAAATTTAACACACATTTGATAACAAATCTCAGCAAACCAGAAAAAAAATGGAAATTTCCTCGGTCTTATAAAGAGCATCTACAAATAATCTATAGCAATGGTGGTTATACAACAATGTGATTGTACTTAATGCTCATGAACTATACACTTAGAAATGAGTAAAATAGTAAAGTTTGTGTCAGAAGTTGTCTCTCCTCTACTTTCCGGAATCCCAACAAACTATATCACATTAATAGACTTTAAGACAAAAGTTTTGCTTGAGATAGAGGATAACTTCATAACTTTTAAAAAGGATTCAGTTTACAAGGAAGCTCTAAAATATTAAATTTGTATGCATTCAGTAATACAGCCTCAAAATAATTAAGGAAAAAAAATGACAGAGCTATAAGGAAAAATATACCTATCTATTATCTCAATAATTGATAAAACAAGCAGAACAACAACAAAAAACAATAAATAGAAGATTTGAACAACACATTTAAGTCAGTCAGTCATTTAACTTCTGTTCTTGCTTCATACCAGGTATTCTGAGCACTGCTTTGTCTCTAAACAGGCTTGAATCCTACAAAGTACATTTCCAGATTTCTTCATCAGTTGGCTTCAGTTTATATTCTGCCATAGGAAGTACTGATCAGAAATTATAAGGCAGAAGTAAAAGAGAGGCCCTTTCCCTTTCTTTTCTGTTCTGATGGCAACTCCAGCAATAGCAGCATCAATCCACACGACTTCAGGTTGCTGAGCTCCTGTATTATCTGTCACTGTGCAGCCTCCTAGTTTGCACAAAGCAATGATCATGGTTCTAATGACAGTAGTGGGTGCTCTAGCACACTCAGATGTCCAGGAAGCCTGCGCTCTCAGATTAAGCCATTTTAACGTTTTCTCCTGGAGGAAGAGGAATGCTAATTGCTTTCTACAGTTACTAAGCCCCTCACCCTTTTTAAATATTTTTGTTCTTCTAGTCTTCTAACAAATTCGTAACCCATTTCTTGTATTAAATAAATTCTCTCTGCTTGAAATACCTAGAATGTTTTCCATTTCCCTAAGAGGATACTGAGTGATAGGACAATAAAGTACAACACTGCACTTACCACTGAAGAATACATCTTTCTTCTCCAACACATGTGGAACACTTTCAGCATTGACCATTGACTGGGTCATACGATAATTAAAATCATGCAGAAAGTGTTCTCTGATTACAAAACCATAAACTTGGAAATAAATTGTAAAGTATAACTAGAAGAGAAACATGTTTGAAATTAAGGAATGATAAAAATGAATCAAAGAAGAAATAACAGCTAATATATACCAGCTTCCCCCTATATTGCTCTGACTGTGTGCCGGAATCTACGAAATCTATACAAAAACCAACCTGAAGCAGACATTATTATTATTTTCTTCCATTTCTGCCAGCAAAGGAATCAGTGCCCCGCAAGGAGTTTTAGTGACTGACTTGACCTCACACAGCTGCCAAGGCTCGATTCAATCAGTAAAGCCCTAGATTCCACACTTGTAATCAAAAAGCTATACTGGTTTTTTCATCATAAAGGAAATTAGAAATATTTAAAACTGAATGGTCATAAAAATGACACTATTTAGGAAAATTTAAGGGATAAGGTAAAACAGAACTTACAGGGACATTTATAGCCTTACCTGCTTGTGTACATGAAAAGATAAAAGGGTGGAAATTATTGACCTATAGTTAGAAAATGAGATAAAGATTTAGAAAAAGTTTAGCAAAATCATTTCTAGGCAATAGAAGGAAGAAAATAATAAAGACAAATACAGAAATTGATGCAATATCAAATAGACTCAAAACCCAAAGCTGATAGCTTGAAGAATCATAAAATTAAAGATTTCTGGGAAGACTCTAAGAAAAAAAAAGGCAAAATAAACAATATTATGAACAAAAAAGGGAAAAGACTCTAAATTATTCAGTCTTTTAAAAAATGGTAAAGTATTATAAATAACTTTATGCCAGTACATTTAGAAATTGATATGAGACGAGTAAATACTTGAAGAAATATAACTTACCAAACTGACTCATAAAGAAATAGAAAATCCAAATGTCCTAAACCATAAGAAAATTTAATCAACTTTTTAATCCCACAGGAAAACTTGAGCCCAGGTGGCTTTCTAGCTAGTTCTACCAAACAAATTTAAATACAAATAAAATAATAATTTTTATGCAAGCTGTTACCAAGTATTAGAAAAAGAACATTCTCCTATTTGTGTAATAAGGCTAATGTAATCTTGAAACCAATATCTGACAAGGAAAATACGAAATAACCCTTATTTTTGTCATCTCTATTCTGTTATTATATCCATCAAGAGAATATTTATTTCAATTACTGTATTTTTTAGTTTTAAATTTTCCATTTGTTTTTTTCCTCATATTTTCTTTCTTTGCTAAGTCTTTTCATCTTTCCATTCATTTAAAGAATATTCACTCTTCTTGAAGCAATTTGTAAGAGCTAGTTAAAAGTTCTTGTCAGATAATCTCAACATCTATTTAATTTGTATGCATCCAACAATACAGCATCAAAAAATTAGTATATTTCTCACAATCACCAACATTTCAACGTTGAAGTCTGTTGATTGTCTTTTTTCATATCAATTGAGATTTTTCTGGTTGTTAAATATGCCAAATAATTGTGTATTGTATCCTTGACATTTTGAATATTATGTTATGAGACTCCAAGACTTGTTTAAATCCCGTAGAGAATGCTAATGTTTTTGTTTTGCCAGGGTATAGACCTGTCTGAGTTCAGGCATCAAGATCTGATCAGCCTTCTGTGGGATGTGATGACAGTGCCCATTCCATTTTCAGAGTCTTTCTTTTGCTATTCATATCTGACTGTCATGTGTGCCACCCAGTGGCCAATCTGGGACTTGGGTGGTGCCCTATCCAATCATTTTATTTCTCAAGTCTATGATACTTTGTATTGGGTCAGGTCCACATATGTACAACTTGTGGGGTTCCAGGAGCTTTATTGGGTTTCTTTCCCAAGCTCCCCTTTTCTGTTATATTCCTGGTACTTTCTGATTTCCTGGGGCTCCTCTTTATAGTCCTCTGGCCAGAAAACTGGGGCTTTTTAATTCTTCTCTGCTGTATGTTTTCCACAACTGCATTTATAACCGAGGCCAGGTGGTAGAAAAACAGAAAGACAAAACAAAGTAGAGGTTTGCCTTACACTTTTAGGACCACAACCCCTTGGATCAGAGAGAAAAGTTCCCCTCTCTCACTTTTAGGTATCTGCAGGTTTCACTGGCCACTGCTGTTGCCACCTCCTTTGCAGGATTTCCTCGGGACTAGGGTGCAACAGAATAGAGAAAACAGAAAGAAATAAGGGATTTCTCAGTATGTTAAGAATCCCCTTCCCCAATCTTCAAGCCAGAACTGGAGGCTTCCCGTGGGAGGCCTGTGTCCATGCCTTGGTGCCTGCTTCCTGGTTTCAGGCTGTCTTGAGTCCAGGCTGGGAGATCACAGAGGGAAAAGGGGGGTGAGGGGAGATTCGTCACTGATTGGATGATTCTCTGAATTCTGGTCTTCGCCAATTCTGCTATCATTTCTTGTTTAGAGTCCTCAAATATCAGTTTCAAGTCTTCAAAAACAAAAGTCAACTGAGTAAATTTGAAGATCTAATTGGCTTTCTTAAGCAATTTATGAATTGGTCAATATCCCATTTAGCAAAAGAAGAGGCTCCAAGTGATTGTACAAAATGGAAGGGTGGGGGACAAGGGATCTATTAACAAAAGAAAAGAAAGGATTCTTTGGGAGTCAGGACTTCTTTTCTTTGGGGAAGGAGACCTTGAAGGGTTTTTATTATGCAGATTGCCTAAGGGTGGAGGGGCCCAGTGAGATTACCCTATTGGTGCTTGACCAGAAAATTCCAGACTGCTAATTAAGATTATGTTCCTGCGAGGGGTTGAAACTGCAAGTAGAGCAGGTATTAAATCTAGGTTTGGTATCATGTGCTTTTAGCATGAGTGATACCATTTGGGGTCTGCTTTTTTTTCTCTTAAACACAAATATTCTGAACAGGTTTTATGGCTGCATTCTGTGGGAGAGAAAAGGTGCAGTGTCCACTCTATCTTACCCGGAGCTCTGGCCCCTTCCTTCTTGCTTCTCAGCATCCTCAGTGGCCCAAGATGATTGCCAACATTCCAGTTTTTCTCTTCATTCCAAACAACAAGAAGGAGGAAGAAACAAAGAATGCATCCCCTCTCTTTAAGGACATTTCCTAGAATCTCACCTAACCTTCCCTTTTATAAGTTTCAGAACTTCGCCATGAGGCCTCAACCAACAACAGAGAGTGTTTTATTCTAGGTGATCATTCACTTCATTCATAAATGGTATTAGTAAAGAAGAGATATAGGGAATAAGCAGCAGCCTCTGTCACAAGTGTCTAGTTTTAGCTCTTTCCAGTTACTTATTCTAATCCTCATCTTTTAAAAGTATCTAAAATGTGTATAGAACTGAAGTCAGTTTAAATGTATTATAGAAGATGGAGGATTATTACAGAACAATCCAGGCCACTCTGCATTTTCCATGAGTCTCCCTGCCGTGAAGGACTTCAGAGCAGCTGAGATTTGTGAGTCACAGAAGAGGAATATCTATCTATCTGCCACCTATCCCCCATATACACTTCTATTTCCAGATAGCTTTGAATATGATTAAAGAGATTGATCAGATGAAGAGGTTGGCATATGCCCTTTAACCACTCTTTTCCTTTTATTTTCTGGCAAACTCTAGTTCTGATTTCCTACCTTTTTGTGAAGCTCAGCCTGGGGTAATTGGCCAGCCTCTTGGCATTCTGCTGACTTGGAGGAGACTTGGGAAAAACATACCAATTACTCCGATTCTTTTCAATAAGAATGAGTAAGATTTCATATAAGATCAAAGAAAGAAATTGCTAGGAAGAAACAAAGAGTCAAAGAAGAATAATTTAAAACCAAAGGGGAAAAATAAGAGACTCTTCATAAAGATTGAACTACTATTTTAAGCAGACATTCTCCCTTAAAAATCTATATTTCTGCCTCTGGCACTCACTTGTACTGGAGTGTGTGTGTGTGTGTGTGTGTGTGTGTGTGTGTGTGTGTGTGTGTGTGTGTTGGTGTGTACGTGTGGTTTAATGTGTTTTATTAATTTAGAAGTGTAACTTCTTTAAGTCTGGCCCTGAGCTAGTTCTGGCCTCCTTTAATAAGATCTTTTATAGTATGTTTTTGCCAGTATGTACATAACTAGTTGCCTATGACAAATCTATTTTCACAGTTTCTTCCTTTTACCATAATCTGGAGCTTAGTTTTGTAAGCTCTGAGTTATTCATCATATTTCATTTATACAAAGCTTCCTCCCCTGCCTTAGCTGGAATCTTTTTGAGTGCAGGGAGTTTACATGTCATTGTTTGAAGATGGGCTGGCTGCATCTTGAAGGGTGAAGTTTCCCAGTGGTCATCTGTGCTTTGGAAGAAGATCCTCATCTCCTCTGAAGACAGTCCTGGTCCAGTGGCCCAACCTAGACTTTTTGGAATTCAATTTTGAAAGTCTCTGGAGCACTAGCAGTGCTCAGCCTGAATATTAAAATCACATGAAGCTGATATAATTGTTAAGTCAGAAACTTTAGAGACAGTATCCAGGTTTTATTTTTCAGATTTAGTGAAGTATGATCGAGAAATGAAAAACTATCTGTTTAAGGTATACATGATGTTTTGATACATGCATACATTGTGACATGATTATCACAAAGCTTAAATAACATTCATCACCTCACATAGTTACCTTTTCTTCTAATGAGAACACTGGCCTGAATTCTGCTCTCAAGTATACAATACATCATTATTAATTATAGTCACTATGCTGTATATCAGTTATCCAGAACTTATTTGTCTTATAACTGGAAGTTTGTAGCTTTTGACAAATATCTCTTTTCTCCCATCACCCAGCCACTGGCAACACCATTCTACTCTGTTACGATGAGTTTGACTTTTTAGATTCAACATATAAGCAAGATAATGCAGTATTTGTCTTTCTCTGTTTGGCTTATTTCACTAAGCATAATATCTTCCAGTTTCAACCATTGTTGTTATACATGGCAAGATTTCCTTCCTTTTTAGGGCTAAATAATATTCTACAATAAGATGGTAGATAGTCACATTTTCTTTATCCATTCATTGGTCAACAAAACAGCTCATTTTTGTATTATCTTTGCTACTGTGAAGAATGTTGCAGTGAACATTAGAGTTCAGGTATCTCTTTGAAATAATAATTTTATTTCTTTTGCTATATACCAAGAAAACGGATTGGTGAGAGTGTCCAGCCCTGTCTGCTTCCTGGAAGGGAGAGAAAGGCAGGTCTCACCAGCAGCTGGAGAAACCATTCTGCAAGCAGAGCAAGCTACGACTCTATTCAAGGGGGCCCTTTCCACATCAACTTGCAAAATAACTTCTCAGTCTTGTCTCTTCTCCCAGAGAAAGGTGTTGCTCCCTCCACAAATGTCTATTTTCTAAATACTGGGTGTCATGAAGAGCACTGGGCAAAGAGATCAAAAGCTGTATTCTGGCGTCAGTCATTTCTCACCATTATATTGGACAACTTACTGAACCTTACAGAGTCTCTGTTTCCTTGTCAGTCTAGAATTAGTTTCTAGAAGCAGCCTCTGTTTCCATAGCAGGCTCCAGTGGAATCCAGAGACAGACCAGACCTCTTGCTTCTGACTGGTCATCACCCGAAAGTCAGAGTGGCCACACGCCTTACTCCAGCTCCAAGGCTGCCTGAGAAATTATTTCCCCTTTCTGGCCAGTTCTTCTTCCCACAGCTTTGAAACCACTGCTTTGTAGCCCATTTCCGTGTGATTCTGCATGTTAATTGCTGAGGCCCTGGCACTTTAAGATAATCTGGTTAATAACTGAGACTGTAGCTCACATCATCATTTTTGCTGTTTGTCTTGTGGTCTACAGATATTAAAAATGTCAGGTTTCCTCTGGTCTTCAAGACCTTTGAGGATTAAGTTATATTCACTGTTTTGCTTCCTTCTCACTCCCACCCCAAAATCTCTCTTGGATTTGTGTACATGGTTTGTTTTTTTGGTTGTTTTGAGTTCATTTGCTGTTATTGTTGCAATTTTTTGTCTTGCTCCACTCTCACAATAACTGCTAGTCCCAAGCAGTTAAAAGACTTTGTGTCTCCTCGAACCCAAGATTTTAGACACTTTCATGTGTATCTCATTCACCTCCTGTGAGATCCACCACAGGATTAGCCCCTGGAGCTTAAAGAACTCTCCCCCATCCAGGGAGGAAGTCTTCTAGTTTGAACGTTGAGTCAGTCTGCGTATCTGTAACTTTAGCCTATAAGTCCCAGTTTTCCCCGCAGTAACAACAGTGCCTCTTATAAAATGGTAATTTCCAACATTTTTCGATATAAAGGACTAATTGGTGTGTCTGTTAAAAAACAAACAATAACAACAGGGAAAAAAATATTCTCTAGTCCTACTCCATACCCAGTGTATCAGAGATCAGGGAAGAGTCTGAGAGTCCATATTTTTAAGAAGTTCCTTATTTTTATGCTAAAAAATACTTTTCTATAAGATTAAACTTTCTATTTTTGAAGGCTATTAATATCTACAAAACTTTTTTTTTTCAGAACAAACATCCCTTATTTCTCATACCAACCCTTTCAAGAACCAGTCTCCAGACCTTCTTCCAACCTATTTGTCCAATGCAAACAACGAATGGACCCTATGGATTTCCCTATTGAAATATGACACCCATGGGTGAAAACAATCTTCATTTATTAACGTATTTCTTCTCTTAAGTGCCTATTGAGTACATATAAATCATGGGCATGATGTTAGGTATTAAAAAAAAGAACAAGATATTCACAGTTCTTTGCTGTACTCTAAAGCTTATAGAAAGAAAAAGAGGGAAGAGAAAAGGAAGGAGGGAAAATGACAGAAATAAGAAAAGAAAGAAGAAAGGAAGGAGAGAAAAGTGGAAGAAGAGAGAGAGACAGAAAATTACAAAATGTATGAAGTACTATGAAAGAAGTAAGCATAGGGGATGAAAAATAATTTTCCTCTACCCTTCTGAGTTCTTAGTGGAGACCCCAGTAATAAAAGATAGATTAACAGGAGAAAAACAAACAGAAGTTTATTATTGTGTATAACTCATGTATACATGGGAGATACCCAGGAAAATCGAGTAATGCTCTGAGGTGGCTTAGAATTCAGGCTTAAATACCATCTTAATCAGGAAAGGGATGGGGGATAGAGGTCTCTTAGAGGAAAGTAAATGATTTTTAAGAAAGATGGATGGGCTCTTAGAAGAATAGATGGGAGGTGTGATAGTTTGTGACAAAATGTGTCTTGGTGTGGTGTCTAGTCTCCTCTCTTGTGATTAAGAGTCAGTCTTCCCTGATTGATGAAATTCCTGGGGAAGGGATTTATGACAACTGGTTCCTTTTGAAGGACTGGTCTTTAAGCAGATAAAGGAAGTTCAGAGAAAGCCTCTCCTTGCATTTGCTGTTTATCCAGGGCCTAGAGCTCAAAAGAATCAATATACCAAAGTGGCAAATCTAAGGGTAGGATGTTCTGCTACCCTTCACAGGAAAGGAGCTGGAATAGAATGGTCAGGGAAGACATCTCTGAAACTGTATTATTTAAGCTCAGACCTATGAAACAAGAAGCTAATAATGTAAAGAATGCTGAGGCGAGAAAGGGCAGGGCAAAGGGAGTGTTTTATGGACAAAGACCCTTAGGTGAGCAGGAACCTGGCATGTTCTAAGAGCCCCAAGAAAATTAGTGTTGCTGGAGCATGGTATGTACAAGAGAGATTTAAGGTGAGCTAAACAGACTAGACTATCACACAAAGACTTATTAGTACAAAGGAATTTGGATTTTATTCTGTGTAAAGTATGAAACCACCAAAGGATTTTATGTTGGGAATGATTGGTTTTTATTTTATGAAGGTAATTCTTCAGAACTTTGGATAGAAACAAAGTTATGCAAATCAATATCTTTTCTCTTCTGGAATTATATGGAAGCAATAAAGAAAAATAAAACCCACAAACTCAGTTTCAGCTATACAAGGAGACAAATATAATTTGCAGCCTTCAAAGTGAAGTCTAGAATTATAGGGAATTGCAAGAGAGTTCCCTAATATCATATCTACAGAAGTTCTATAAAATATTCTTCCTGAAAGTAATGGACTCACCCAAAGTACAAAACTATATCTCTTACTTACAAGTATGGAAATTGAGATGGGCAGACCTAGTGACAAATGACTTCCTGGGTCTGGCTAGCATCAGAGAAGCGGTGGGAACACAAGGAGTCACCAGCTGAGCCGTATTTGCAGGAAGCAGTCTGAAGTAGCAGATGGTAGAGACCCTTTGAATTATGAAGTCTGAAAAGGTACTTGCTGTCCTACCCCAAAGGAATCTCCTGCAAATAGCTTCTGCAAAAATACACCTTACTGGAAGGTGAGTAAGCATAAAGAAACTGACACAATGTTGATACAAAGATACTACAAAAAAAAAGGTATAAAAGAGCAGTAAAACTTGCCAACAGATAAAATTGCTATCAGAAAAAAAAATGTTACAATGGAATGGATGGAAATTGTGGATATTTTGCTAAGAATTAAAATAACATAATGAAGTAATTGCTTCTATAAAGGGAAATCCACAAAGCACAAAAAAAAAAAAAAAAAACAAGGAAGAGATGGCAGCTTTCGGGAGGGGATAACACCTGGGCTAGTAAAACTCAAGAAAATATCAAAGGAGGAAAAAAAGCAAACTTTGGAAGGAGCACAGGAAGCACAGCCATTTCAGGAAAACATAATAAGGGACACAGAGGATAGAAATAAAAACAAAGGCCAAAATTAAATGTCAACAAAGCAACAACTAAAATAGTTGAGAGGAAACAGTGATAGACATAGAAAACAGATACAAGAAACCCAATATCCTTTCATTGGAAGAGGAAAGAAATTCAAGACAATGAAAGAAAAGAATATTTAATGGTAAAATTCAAGAGGTCTTTCCTCAATCTTAACTCGCATCTCTCTACATCCGAGAAAATGTTATTCTTGACAATGTAAAAATTATACAATAAAAAATGGGAGTGAAATGGGAAAGATGTTCAGGGGTAGAATAAATTCACAAAGGGTCTCATCTGTAAAAATGAAAGCAAAGATATAATATAAAACTTAAATTAACAAGTAATCGAAATATGTCTGTATAATAGTTCAAAAGAAATGCTACGAAAAATAACATTGACAAAAATCAGATGATGGAGAAAAAGAAAAGAAGGGGAAGTAAAAAGAAGCATGGTAACTTTACCACTTCTCTTATTAAGGAATTAATAGATATTTTTTAAAGAAACAAAGGACTAAAGACATTAAATGAAATTATAAATTATTTATTAACAAAACAAAGATACCTTTCTAAATATTAGAAATATTGCCCAAAGAACCAATGCAAAGAAAAAAAAACACTAAAAATAATTGTCTAAATACTGAAAACAATGCGAATTAAAATGTTAGACTTGAAACCAAATATATGTTACATCAGTTAATATAAATGGCTTAACTATTAAAATAAAAACCTTTTCAGATTGGATCACAAAGCAAAACCTACTTCTATGCAGTATACAAAATACATACCTGAAAAAAGGAATAAAGTTAGAAAAAGGAAATTTGTGCAAAGATATACTACGCAAACAGACAAACAAAACAAATAAAACAAACAAACAAAAAGCCACACGTTATCTTGGAAATGTGAGGGTTGCTGGGGCATTGGGTGCCTCTCGGGAGGGCATGCCAGGGAGACTGCCTGTTTCCTCCAGGCTTGTGTGAGGTGGGGCCAATCACTGTGGAGCGGATGGACCAGGAAACCTGAGCTCTAGTCCCTCTGAATGACCTGGGGTGCAGTGGGGAATCGACCATAGAATTGACTTTTCCCCTGAGCTCCAGATCCACGCATCCTCCTCCTCCCTGCCATGGCACCTGAACATGCGCCTGATGGACTTGCCAAACTTAAAGCAGTCAACATGGAACTCTTTCCCAAACCGGCTTCTCCCACAGGGTGCCTCTACAAAGAAAGTGGCATTGCCATTCATCTAGCTGCCCAGCCACCAAACTAGGAATCATTTTCAATTCTTTCACTCCTCACGACTCATCTGTTGGCAAAATCCCACTGGCTGTGCCTTCACAGTGTATTCTAACCCCAACCTCCTCTCATCCTTTCCACCTCTATCACCCTTGATGATCCAAGTTACCAAGATTTCTTGCCCAGACCACTACAAAATCCTTCCATCTAGCCTACCTTCTTACTTCCCTTTTTCTTGCCCTTCAGCAGCCAGAGTGATCCTTTTAAACAACGTTAGAACAATTCATGAGCTCTGCTTAAATCTTCCAATGGCCCTCATCATACCTAGAAAACAATCCAAGAGGACAGGGGCTTTATCTTTCTTATTCGTTTTATAACCACGTGATCTACAACAGTGTCTGGCACATTGTTGGAACTTAATAAATATAATATTTGTTGAATGGATGAATGAATAAATGAGGGAATGAATAAATACATGAATGAATGAGTCCTTTACAAGCTCAATTTCTCTATTTCACAAATGTGGGTAATATGGGCCAATAGGAATGTAGTCAGCCTAAAACAGCACTGGTGAATCTTTTGTATCCCGTATGGAAATAAACATCTAACCTGTTGTAAATTATTTAAAATTCAGTATAAACCAGATCATTTGACCTTCTTTTTAATACTCATGTATGCCTACAGTTGTTCAGCTATATCATGGCTTTAAACATGTTTAGAGGCAACGTAGGGATATCACCTTTCACCATGAGCCAGTAATCATGAAACTTAAATTACATGCTCTGGAGTAGAATTTAATAGCATATGTTAGTGAGGGAGAAGAGGTGCTACAGTGGAAGGAGCATGGCTATTACAGCCAGGCCGACCTGGTTGTGTACCCCACCTGTAGCACCTGTTAGCAGAATGCTCACATGCAAAGCTGCAGAACTGAGTGTGATGCCCATTTCTGGCACTTACTAGCTCTGTGACCTTGGAAGGTCACATGGCCTCTCCAAACCTCAGCTTCCTTGCATTTAAAAGGGTGTATGTAATCTAACCTATAGAGTTGTCATAAGAACCAATAAGAGAACACACACAAATCACTTAGCAAAAACTGGGTCTTTAGTAACATGGTAAATGCTCAATAAATATTGGCTGTTATTATAAATAATCAGACATTTGTGAGGATTAAATAAAATTATATGTAAAATGTATAAAGTGTATATAATAAATGTTAATTCTCTCTTTTCAACCCCTGCCCTCCCCCTCCCTCACTACCCACAGGGAGAGAAAAAAAACAAGGATATTCATTGCATAGATATTCAGTGTTAAAAAAGGGAAATTTGACACTATGTGGACAATAGGGGAAAAAATGTAAAGGAAGAGTTACAAGATTAAAAAAATATAAAGCAAACAAAACCACAGGAAACCTAGAAACTATTTAAAGGGCCATTTATTGGAAACCCAGGGAAAAAAGTGTGCCAAAGACCAAAAATACCACGCACTCAAAATCAGCAAAGTCAAAGAGAGTGCCACAATGAAAAGAACACTTCAAAAACTGGAGTGAGAGCCCAACTTACCCTAAATGGGAAAGCCCACAAAATGCGGCAAACGTTTAATGAGTATCTACCATATCAACTGGGAATTGGGCCAAAAAGACTTTAAAGAGCACTTTGCAAAGAACTCCTTTCACTACATCACAAAGAGGAAATGATCATCATATGACCTGCTTACTCAGCTTCGAAAAAGAGAGAGGGAGCCTCAGAGAAATGGAGCTGAGCAGTGAAAACCTGGGGCTGTCTAGGCAGGACAGAGGGCTGGCGCTCTGAGCTTTAGAAGCTGGCCGGAGTGGGGCACACAACAGAGCACATGCACCATTTCTCTTCTGTCTTTGTCATAATACTTATAAACACAGATTTACATAGGTATGTAAATATAGCTACAACTTTTTTTTTTTTTTACAGCTTAAACAAACATCACAGTAACTACTGAGAAGAGATGCCAGGATTATACCTAAAAGGTATGTAGCACAATGTTTTCAGGCTAATGAAATTCAGTTGATGCAAACTTAACAAATATGCCTTTGTTAAGAGGTCAAGTTGTTCATTTCACATGATGTTCTGAAGGTGGCTCTCTCAGGCTCTTTAACTATCTCAGAGAATATTAAGTGGATTTTTCCATGATAGAAGATGACTACCAATGTTCTTTATTTTACCATTAACGCTGCAATTCGGATGCAGGTAAATAGTCTTCAATGACTCATAGTCTTCACAATCAACTGCCTTTATCCAACTCTCAAACTTCCTTTCTATTTCTGATTAAAGCAAGTACAATTAAAAATATTTATTTTTGTCTTTGTGTCTAATGAGAGTGTTCGGTCTTGAAAAGAATATTTGCTGCCAAAGGCAACTTTGTGAGTCTCTTCTTATCATTAAGGTTAACAATTAATTCTCCTATTTATGCATTTACCTTTGCCACAAGGTCTTAAGTTTCCTCCACAAGGACAAACAACAGTTTAATTCTTTGCCTGAAAATTTTAATGAGCACAATCTCCCAGCTGAGATAGCATACAGATAGGTGCTGGCAAAAAGGTTTCAATTTTTCTAGAAAGACCAGCATGCAAACCCCTCTTCTTTACCCAGTTTATATAATATTTTGACCAGTGAGCAAACTGAGAACATTGATGCCCGCTGAGGTTAAGACAGACCCTGTGATGGTTCATTCTGTGTGTCAATTTGATTAGGCTAAGGGATGCACAGATAGCCAGTAACACATTTTTTTCTGGGTGCACCTGTCAGGGTGTTTCCTTAAGAGATAGCCTTTGAAGAAGCAGGCTGAGTAAAGATCTCTCTCACCAATACAGGTGAACATCACTCAATTCACTGAGGGCCTGAATAAAATTAAAAGGTGGGAAAAGGGCAAGCTTGCTCTCTGCTTGTTCAGGGACATCCATCTTCTCCTGTCCTTGGATATTAGCTCCTCTGGTTCTCAGGCCTTTGGATTTAGACTGGAATAACACTGCCAGCTTTCCTGGCCCATTAGCTTCAGCTGGCAGATAGATTGTGGGACCTCTCAGCCTCCTTAATCACCCCAGTTGATTCCTAGGAATAAACCTCTTTCCACATATCATAATGTGTCTATTGGTTCTGTTTATCTGGAGAACATGGATTAATACAAACCCTTTGAGGTAAGGTGATCTAAATAATTGTGGTGTAACTTGGTGTGCGGCTGTGGCGATGGCTGAGACCTGGACAGCTTCTCCTGAGCATGGCCCATGTGCACACAAGAGCATATGCTTATGCTTGAGGAATGTGTGCTCACTATTCCTTAGGCCCAATCTTATACGAAAAAAAGAAAAGAAAATGGTACTTCCAAAAACATAACAAGTAAGCTGTGGGCAATTTAACAAGTGTAGGATGTACTTAAATGCCTATTTTAAACCTGAGTTTTATATTTACGGAAATGCAAATAAGCCCAGAACGTTATATCTCGTGTGCTAAATCTGATCAATGTAGAACTATTTATTGCAATGATGTTTAAAAATCAATTATGCAAATTTTGAATGAGTCTTAGAAATTCTTTCAAAGTTTATTTCAGAATCACTCAGTAGGAGAAAACTTGTTAGAGGCCTATGTCATGGACCACGTGGATGTGTTCAAGCTCAGAAAGAGACAGCCGCCAAAATGATGCATCCTTACGTGTTTAAAACACCAACCTGAAATGTGACTGAGACACTAAAATCAACCCCACTTTTACTTCTGATTGGACTAAGGCCATTAATGATTTGGACATTTTAATGTGCTTGGTATGCTCCATCCTAAGTGATGTGTAGGTGAAAATGTGTTGATTCTTAAACTTCTTTCAGTCAAGTTAAACAAATTTTCAATCAGGAATGTGATCTGCTTGTTATGGATTTGGTAGTGTCACCTTCGCTATTCATTATGGAGGTTCTTTAAGGAGCCCAAGACCACTCCAAGTCTGCTATAATTATCAATAATTATTATAATCATTTCTGAGTGTTCCTCATTGTCATGTGGATGTTAAAAATTGTACTTAAATGGTTTTTAATTATACATGCATCCAGTTGAAAATTCAAAAATTAAATTTTGAAATTATTCCACTTAAAAATAGAATGACAAAGATCTCTCTCTCTCTCTCTCTCTTTCTCCTCTCTCTCTCTCTCTCTCTCTCTCTCTCTCTCTCACACACACACACACACACACACACACACACACGTAGACACACACACAGGCACACTCAGAATTTTTCATATTTTTATCCTGTCTGGAAACACACAAGGTAAGTTAATTTAGAAGGAAACCCAACCCAACTTTGGCTGGTGGAGCATCTAACCTGAACTGGCTTAGAAAAATCACATCATATTCCACAACTACATTTTCCTTCTATAACCAGTTCACCCCTCTGCTGCTCCTACATACCAGTTAGAGTCAACAAAGGAAAATCTCCATTCTCATACAAATGGCCAGAGTTTGCAAGATACAAGAATTGTGGGTTAGCATTTCCTTATTTTGTAGGAAGGAATGAAGATGGCTAGGAGTGTTGGAAGACTGAAAGGAGAGAGGGTGTGCACATGGAATGAAAAGGAAGGAGCTGAAGCAAGAGGGAGATCCAGGACAATGAAGCTAGAAGGAGTTAGGCACTCTGGAAGCCTAAAGAACAAGAACTTCAGGCAGTAAATGGAAATGAGTGAAGTGAAAGGAATAACAATTCCTAGATTTCTGACTCTGTAGTCCTTTGGAATGTTTATTGAATCCACTCAGAGAGAGAAAGCTTAATTTAAGTTCATTTAAGTTCAACCTGTGTTGCGTCTAGGGAGGAGGAACGAGCCATCTTTTAGCAGGCAGGCTGCAGCCATTCCCTGAGCCACTGTGGGACACTAGCCCTTCCTTGAGCATCACAAGGTCTTCAAATAATTCCCCAGCCTCAGCCCTCAAGGCTGGTTCCTCTGACCTAGCTGCAGCAATTCCCAGTGGGGTATTGCCTCATTGCTTAGAAGTCTGCCTCTACCGGAAGACACCTGTTGAAAGGATAGGGTATGAATCCCTGAAGCCCTCACCACCCCCAAATACCTCCTGCTCCCAAAAATCCTTGCTTTGTTCGAAACGCATTTCTGTTTCCAAGGAGTGTGGCTTCTTCATGACAATGGCCAGCATGAGTTGCTGCTCTTTTCACAGCACTTTAACAACCTTGTGTCAGCCTTCACAAAAATCGTGTGAGGCAAGTATTAGCTGTAGTTCTATTTTGATTGAGGAGCCCCAGGTGGAATCAAGTTGGAAGGCAAAGCCTTTGATGCCAAATCTTGCACTCTCTGTTACACTCTACTGTCATCCTTGAGAAATGTCCTAACTCTAGCCCTTCTTTAGCATGGCTCGCTGGACCTATCCCTCCTATTATTTCTCTTTTTCCTCCTTTCTTATTTTTCTGTGCCCCAAAACATTCTCTGAAATGTTTTTAGCAGAAAAGATATTTCAGTGGGTTTTAGGAGGCCCAGGTAAAATGTAGATGAAAAATTCACTGAGCTTTTGCCAAACAAGGCTCTTGCAATCCAATAGTATTTGACCCCTTCCCTAACCTTCTGAGTATTGAAAAGAGCTGGAGTGTGCTGTTTACCAAATGAATCACAACAGAATTATTTGTTATAATTTTTTATCATTGCTCCCAGAATTTCGGCAGCTCCCTGTGAAGAGCATGCAAATGGGTACAAATGGATTTGCTTTGCTTCTATTTCATTGTTAGCTGTTTTGTTAACTGAAAATGCCCTGAATGAAAACACAATCGGGACATGCTTTCAGAACTATTTCTTGTGCTGCATATGCAGAGGTCTTCCCTCATTAATTAAAACAGTCATTCTACCTTATTAAACATGTATGGGAAGCAGCGTGTTGTTTTCAATTCTATCCCAGTTTAAAGTTTAAGAGACATTTTGGTAGTTGGGTAAATACAGGGAAGAATAGCATGTGTAAAAGTGAGGAGAGGAGAAAAAAAAGAGGAGGAAAATACCAAACTAATACTCAATGTTTCTTTGGGGGTCATTTTATAGCAGAAGGTAGGTTAAAGCCAGTCAGGAAAGCTAATATAGAAGATGAGATCTGGAAGGAAATCTAAAGATCATTTACTCAGTCCATTCCAGTCTCTTTTCCAGATAAGGAAGCTGAGGCTCAGAGAGGTTAAAGGGCTTGCCCAACACCACACAACATGTTATGGAGCAGCCAGGGCTGTTATGACAGTATCACAGCCCTGGGAAGCCTCAAAGGCAATCTCTTCCCTCAGTAGGTACCACTTCCCCAGGAGCCAATCCTGGGTAGTCTGTTTTCCAAGAGCCAAAGGCCAACATCAGTTTATCTCAGAGCCGAGAAACAAGGAAGTGGACCAGGATACATCCTATTTCAAAATAAGCTACTGTTTGGTTTCGTGCCCATAAGAATTTTCAAACTGTCATACTTCTGAAATCACTATGACTTCCTGAGTATTTTCCCTTTGGTTATTGTCTGGGCTCCTGTCTGAATTATAAGCCAGGCCTAAACTATTGCAAATATTTATTGTCTCCATCCTTCCACGTCCCATCCCCTCTCTTTACACTTCCTCCACATATAAACACACATGCTTGTCTAAGTTAACCAGATAATCTAGAAGAGATATTTCTGTTTACTCTACTTAACTTATAATTGCAGCTATACAACTGCTCCAAGGGTATATCTAATTCAAACTAAAAGTAACCATTGTGAACATTAGAAATCTAACTTCCTGCTGTGGCAATCCCCAACCATATGATGCTTCTTGCCCTGGAACTTTGCCTAACATCATAGAAATGTGAAATAAATGCACATCTATTGTGGACCTCATAAAAGAGCAGTTTGTTGGTAAAATGCAAAAGAACCATGTTGCAAGTGTACAAGGATGTAAAAATGGCACTCAGTCTAAGTGTTGGGTTAGCCCCAAGACATAGCTAGCAAACAGTCACTTTAAAGGAATTGCTCAGGAGTTGGTTAAATACTAATTTTGTACTTATGGAACATAGCTATGTACTGCTTAAAAGGAATTTCATAACTATAAACACCTACATTAAAAAAAAAGAATAAATTTACATGAGTCCCACTGATAAAAATAAATTATTGAATAAATTAATAAATGACAAATCTCCTATGAAAAAAATTACAAATAAATTATATAGATACTTCACTCTGAAAAGGGAGAGCATAACTCCCCATTCATCAAGTGTGGAGTGCACATAGTGACTGCCTTCCAAAGACTATAGTATGGAAAGGAGATAAACAAGGGGAACTTTACAGTGGATAAAGCTGACAAACACTGCTTCAGCCCAGTGATCAAGATCAACATAATCATAAATCAGTATGCACTCTTAATATGATATAATAAAAACAATGCTTTACCTCTGTGATTTTCCTTCTAAAAACTCATACCCACAGTGTAATCGTAAAAAAAAAAAAAACAGATAAGTTCCAATGGAAGGACATCCTATAATACACCTGATTGCTACTCCTCAAAAATGTCAGAACTATCAAAAATAAGAAAAGTCTGAGAAATTGTCATAGCCAAGAAGAGCCTAAGGTGGCATGACAAATAAATATGACATAGTATCTTAAATGGGATCCTAGGACATAAAAAGGACATTAAGTCAAAAGAATAAAAAGATTAGAGAAAATATTTGGGAAAGACACAACTAAAAGGGACAGTTATCCAAAACATACAAAGAACCCTTAAACTCAACAATAAGAAAAGAAACTAAATGAACCATTAAAATGTTGGCCAAAGATTTTAATAGACACCTCATGAAAGAAGATATACAGATGGCAAACAATCATATGAAATGATACTTCATGTCATATGTCATCTGGAAAATGCAAATTGAAACAACAATGAGATATCACTACACACCTATTAAGATGGCCAGAATCCAGGACACTGACAACGCCCAGTGCCAGTAAGGATGTGCAGCAACAGGAACTGTCATTCATTGTTGGTGAGAATGCAAAATGGTACATCATTTGGAAGATGGTTGGGCAGTTTCCTATAAAACTAAACATACTCTTACCATATCATCCAGCAATTGCATTCCTTGGTATTTACCCAAAGGAGTTGAAAACTTCTGTCTACACAAAAACCTGCACACAAATGTGTATGGCAATTTTATTCATAATTGCTAAAACTCGGAAGCAACCAAGATGCCCTTCAATTGGTTAATGGGTAAATAAACTGTCATAAATTCAGACAATGAAAAAACTAATACTATTTCTATTTACAGATGAAATAATCTTGTATACAGAAAACCGTAAAAAATCCACCAAAAAGCTATTAGATTCAATAAATGAGTTACAGGATACAAGATCAATATACAAAATTCAATTATATTTCTATAGATTTACTTTGAACAATCCAAAAATAAAATTAAGAATAAAATTTCATTTACAATAGCATCAAAAAAATAAAATACTTAGGAATACAATTTGCAAAAGAAGTGCAAAACTTATACTCTGAAAACTATGAAACATTATTAAAAGAAATTAAAGGACGACATAAATATATGGAAAGACATCCCATGTTTGTGGATCAGATTTAATATTGTTCAGATGACAATACTCATTGAAACATGAGTATTGTTTCATTGAACTACAGGTTCAATGCAATCCTTATCAAAATCTCAGGTGGCTTCTTGGCAGAAATCAACAAGCTTATCCTAAAATTTGTATGGAAATTCAAGGCACCAAGAATAGCCAAAACAATCTTGAAAAAGAAGACCAAAGTTGGACAGTTTTTTATTTGAAAATTTACTGTGAAGCTACAGTAATCAAGACAGTGAAGTACTGACATAAAATAGACACATAAGTCAACAGAATAGAATTGAGAAATAATGCATTACATTTATAGTCCACTGATTTTAAACAAGAATATCAAGACAATTAAATGAGTATAATATAATTTTTTTTAATAAATAGTATTTGGACAACTGGATATGTAGTACAAAATAAATAATTTAAACCCCTGCCTCACACCATATACAAAAATTAACAGCAAATACAATAACAACCTCCATGGAAGAGCTAAAACCAAAACTGTTAGAAGAAAACATAGTGAATCCTATGGGACTTGGGATTAAACATAGTCTTCTTAGATACAACACAAAAAGCACAAGCAACAAAAGAAAAATAGATAAATTGGACATCAAAATTAAAAGCTTTCATGCATCAAAAGACACCATCAAGAAAGTGAGAAGGCAACCTACAGAACAGAAGAAAATATTTGCAAACCTTATATCAAATAAAGGAGTGATACCAAAAAACATAAGGAATTCATAAAATTTTATGTCCTAGTCTTGGCCCTGATGCCAGCCATATCCATACCTCTCCTCCCTCTTCTCTGCTTCACCCTGGAATGACCAGAAATTGTGGTTAGCAAATAGAGGAGGGAGGGTAGGAGTGTTGGTACTGTGCTAGGTTGGGAAATCCTAAAGAAGCCAATCAGGCCCCCTTTCCCTTGGGCAGGCCAAGGGAGGAAAGAACCTCTAATTCTAAATGTAGTTGGAGTTTTGAATATTTCATGAAACCAGACATCCTAATTATTGAGATGAAACTGATTTTATGACTTGAGGTATCCAGAAGTTTTTTTTTTTTTTTTTAATCTGAGAGTGATTAAGAAAACCTGGGGCTTGCCGTAGATCTCATCCAAGAATTAGGAAAACAAACTACAAAAAGCAGATCTGAGCCAAGACTTGAGGGTGGAGGCTCTAGTCAGGTTGTTTCGGGCTGCACCATAGAAGTCAATCCTTTACATTTATTGCATTGGTTATGGGAGGTTTTACTATTCCATAAAGAAGTCCCATATATGAAACAGAGCATGTGATCATAGTGACTCTCTAGCACTTTTATGTCTTTGTGCTTCTCTGAATCCTGAATTTTAAGTAGAGTTTTTAAAATCCATTTCATTGTCTGCAAGATGTACCTTATCTTCAGCACTATTTCCACCACTGCTAGAAAACATTTATGCTTGCTTCCCCTTTGAACTGAGTGATCCATAATGTTATTTCTGCTCATACTGAAGTTGAAATATTCATTTCTTCTTCCAACCTTTTAATCAAAAGCTAAGAGAAGGACCTATTTTAATTAAACTGAATCCTTTTAATAAAATAAATTTTAATATCAAGAAATTCCTACAACTACTTTCTTTTCCCCTTCCCCAATTACAGTGTTTCCTGTTCAATCTCATTTGACATTATCTTGGTTTTAATATCGTCCCCTTTCAACTATACTCCACAATAATTTCCTAAGGGAATACCGAGTTTTCCGTGTTACGTATCTCCATTAGCTTTTAAGTCTCTCATCACCAGGAACACTTCTAGTGCAATAATCCAATTATTTCCAGGGAGATTGGAAAAGGAAAAGATACCACTGAAGACAATTATGTTTGTGTGAAGTGGAGTTAGTGCGACTGGCTTGTAAAGTTTTGTGAAGAAGGAGGACTCACTCTAAGTCCTTAGAGAGTATAAGAAATAGAAATTTAAAAGGAGGCTGCTAAAGCTGGTACAGTTCACCCACTTTTCATGCCATGAGTTACAGCATGTTGATACTCATTACTGTCAGGAAGCCAAGCACAGTCCACCCAGGGGTTGTATATTTGCGTGTCAACAGGACCGCAGACACCAAGTCAATGCCGTCTGGGTCTAAGACAACTCTGCATGTTAAAAACACAGGAACAGCCTTTATTTCCATGTATATATATGCTCTATTTTCTTGAATTACATATTTCTTTTGGCCTTTTATTTTTCCTCTTTTGATAGAATTGTGCTACTTCTTAATGCTACTATAAGAAAAATAACAGGATGAGTGTGATGATAAAGAGCAACTGACACTGGCAGGTAGAAATGGGGAATAATGGAGACCGTGAAGGACAGGAGAGTACAAGCCCCATCTAGTGGGGACAGTGTTGTCACTATGTGGGAACGCGTTGCGTAGGCTAGATATTCCTATTATAAAGAAATTCAGATATTTATGTGCTACCTTTCTTCTCCTAAATATTTTTGGTTTTTTTTTTTTTTAACCTTATATGGGCCAAAACTGATAGACTAAACTAACCCCATCTACAGCTGGATTTTACCAGAGTAGCACAAGTTTACAACATCTGCTACACATACTTAGAAATTTAATAAAGCTCAGCTAAATATTTTTGTAAATAGTTAAAGGAACTTCTGTTTAATTCTTTTTAAATTTGAAAGATGTACATGCATACACACACACACACACACACACACACATTATACTGTATACAGTAAATTCAAGTTAACCTACTATTGTACAGGAGAATCACTAAGCCTGTTCAGTCACCCCAGTTATTCTGTACCCAGGAGTATGATCATGAGAGAAGCAGCTTAATCGCAAACTGACACCTCAAGGTGAGTTTTGATTTGGGACTCCTACTTGAAATTGTTGCTTGATTTCTCTGTGTACAGCATCTTAATACATAGAGTAGATTGCCGCTGACCAGAAGCTGTTTGGGCTTCCTGTTATATTTGAGTTTCTTTTTCTCTGAAGTGTGATTCCAGACACTTTGGAGGTCCCAGGACCCTCCAAAGTAAAAGTTGAGCACATCACATAACTTTTATTATTTTATTTTTTTAACCACCCAAACATACCTTCCAAATTTTATATTCACATGAAGCGTAAGAGATGCCAGAAACCTCATTATCTTAAAAACTTTTATATTGAAATCTCTTGCATGTCAGAACACTGCCATAATAAGTCTGGCTGTATGCAACTGGGGGACTAGTTCTCTTGGGAGAACTGGACCCTGCCTCAGAGGTCTGTAAGGCAGTCAGCATTTGGGGGTTATTTTCCTGGAAGAGAGAGAGAAGAAGACTGCAGTCACCAGCCACTCCCAGATTTTGCCCAGAGGATGACCACTGTGTCAAAGGGGAAAGGCCATGTGATGGAAAGATCTCTGGGAAATCATTGGATTAAGTGACCACAGAACCAGACAAAGTTCTAAAATATTCATACAGAATCCACACAGATATCATTTAAATATCTGTAAGAGTTGGGGTCTGGGCAACAGGAGCAAGGGTCAGAACACAATAAGGCAATGAATAGATTAGCAGAATCCAGTCAAGTTCCCAAGCCATTTAGCAGAGTGGGAAGAAATTGAGGATGTCAGTCAAAAGAAAGCTGTATCATTTCAAACCAGAGAAACTGGGCTGCAAGACCACCCACCCTACTGGGGCAACAGTTTTTAAAGGGTTCAAGATATAATGTGTGTCTTTGGACTGCTCCCCTGGGTACCTGCAGCTCTAGACTCCTCATCACACCCAAACACTTTATGGCCATCCATTAGCAGCAACCTCAGTTCACCGAGATGATGACCTCAACCTAAGGATGGAGAAATGGCTTTCTTTATCCCTGGGGAAGATTTAGACATAAGGAGATGATGATGTACACCAATTCCATAAAATTAGTACTTTTTAAAAATAAGTTTAACAACAGATTTTGTGAACATTGGAATAATCCATATATATTTGATGCATTCGATTACACACTTTAAGTATCTAAAATGTTTAAGAGAATATGATATATTAGAGAATAAAACATTGCCTTGTGATTCTAATTTTAAAAAGTAAGATTAATTTTAGATTGTAGTTTTGAAGATTCTTAAGAGAATTTTACAATTTTGCTGGAGCATTTAAGATTAACAGTCACTGGTAAGCCTGCTAGATTAGATTTGCTAGTGCCGTTTAAGTACTTGGAAAATTTGCTTTTTAGTTCAGACAAGACCTTTCAAAATGAAAGTTGAATATATTATCTTTATAAGTAATGTTTAAAAGACTTGAAATAATTTTATTGACTGGGTTAAATAGGGCTATTTCATAAGTGAAAATATAATACATAAATTGAATGTAAAAGTTGAGGGGAAAACCAAATTTTTTAATTTGTAACATTAATAAATCAACTGTTTTTAAAATATCCAAAATAGCCTCAAATAGACCTCAGGGACAGAGGACATGTTGCTTTGACATAGTGCAGAAGCTTCAGGAAGCCTTCATCCTAACGTTCTTTTATCATTGGCTGTGTGACCTTGAGTAAGTCATTCTATTTCTCTGGTTCTTAAGATTTTCCCCAGTTATAAAATAAGGAACATGGCCTAGCTAATTCCTAAAGCCCCCTCCAGGTCTAACATTCTAGAATTCCTAAACTATTTGTTCCATTTGCAGTGTGTTTTGACATGCTGCTGATTTGGCCGTTGCTCAGGAAGGCTGCCACACCTTGAGAACAGTCCTGTCTGGCTGCTCTCCAGGGACTCTTTTTGTTTATGGCTTTCAATAGCTTCCTACTTACTTGTTTATTTTTAAGGCTGAGGAAAATATTTCCTTCCTTAAACCCAGCTAGGACAATAGGACAAACCATAAACAGGGAAGGCCGCATGATCCACAAAACATTCTGACTCAACTCCCAAAAGTTCAAGAAAAGAGCCATATATTGACGTAGACTTTTTGGATCTTAGAATCAATTGTTTACTCCACCATGTCAATACAATGTCAAAATAGTTGGTGAAGGAAGTCAATTTCATTCCCAAATCAGTCAGATCAAAGACGTTGAGCAAGTCAGACCATTAAGACTCTGACTATCTTATAAGTAAAGCAATCAGTTGCTTTGTCTTTGGGGCTGGTTATTAACCGAGCCACCTCTTCCAATGGGTAGGATTGACCACAGGCAAAACTGTGACGTTGAAGAGGTTGCTCCCATGTGCTAGCGGCACCTCCCACTTCCTTTAAGGGTTTCTCTTGAATCCCTCCTTGGCATTCTCGTTCCCCTCCACCAGTCCCTTCACCGGTGTTTCAGTCTCATTGATTTTGCTCTGGGTCAGTTTCAGTGCCACCACGTATTAACTCTGAAAAAATGGCAGTGCCCCCGCCCCCCAGGGATGTGCGGTGACCCTCTGTGTAACCTTTTACAAGTTATTAGCTTCTCTGAGCTCCAGTTTCTTCATCCGTAAAAAGGAGCAATCATACCTAATTCATTTGATAGTGTTAAGGATTTAATTAATAACGTATATAAAATGCTTGGCATGAAGCCTAGTACAAAGTAAGCATTCAGAAACAGCATCTCTTTCAATAATTATTGATAACTCTTGAACTGGAAAGAGCTTCAACACATGTGGAGTTTCCATTCAGAAAAGCCAGCCCACTTAGCATCCACCAAGTCCACTGCTAAGATAGCACTGTGTGCAATGGAACTGGGTCATCAGTACCTAGCTAGACACTGAAGATGACAGATGGGGACCCATGGTGCCTCTCTAGAGAGTACAGGTCGGGTCATGTGATCTTGATTAGCCACAGTTTTCTCAACCATAAAACAGAATAATTATAATATTGGCTCTATAATGTTGGCCTAAAGATTAAATGAGATTATATGAAATGTCTCCCACAGGACCTGGTATATTAAAAGAGCTTGATAAATGTTGGCAATGATTAGAACATAAGCTCCTTGAGTTCTGTCTTATTTTCTAATGCACGACAATGTCCAGTTCAATGCTTGGCTCATTGCAACTCAGTAAGCTCTTGCTGAAGGAATGAATATCATTAATATTGTTACTGTTACCTTTGGAAAATCATATAATCAAAATCAATTCCTAATGGATAAGATTGTGTATCTACTTGGATAAAATGCTCCTGAATCTTTAGGTAAAAGCAGGGGATTGGTAAAATCTAATGAGAGAATAAAAATGCAGTCCCAGAAGATGCATGAAAAAGTGGAGCCTTAACTGGCAAACACCACAGTGTAAGTGAAAAGATGTTGCTAGTGGGTGGGGTAGTGGTTTTAATGGAACTTATGAAATTGAAGCAAATGTGACTGTATGTGGCAGATGCATGCCTGTCGGATGGAAGCTGATGCATCAGACTTTTACAGTTTGGTGACACTAACCACTGAGATCAACTAACTCGCTTGTCTTGAAACTGGCTTTCAACACAGCCTTCTAGTTATAATTTAATTAGTATCTGCAAATAAGAGATGTGTAGGCATGTTTGCCTTGCATGACGATTTTTTAAACTTTTAAAAATTAGTTGCTAATATTTATAAATCAGGAAATTTCTCATATAAATCTGGATCCCCAGCTTCTGAATAATCAGAAGCTCTGGACTCACCAAACCCTGAACAGCAAACAAGCAACAAATGGGTTGAGAGCATATTCACTGCGTAGTTTAGAAGGGGTATAGGGCCCCTTATACAGCACAATCCCCATGACTCCCTTTCACCTCACACCTAGTCAATTCATTTCGTTATCTTCCTGGCCTCATCAGCATTTGAGTTTTCCATCCCTACAGGGAGCCAACATGATAACCAGCTAATATAGTATGCTGACAGTTATGTTTCTTGCTGCAAATTAATGAATTGCCACTTGGGTTTTGCATCTACCTCTTACGGGTTTGCTTAGTGTGAGTCAGTACCTTGGGCACTGGCTCTGAACTCACAAACAAAATCAAATGTATGAACCTACTCTCTGTGAGGCTCAGGTTCCTCAGCTGATACCAACTATTCTTTGAACATCATTCTTCAACTTACCAATTATCTTCATAAATTTTTCAAAGCCCAGGGAACAAACTGCCAAACAGTGAGTAAAAGGCAGGGGCATTATTTACCAGTTGAGTTGCAAATGAGACACTGGCCCAGTTAATCCATGAATCTACTGAAGATGCTGGGGAAGCTCTGTTTGTTTTATGATTTTTCTTGACTCAGCCTTAGATGTCACCAAATTATCTTGAGCATAACAAAAGCCAATGGAAAATGGCTATTGACAGACTCATTCCTCCTTGATTTCCTTGCCATCTCTTTGTGGCTTCCTTTGTTAGCTCTTCTTTTCTCTCAGAGAAAGCCCGTGACCTTGGAGGCTTTTCTACTTCCTTTCTAGGTCTGTGTCACCCCTATAATGAAATGAAGGTGCCTTTCTGCTACCCCAGGATCTATGGCCAAAGGGAGACCACAGATGCCCTCTCAGCTTGCAGCCTATCCTTCTCAGTTTCATCTCAGCAGGAAAAGGGTCTTTGCAATCCATGCTTTTTTCTCTCCTCACATCAGAGCAAAAGCAAACAATAATTTAAATAGCATCTTTTTATAATAAGAAAAACCTTCAGCTTTCAATACAACCAGAAAGGAAGCCATTTGTTGTTGCTTAGAATGAGCTAGCAGCATGCTTTTGGCATTACTTCCCCACCAGGGGTGATGGATATGCACTGAGCCATCTGTACTTCTCAATCAGTTCTCGTGACCAATGCTAGGCATTTGCAAGTCACATTAGGAGGATAATTTAATAATTAGCCCTTTGAAGCTAACAGGTTTGAGTATGAACTAAACCCTTGGTTTCATCACCATTGTTCTAATCTACAGTGACCAGCCCAGACATCCATGCACTTTCACAGGCAAAATACCTTAGTATTTCTCTTTTTCTATGCAGTAAGAAAAGGTATTAAAAAATACATGCTCTTTTTTGGGGATGTGTAGAAATAACCTTGTGTCGTATTCTACATACGGGAGGCAGAATGTTTGCAGTGTCAATTGCTACGTTAATGGATTCTTCTGGAAATGTAGAAGTTGATTATCCACCCAAGGTATGGTCCATAAGTCTGCTTACCACCCGCCCTTCCCCCAGAGAAACCTAAGTATAAAAGGAACTTGAAGAAAGCAGCTCTTGACAGCCTCCAGGAACAGTTATACTTCTGTTCCTAGATCACTTAAATTTCTATGGCTCACTTACTGAGTTTCTAACATTTATGGAGCCTTTATTCCTCAGAAATGCCTGGAACATAGCCATCACCTTATTTGATCAAAAGGCTCAGGATGGAGAAGAATAATAGTAAGTCAAGGGGCTTGGAGTTAAAAGGAAGTTGGAACTTTTCTCTGAGCCATTGTGACCTTGAGATCCACAAAGAAGTTAAATGTTCACCATCCTGAAAGGTAAGAGTTTAAATGTCTCTGGCTTCTGAAAATTAGATGCCCCTTCACATCTTTTCATAAGTAAAATAACTCCATAACTGGAGAAAACTCTAAAGAGAAATAATATGTGTTTCCCTTCTCTGCAAAATGTTCACACAAAAGTTTTCTTTTTCCATGGTTTAAAATTTTCAAGATCTTTACCTTTCCAGCTGAAAGTGAGTATCATGAGAGTATTGAAAACAAAGAAGAGTCTGGGCAGGGCAACCTCGATCTGATCACCATCTCCTGGGATGGGACGAGGGAATAGTCCTTAACACCGAAAAGCGTTGGTTTGGTAGCTAATACATTTAAACTCTAGAAATATAGTAGGTGCTGAAAACAATGAAAACAAAAGAATGGTTGAAATAATAACCAAGCAAAGTAACAAACAAATGATAAACTTGTGGAATTCCTGACCTAAGAGCAGGGCTGACAATCCCAAATCCCAAAAGCATTTTCATCTTTTGTCTTCCACCCTCAGACTCTTGCATGGAATAATAACCTTAGATATCTTCCCACTCCCATTTCTGTTGCTAGCTGTAAGTCCACTACTTTCTCGCTCATACAAGACAATTCACTTCTGACCTGCCTGCCCTCTCCTCTGTGAGCTGAAGGATTATCAGGGCTAGCCACTGACTCCTGCCCTGCCACCATCTCAGCCTTACCTGCCTCCACCTACACGTCTGTGAGGCCCTCAGTGCACCAAATGGGTAGCGAAGCACAACATCCTCTCACTTCCTAAAGGTAAAGTGGTCTGTCCCCCAGACTCAGGCCCCAGAGAGGTGGGATGAGGTGAGAGCACAGGCCACACGTGGACACTTTGGTTCCCATTCTCCTCCCTGACTCTCCTCAGCCAGCAGACCCTTGATCGAGCTCAAGGCTAGAGAACTGGCCTTGAGGCTTCCTTTCCAGGCCTATGGCATATGACACAAACTTTAGCTTTGGTACTCAAAGTCCACTTGGAAAGTCAAAATCCAAGAAATGTGTAGGTTTTTACTTTGTCTTTTGCCCTTCACTCTGACAACTCTCCCCTGGGAACAAAATCTGACCAATGCTAGCAGAAGGGTAGGGACAAAGGGGTTACGGAAATGAAAAACATCACCCCACTGCACTTGCTTGTTCAAGGAGCTTCTGAAAATCCAAGAATACAACTACACTGTGTTTTGTATAAAAGGCCTTTTCCTCCACTATCTTATTGTAACTAGGATGTTTCTCCTTGCTGCCGGTATTCACTCTGCCTCCATTCTTGCATCTGTCTCCTAGGCACCCAGTAGAGTGCATCTTCATCTGCTGTGTTCACAGCTGGCCCCACACATTTGGTCTTTCCATCCTCAGCTGCTGTTCCCAAGCCACATACTAGATTCCTCACATGTCCTGTGTCTCCACCTCTCTCCTTGGTCCTTTGCACCCTGAATGACTGCCCTGAGGTGGCCTCCAGACAGATGACAGATTATTGGCATGGCCACCTTGCCCTGGTCACAGCCCAGTGAATACCTTCGATTTCCACCTCCCCCATCTTCTCTACTCACCACAGAACCTCCTCCCTGACAGCTCACTTTGGATGAATTTCATGCTGCAACTTCCTTTCGAGGGGAACATCTCACTTTCCTTTACTTCCTATGATGAGGAATAATTAGGAGGCTTAGGATGTGAACAGAAGCAACTCAAATATGTTTGATTTGGCTCTAAGGCTACTACATGGCCCCCAATTTTTTCTTTGGTAGAAAAATAGGTCAAAGCTTTACCAGGGCTTAGACCTTTCAGCCCTGTCATTTGTCTTCAGGACTTAGCTTAAAGATGTGATCCTGGAGAGTAAGAGTTATTGTGTTTGTTGCTGGTTGAAAAAGAATCCTTTATGGCCTTAATTCCATTGTGATTATTTTACATTCTTTTTCTCTAAAATAAGATTTGAACACACAAAAGTAAATGCAGATAAACACTGATAATTATATAACCAAATGTCCAAACTCCATAGGCTCAAGACATCACCTAATATTACTTGTAATGAAAGCTATCATTTTCAGTGGAAACTAAATATATGAGTCAGAGGAACCGTTTTTATTTTTATCTTTTATGTTATGACATGTTTTTCGTCCACATGAAATTTAAATGCCGTTGGCCTATTCAGAGAAAGATTTTCCTACTCTGGAGGATACCTTAAATAGGAGTTACTGATCAAGGTAATCATTGCCTCTCAAAATTCTCTTTAAAGAGGTTTTAGAGTTCTCCAGTGCCTCAGGTTATGGGTTGTTTTGGTTTGGTTTGGTTTGTGCCTTGCATAAATGATTAGTATCAATCTATTCCTTCCTGTCACCCAGGAGAACCATCCCCAACAAGCAAAAGTGAACTCAGTTCCAGGGCAGATCTGGTTTTCCAGTTTACTGTGATGAACAACCCTTTAGTTCTGGGGGTGTAGTAAATGCATGTCTTCAGTTGCAGGTAAGAACAAACCTATATAAACAATAGGAGTGTACGTGTCTATACTATGTATCTGTGTGTGTGCTGCAAATTAGCAACAAGCAATTTACTGATAGGAGACTAAATCGTGCAGGAAAGAACGAGTGTGATCCTGTGTGCTGGAACAGATGCAACCCCAGGCAGACTTCTGGGGCAGGGTTAGATCAATGCCAGACTCTTCCCTGATGACTGCCAGAGATAGCAAGGGTTAGTGATTAGATAGATAGGGCCTTGGATTAGGAGTGCAAAGGAATGACAATTTAAGAGAGTCTAGATTTGGAGAGAAAAACCTTAGAGAAAATAGTTCCAGGTATGAGGAGTATGGGGGGGTAGAGGGAGAGGGAAATTTACAAACTGAATTCCCAGAGGGAAGAAAGCCAGAAATAACTTCGTTCCTGTCTAGAACTGGAGTCATTGAGAAGGAAGTGTGTCTGGTCGAGCTTCAGAAGTGAGGTGGAAAACTTAAGATGGGAAGCCAGACTTCTCTGTGAAGTTACTGCGACATGTAAAACGGCATGGTGCCTGCCTGGAGAGCAGCATTTCCCCCTGGAGGTGGAGAGTAAAGGACTTGCCCTCTGATAGCAGGGGCTTGATAGATTGGAATGAGCTCCTTTGGAGGAGAGAAGAGGGCCACAGCAGTGTGGCCTAGAAGAGGGAGGGATGAACTGACACAGGGCCTCATCTCAATTCTGCCATTAACTAGTAGAGGACCTCAGGCATGTCATTCAAAGACCTGGAACCTCAGTTTGCTCATCTGGAGGAGAATCAGCCAGTACACTAGTCAACACGTGTAACTGAGCAGAGTGAAGGCACCTGGCTCAGCTCAGGAGAAGCCTGCATGTGTTATTCAGTCGGCGTGATCTCTAAATTCCCTTCCAACTCTGAAACTTAACCTGCTGTGGAGAAGAGAGCTTGGGGTTTGTTGCTGTGAGACAAATTCAACTGATTTCCAGCTTTGACCTTACTAGTTGTGAATTTGGGAAAGTCGCTTAACCTCCCCAAAGCTCAGGGAGGGTATCTAAAGGACAATAAGCTTCTCATCAGTCATTGTAGGAAATAAATAAAGCAATGTACTCCCTTCTGTAGTACAGGGTTGTTACTGAGAGGCAACTATGTTTCCAGCCCCCAGCATTTAAGTGTGGTCAGGTGACTAGTTCTTACCAATTGAATAAATGAACCCCCATTACCAATCACAGCTTCAAATTTGATTTATCCATGCCATCGTACCTACTTTTTGCTGGTTATCTTTTTTAATAGTTTTATTGATGTATAATAATCATACGATAAAATTCACTCATTATAAATGTATAAGTCAATGCTCTTAAGTAAATTCATAGATCTATATGATCATCACAAAAATCCAGATTAAAAAAATCATCAGCACCACAAAAGTTCATGAATTCCACTTGTAGTCAATACCTGCTCCCACCTCCAGGCCTAGGCAAACACTAATCACTCCCTGTCTTTATAGATTTGCCTTACAAGTCTTTGCGTGGACATGATGCTTTCATTTCTCTTAAGTAAATACTAAGGAATGAAATCGATGGGCCATATGGAAAGTTTATGTTTAACTTTTTAAGAAATTGTCAACCTGTTTTCTGAAATGCTCTATCATTTTACATTCCCAATAGCAATGTATTAGGGTTCTAATTTTTCCACATCCTCACTAATTCTTGCTATTGTCTGGCTATCTCACTGTGGTTTTGATTTGCATTGCTCTGATGGCCAATGATATTGAACATCTTTTTATGTGCTTATTGGACATTTGTATATCTTTTCTGAAGAAATATCTATTCAGAAACTTTGCCCATTTTTTAATTGGGTTATTATTGAGTTGTAAGGGTTCTTTCTATAATTTAGATAGAAGTCCCTTATAGATACATGATTTCCAAAAGTTTTCTCTTATTCTGTGGGTTTTCCTTTAATGATATCCTTTGATGCACAAAAGTTTTTAATTTTAATTATGTTCAATATATTTATTTTTTCTTTTGTTACTTGTGTCTTTGATGTCTAAGAAACCACTGAATAGTCAAAGGTTCATGAAGATTTATGCATATGCTTTCATCTAAAAATAGTTTCAGCTTTTTCATTTAGATTTTGCTCTGTTTGGAGTTAATTTTTATATATGGTGTGAGAAAGGGTTCTAAATTAATTATTTTATATGTAGATATTCAGTTGTCCCAGTACCATTTATTAAAAAAAAAATTCTTTACTCATTGAATTGTCTTGGTTCTCTTGTCAAAAATTAGTTGACTATATATGTGACAGTTTATCTCATTTCCATTTTCTTGACCTCTATGTATATCTTTATTCATAAGTACATCACTCTCTTGATTACTATAGCTTTGTATTAAGTTTTGAAATCAGGAACAATAAAATTGTGTTCTTTTCTTTTTCAAGATTGATTTGGATATTCTGGGTACCTTGAATTTCCATACAAATTTTAGAATTAGCTTTTCAATTTCTGCAAAGAAGCCACCTGCAATTTTGAT
The DNA here is from genome assembly GCA_028627145.1 of Eidolon dupreanum. Taxonomy (NCBI): domain Eukaryota; kingdom Metazoa; phylum Chordata; class Mammalia; order Chiroptera; family Pteropodidae; genus Eidolon; species Eidolon dupreanum. Next base: position 19,874,067 of record CM053509.1, read on the forward strand.
AGGAATTGCGTTGAATCTATAGATCAATTTGGGAGTATGGCCATCTGAACAATACTAAATTTCCTGACCCATGAATATAGGATATCTTTCCACTTATTTATGTCTTCCTTTATTTTCTTTCAATAATGTTTTGTAGTTTTCAGAGTGTAAGTTTCGCACTCATTTTTGAAATGTATTCCTGAGTGTTTTATTCTTTTTGATGCTATTGTAAATGGAATTGTATTCTTTATTTTTGGATTGTTTAATGCAAATGCAGAGAAATATGATTGATTTTTATATATTGATCTAGTATCCTAGATCAATACATAAAACCTTGCTGAACTCATTTATTAATTCTAATAGCTTTTTAAGTGGCTTCCTTAGGGTTTCTTATATACAGGATACTGTCATCTGCAAATAGAGATAGTTTTACTTCTTTCTTTATAATCCGGATGCCTTTTATTTATTTTCCTTGCCCAATTGCTCTGGCTAGAATCTCTGGTACAATGTTGAATTGAAGCGATAATACAAGACATCTTTGTTTTGTTCCTTAAGGGAAAAGCATTCAGTCTTTCACCATTAAGATGTTAATTATTGGATTTGCCAAACTCCTCACTTCACCATGCCAAAAGTCCTGTGTCCAGCCCTGTGGGTCTCTTGCATTACCATGATTCTAGGATCAACTGGTCAATTTCTCTGCAGAAAAGGCAGCTGGAATTTTAATAAGGATTGTATTAAATCTGCACATCAATGAGGTCTACATTGTCATCTTAAACATTAAGTTTTCTGATCCATAAACATGCTGCATGTTCTAAGGTCGGCTCTGTCCACTCAGGTATTGGCCTCCAGAGAACCACCAATTCCTTAGACCCTAAATTATGCTCTAATAAATATCCCCATAAATAAAGATGTCTGCTTATGAACCTATGTGAGAAATTTGGGGGAACCTATAAGCAAGAGTAGAATACCAATACATTTGGTATGAATATATTTAAATTTTCCAAGTAGCATTAGACTGCTCAGAAAAAGTGGCTTTGCCGGTCTACCCTCCCACCAACAGTGCATGAGTGTTTCTATATTCCCAAAATCTGTGCCAATAATTGGCATTATCAGTCTTCCTAATTTTTGACACCACAGTATATCTGAAATAATATCTTGTTATTGTTTTAATTTGCATTGATCTGATAATTAATGAGTTTGAGACTCTTCATATGTTTGATAACCTTTTATGTTTTCTGTATATAAATCATATGCTTATGACTTTTGTCCATCTTTCTGTTGAGGTTTCTGTCATTTTCTTGATGATTTGAGGAGTGTTATATATTCCTTGCTTTTCAGAAGCCCATCTTCTATTCCAACAGTCCATTTGACTGTTCTTATACCAATAGCATACTTTTTGAGGTTGGTTTTGTTTTTATATGACTCTGTGACGTGTTTTCCATTGGATAGGGCAAGTGCTCCTCTTTATGCTTCTGTGTTAAAATTATCTTACCTATTTGTAAAGCTATTTTACCTATGTTTCCATATAAATTTAACATAGCTTATCAAAATCCTCATAATGTTCAAGTTGAATCTTCATTCTAAAAATAGTAAAATTTTATATAATTGGGTGAGAGGAGTGACCTGTTTGTAATGTCATGTTGTCCCATCTTAGAACATAGAATCTCTCTCCATTTATCAGATCTTCCTCTATATCCTTTATAGAGAATTTGATGTTCTTGGTTCATTCTTAGATCCATTTTATTTTTTATTTTATTTTTTAATTTACTTTTTTTTATGGTGACATTGGTTAACAAAATCCAGTAAGTTTCAGCTGTACATTTTAACAGTAAGGCGTATATATTTTTACACTGTATGTTCACTTCCCATAGTTAGATTTCTATCATCACATATTTGACTCCCTTTACCCCATCTACCTCCCCGCTCCCTCTACCCTCTGGTAACCACTAGTCTATTGTCCATGTCCATAAGTTTGTTTGTTTGTCCTGTTCGTTTATTGCGTTTAGGTTTATATCCCACATATAAGTGATATTATGTGGTTTTCCACTTTTACCGTCTGGCTTATTTCGCTTAGCATGATTATCTTGAGGTCCATCCATGCTGTCGCAAATGACAGTGAGATCCAGTTTATTTTTGATACTATAGTAAACATTATGTTTTGTTTTTGTTATTACATTTTTTAATTATTGCTGGTATAAAAAATAATATTGGATTTTTAATTGCTCTTTAATCCAGCAATATTTCTGTGGTGATTTAAGTGTCCACATATTCTTTGATTCTCCTCCAAGAGGCAGAGTCTATTTCTCTCTCCTTAAGTACATAAGTGGTGACTCATGTTTAACAAATAGAGTGTGGTGAAAGTGATGGTCTGTGACTTCTGAGACTAGGTCATAAAATGTATTACAGTTTCCTTTTATTCTCTTTCAGGTCATTTGCCCTAGAAGGAGCCAACTGCCATATTGTGAAGACATTCAAGCAGCCTTAAAGAGACATCCATTTGGTAAAGAAATGAAGCCTTCTGCAAATTATCATGTGAGTGATCCATCTTAGAAGTAAATCTAGCCCCAGTTAAGTCTTCAGATAACTTTAGCCTCCATCCACATATTGACTACAACTTCATGAGATACCCTCAACAGGACCAACCACCTAAGTCACCAATGGCCACATATTATATGATTCAATTCATATAAAATGTACAAAATAGGCAACTCTATATAGACAGAAAGTAGATTAGCAGTTTCTTAGGGGAGACTGGTAGGGGGCAGAGGAATGGGATGATAGCTGAAGAGTATGGGATTTCTTTTTGAGGTGACAAAAATCTTTTAAAGTTGACCATGGTGATAGCTATACATATCTGTGAGTATACAAAAATGTATTTAATTGTATACTTTAGATGGGTGAACTATATGGTATTATGGGCTGAAATGTTTACATCCCCTCAAAATTCATATGTTGAAGCCCTAATTCCCAATATAATGGTATTTGGAGTTGAGACTTTTGGGAGATAATTAGGTTTAGAGTAAGTTATGAAGGTGAAACACTCATGAAAGGATTAGTGCCGTTATAGGAAGACGGAGAGATTCTCTCCAGGTGCATGCACTGAGGAAAGGCCAGGTGAGCACACACAGAGAAGGTGCTGTCTACAAACCAGAAAGAGGCCATTACCAAGAACAAAATTTGATCTTGGACATCCCAGCCTCCAGAGCTGTGAAAAATAAATATCTGTTGTTTAAGTCACCCATCTATTTTGCAGCCCTAGCAGGCTAAGACATGTGGTAGGTAAAATTATATCTCAAGACAGGTCTTTTTAAAGAAAATAAAGAAAGCAACCACAAGGACTATTGCATCAGTTCATTTCCTCCTTGGAAATCAACTCTGCCTACCTTGCGATAAGGTAGCTTTTTCTAGACTCCTGAAAAACTCTAGAATTTCATTATCACCAATTCTAGACTAATGACGCCAAACTTCTTTATATTTACATAACTAAGAGAGACTCGAAAGAAACCCTTAATAGGACCCAGAGAACAATTTCTCTCAAATAAAAACATATCAAGCTACATTGTCAATAAATCAAGAAAAAAAAAAGAAAACTACAATAAGTTTTATATAAAACAAAGTACCTTTCTGATATACAAAGGAGAAATAAAGCCTTATACATTAGTCTCTTACTTTCCCTGCTTTCTGCATAAATAACGCTGTTAATAAGAACTGCCTAATCAGATCTTTCCCAAAACACATATAATCCAATTTGAGAGTAGAGTCAACATCTTTATATATTTAATGTTGGTCCAAAACTACCTGATTCCAAAGCTGATACTTCATATCTCTAATAATTAATAAGAAGTACCATTAAAAATTGTGCTTTACAAAATAAACTCAGTTCCTTCTGTGTTAAATTCCCTAGGCAACTCTATTTTAATTTCTAAGCCTAAGACTGATTGCTCAGTTCACAGTGCTAAACTATATTGTTGTGCTGTATTTAAGATGTTTGAAGTAAATTGAGAGTCACTGCTAAGTATGAGCTCATTAATAAATAAAACACACCAAATCTGATTTTTCTCCTATCAGTGGTTTCAGCAGCTGTCTGCTTATCTCTAAAAAATCTGACCTACTTCCAGAGCCAGGATTGTCACTTTCTCTTGTGTTTATTGCTACATCTCCCCCACTCCCCCAATACCTGTTCCAAGCATGGGAGTGACAGACACAGAAATCACCCAGCCAAGTAAAGGATCACTGTGGCTGTCGTGATGTCTACGCACTAAGCCAGATTCTTAACTCTTTAAAAGAGCTTCTCTCTCAGAATCTTTTTACTCTTGCAACAGGTAGTTATGACACTCTGAGTTACCTGATTTTCCAGCCACCATTACTAGAAGTAGTTAACTGGCCATTGGAGGTAAGTTCCCTTCAGAGATGATAAGAGTCAGATAACAGAAAAAGAGAAGATTGAAACCCCTGAAATTGAAAAATCACAGTGTCACAATGCAGATGCAAAGAAACACATCTTAACAGCCTCCCAGGGTTTTATGGTCCCGAGACTTTGAAAGATTACACTAGGCTCAAGATAATCTTTTTCAAAGAGCAGAGAAATACATATAATAAAGTTATACACACACACACATATAAATATATAAATAAATATATATATAAATAAATATGTGTGTGTGTGTGTGTGTGTGTGTGTGTTTTATTCAGAAAGAGAAAACATTTTAAAAACACTGAAACTTATGGAAGAAAACTTTGTTATGTAAAAGTTAACATTTTTACAGCCCATTCTTGGTTACTCTCAATCAATGAAAATGAACCTGGTACTGAAAATGGCTGCAGAGCAAAGAATTAGGTGCTAGCATTAGTGATATTTGGTGACATTCCAAAGTCCCTTCCTCAAACAAATATTGAATACCTAGTATGTGCAGGATGCTGTGTGAGGTGACGTGAGGAAATAAAAACAAATCAGATATGGTACTTGCCTCAAAGAGCCTGGGCCTAATTAGAAAGACATGTAGGTTAAGATATAATTACCACACAATATGGTACTACAACAAAGTGCTTCAGAGCCATAATGGGAGCAGCTTCTTCTGTTTCAAAGGATGAAAAAGGCTTAAGAGAAGATGTAACTTTTGATCTCAAAATAAGGCACCTCTTGCCTTATTGAGGTTTTATAGGTGGTAATAAAACCTTATTCTTTTCCCCCTTGGAGTTTGAACCAATTAAGATAGTATAGGAAGTAAAATATTGCATGTAAGACTGGATCAGAGAATGAGGCTTGACCTATGGGCAAAAAAAAAAAAATCTTCCTCATATTTCCTTCATAGTCTATACCTCAGGAACTGCACACAGTTCCGAGGGAGAATGTGAAAGATATTTTAACATCTCGTCCCTACCAAATAAAGAACTATGGATGTGGGGGAGGAGTGTCAGACTTCTTGAACATGCCAAAGAAATCATGCCTCCTTCCATAAGGAGGTACAGCCAAGAGAAAGAGAGGAACTGGAAGTGTTTCTGCAACACCATTCTCTCCTGGTGAACATGGTAGGAGTGCCCTCTCCTCTACTCAAACATGAGAAGCAGTGATAAGCATCACAGGCCAACAGGTCTTGAAGGATAAACAGAGATTCAATGGGTGGATGAGAAGGGAGCACTCCAAGTAGAGGAACAAGCAAGAGCAAGGTAGGGAGGTCTCAGTGTACAAAGTGTCTTGGGAAATGAGGAGTAATCACTGAGTTTCTTGGAGTATGTCCAAGTTTTCTAATCAAAGGTGGTTGATGCCTTTGAATAAATATTTCTATTCCTCTAATTCTAAGCCCTTATTTCTTATTGTTCTCAGTCCTGGATCTAAAAACAGGCCAAAAGTACATTTGTCTTACTTGAGGTTCACTGAGCTTTTTAAATCTATGGGATGACATATTTCATCAGGTTGGGATGTTTTTTCAGTCATCCCTTTAACTATTGCTCCTGTCCATTCCTTTTCTCTGCTCCTTCTGAGTCTCCAACTCTCCCGCATGTCACGTTACTGGTTTTTTTCCCCCCTATGTTTTCCTGTATAATTTATTTTGATTATTTTTGAATGATGTGTCTTCCAAATAGTATACCATGTCTCGATCTGCCATTAAATCCATTCAATGAGTTCTCATTTTTAGATATTGAATTTTCTCAGTTCTAAAATATCCATTTGCCTTGTCTTTTTATAGACTATTCTAAATGTCTGGTGAAATTCTCTATTCCGTTATCTCTTTTGTCCATTTTTTTTTTACGTTCTTCAATATATTAATTATAACTTATTTAAACTTCTTAACTGTTAATAACCGGACCATCCCATTTCTTTTGTCTAATTGTTTGACCTAGTTATCTGTGATATAATCATGCTCTTTAAATGTTTAGTAATTTTTTATTGTCTGCCAGACATTTTGATAAAAGACCTGTAAAGGCTCTCGATGATATATTTCCCCCTTTCCTCTTTTAGGCATCGGACAGGAGGCTGTTCATCTGAGATTGAGCAGAATCAGGTCTTTGCTACAATTTTTGTAAGAGTTTCGATGATAGGACTCACTTCTCTTGCAGCTTACTCCTTCTTGTCCCTAAGGTGTGACTCTCCAGGGATTTCAGTTACAGCCCCACAGGTCTTTGTCTCTCTCCTTAAGCCTGAAAGACTACAGAAGATTCAGTCCACCTCCAGGGATTTTCAGTTTAGCTTTTTAGCATCCCATCTCACACAGATTCGAAATAGGGTACATATCCTGAAACGGAGCTCAACCATCTGTTTGAGATCTCTGTAGTCTTCAATCATGTCACTCCAGTTTCTCATAAATAATATAAGCTCTCTGTCCTCCAGCAGCCGGCTTAGGGGCAAGCCTGGATTCCTAGGCTCTAGCAGTTTCCAGAATAGGAGACCCCACATTAAAAGGGACCCTGGAATCTCAGTATCAATGTACCACTCTCCCTACAGCTTTCAACTGTCACCTTTTGTTTTCAGTTCACCTACACCTGACCATTTTAGTTTTTTCAGTACTCCAGACCACAGAATATTTCACTCCAACTCCTAAAACTTGTCACCTCTTTATTCATGCACACAGCTTCAGATTCAGAAACTATTTTGTGAGGAAGTAGCCATGTGTATGAGACTCCTAAAAATCCCTGCTTTGAGCAGTCCAGTCCCACAGGACACTAAGAGTTTTGCTGATTTCTATGCACCCCACCTGTCAGCTGGTGGCCTCAGCTGGAGTGAAGCTCTGGGCCTCAGCCCAACTCAGAAACAAAAAACGACCCAGGGGAAATATAAAGCACCACCCTAAGAGTGAATGTCTCCTTTCAGTTTTTATACTGGGTGCCTCACACTCATCTGCCATCACCTTTCACATTCACACCTGCTTTTCTTGTCATAAAGCAGACAGAACAACTCGGAAAAGCTCATTCTCCAAACTCTTCCTCTTTTCTTCACTGCCACTTAAGTATTTATATTAATTACAAACAACTTCATTATCCAGGAGGAAAATGAATATGTTCCCCTTCAGCTCTACTGTGCCTCAAACAAGAAGCCAGTTGCTAGGAGACCAGCAGACAAACTTCAAGAGACAAGCAGTTCCTACTTTTTCTCTCTGAAGTTCAGTATCCAGTCCCAGCCCAGGCTAGATTGGTTGGTACATTTAGAAAAATAAAAATGGAAAACACACACTTTCCATTCCATAACTTCATAAATGACTTTGCATGTGTTATTAGAGAAATAACAAAACTGTTTATTAAAATACAGTGAAATATAGTCTCGACTTTTAAAGTTTTACTTGTAACTTTGCTCTCTGCTTTCTTTAGGATGTCGACATGATGTGCTGATATAGAAATCCCTATAAAGTTGTAAGGGCTTTTTTCTTTTCATGTTTCTTCTTCTAGAAATATGAAGGTGATGGGTTGGGCCACAACAGGAAATCTGAAAAAATTAAAGAACTAGGAAATTCTTCTACATTGAATTAGCAATGTAAAGACTCAACTTGGTTGGTCACATGGGTTGGATCCCTTAGAAGATGTGGGAATCCAATTAAATGATAAAGTCCTAAAATATTCACAAAGAAAATATGCAGCACCAATAAACTGCGTATTAAATATAATGGGCCACAGACATGTCTAAATTTGTTCTTTCAGTGGCTGGTAGTAAACAGGATGCTGACAAAATGAGATTGGGGTCTCTAAGTCTGCAGGAGCTTCTTAGCACGGCACATCTGTAAACAGGAACCCTACCAGGCATCCTGAGCTGGGGATCCTGTGATCTCTGTTAGCATTTTCTAAAGTTTTTCATCTAGAACAGGCTGACCTGCTATTATCCTGGGACCTCTCCTTTATGCCTGAAAAAGCTAGAAGGATTGGAGGCACAGTTCAACCAGCAAAGACTAAAATATTTAGGATCTAGCCTTTACATAAAAGTTTGCAGATATTTGCTTTCAATCAATACCTAAAATTAAATTTTTTTTAGTCCTTTGCTTAGAACAAATACTCTTTTACAATGTTTATATAACCAATCAAAAACATTCATTAACTTCAAGTTTCTTGTTTTCTTCTGGTAGTTTAGTGACATGTATAATTAATGTTAGTTATTCAACATGACTTGTGTCCCTAGTACAATCTAGCTAAATTGGACATATGTGTGATTTCTTCTCTCACATTAATACTCATTAATTAATCTCATTTTGAATTCTCCACCCAAGAGAGGGGTTATTTCTTTAATTTTTATCCAAAGTACATGTTTCGGCCACTCTAGTATCAAATTTCAAAATTATTTCTATTAAACTTTAAAACTATCTATTGTTTTCTGTAAATATTATACTTTTAATGCCATCAAAAGCATCGTTGTATTTTTCTGAATACTGAAAAGATGACATATTTTCAGGTCTTCCCATCTGCTCCCTTGTCTTTGTTGAATACCTTGACTATTGACTTTATCCAGTCTTCTTTTTTCACTTTTAATAATGGCATGAGCGCATTTTGATATGTAGACCTACTCATTTGCAGTGTTTCCAGGTTTTAAAAATTCAGAGTTCATTTCCCTGAAGATTTTCTACTCCTTTTCTCTTTTCATCCTTTTTCCTTTTCTGAGCTCCACTGTCATATTTTCTATTTTTATTGACATAATGGCTTGTTCTCATATTTCCAAGAATCTAAAATAAGTAAATGTAATTGTATCTCAAGTACACGAAGTTTCAGTATATATTTACCAACAATATAGATTAACATAAATGTAAAAATAATAAATCGGTATCTCACTTCAGATGTGTTATCTCCAGACCTTTACATATGCACATCTGAGAGTAATAGGAATTGTTTAATATTAGAAAATATTCCTCAGCCAATATATGTACCTATTGTGAATATTATCAATACCTCAGAATTGGAACCATGAATTGGAACACAAAGAGAAGCAAGACAACGGACACTAAGCACTATTGAGAAGTAACACTTTGTTACACGAAAAAAACTATTCCTCTGAAGCTAAGAGGAAGCATTTGATGAGATAATTAATGTCTTTTCTCCATCCTAGGCTGAAATTTTTCCCACATTTGAGGGGTATCCAATTCTAATACAGGTCACTGCACAAACCATAAACCTTCAGGCCACCTTTGGTTTTGAAGATGTAGAACAAAAGATAAGGAAAGGCATTTCTGTGAGGCCTGATCAATGTTAGTGAGGAGAGCACATGGGGTTACAAGTGACGCTGACAGCACCGGGGCATCCTGAGTGACCTAGGTATTCTCTCGCCACACCGTGGGTGAGTGTGACATGAGAGCCCTGTATGGCACCCCTCTTGCCCAGGTTTAAGGGTGGTGTTGTGAGTGAGGGGCCTATTTCTTTTGGAGTATCCCAGCCTTAGGCTGTGCTGGGCGTAGAGAAATGGGAAGAGTAGAATGAGACTTTGAGAGCTTTTCTCAAGCCCAGAAAACCTGTGACAGGTGTCTCAAGTTCTGAGCACAGTGTCCCAGGGATGCGGCAGGACCTCAGAGGGGAACACCTACCTGAACAGAGCTGGGGAGGCAGGGGCCCAGCCTGGGCAGTGACCTTCATGCCCTGGCTTAGCAGGAGATACCAAAAAATCTGCAACATTCCTGCTAGGACCCCCAAGACCTTTATATGAGTCTGGTAGGGCAGGAGAGAGCCTCAATAATACCAAAATAGAATTCCCTTTCAGCCTAGCCAGGTTAGGTTTGATTTGGGGAAGAAGAAAGAAAAGAAATGTGACATTTCTTACACACCATTTTATTCAATAGAATCATAATCCACTACATAGATAAGTTTGGTGAATCCTGACACTCTCCTCCTTTTCTCTCTCACAGTCTTGAAGTGACGGGAGCTCATGGTCTAGGGAAGGGTGGACATCAGGGCCTTACCTGCTGGACAAGCCTCAATGCTCCTGGAACTTACTTTAGGGGAGAAACGGTATGTTTCCGCATCTGGGCTCCATCCCTTGCAGATCAATCAGTGGAAGAATTCCTGGTCAGAGAAACCAGTGCCCCTGCAGCTTCCCTCTGAGCTCAAGCATCTCATCTCCATCCCTGCTCTCTAGTTCTTTCCAGAGTGGCTCAGGCTCCCCAGGCTCTTTCAGCTTTTGCAGAGACAGATTATAAGTGGTAGGAAATTTTGCCATCAGTCTGAGGGAAGGAAAATGGAGATTCTGGGCAGAAAGCAATGTGGAACCATTAGCAGAAGTTCTCTTTCCTCTGAAGGCCCTCCAGGTTGAAGCAAGGTCTTTATCACTTGCTCAGTGCTCTGAGGACCCCTCCACTTCCAGAGACTCCCTCTTCACTCCCACCCCAGGCACCCAAAAAGTGCATGTAAGAAACTGTGCTCTGGAGGTCACCTGGTCAACAAGTGGATCACGCCAAACCCCACCCATTAGCTCAGATATTGCCAAGGTTATAGGCCCTGCTCGAATCCAAAATTGGGGCTATCATGGTCCCGGGAGAGCCCCATGTTCTGAGCCACAATCTTTTTTGCCTTTGGATTTTCTCCTGGCACAGCTGCGCTTCATGTGGAGGTGAAATGCAGAAACAGACAGCAGAGGGAGCCCGCAGCCCGCCGTTGGTGCTCAGTCTGAGCTTCTGAGGTGCGGTAACTCTTCCAAGAGTATGTTGGCTTTTCCTCGTGGAAGTTAGGGCACACAGAAAATACAAATTTACTTAAGTGAATGCCTCTCAAGGGTCCACTATGGTTTTTCCTTCCAAATCCATCACCTGTGTCACCTTCACATGTTAGCCCAACTTCTCACAGGAGCTGTATTCCTAATAGCGGATAGAAACAGCTTTTGTCTGTTAAATCTTGTTTTCTTCAGAGACTTACAAAGAGAATTTACCTTTATTTCTGATTCTTTTGCAGTAGACAAGCCTTCGCCTGCCCTGGAACTTAAATGTTTACCTCGTCCCTTCGGCCCACTTTAGCGGTTAATCTGAGGACACGTGGAAAAGCACGAGAGGAATGCTTTCAGAGGGCCCTGAGTGAATCAGCTGTAAGAAGCACCTTTTGGGAATGAAGCTAATCAACTCCTTAGCTAACAATACGATTTTTAAAGAGGTATTCTTGACCTCAAGATAATCATGCTAAGAGAAATAAGACAGACAGAAAAAGTTGAAAATTATATAATATCACGTATATGTGGGATATAAACCTAAAAGCAACAAATGAACAGACCAGAGACTCATGGACATGGGCAATAGACTAGTGGTTACCAGAGGGGTAGTGGGGAGATAGATGGGGTAAAGGGATCAAATATGTGGTGACAGAAAAAAATCTAACTATGGGAGGTGAACACACAGTGTAAATATATATATGCCGTACGGTTAAAGTATACACCTGAAACTTATTGGATTTCATTAACTAATGTCACCATAAAAAAATAAATTTTGTCTATGGCCATGCTACCCTGAACAAGCTCAATCCTGTCTGATCTCGGAAGCTAAGCAGGGTCAGGCCTGGTTAGTACTTGGATGGGAGACCACCTAGGAAGACCAGGTGGATTGTAAGTTGACAAGGTCCTTGCAATCTGTGAGGTCAACCAAGGGTTGCCTCGCCTAAAAAGAAATAATAATAAATAAAATTAAAAAATGAATAAATGATAAAATAAATTTTTAAAAAAGAGGTATTCTTTTTTTATTGTTTTCCAAGGTCCTCCCCTGGTCTCCTGATCCCTGATCCTCTCTGTGACATTATAGAGGTCTCAGCCTCACCCCTTTCAACTCTTGTAAAGAGATGCCACAGAAAAACTCTAAGTTATCAGTGGGCCTTTATGCTGTGGGGAGGACATTGACAATGTTTATCAGAGGAACTGAGGCCTGTCATTATCTTGCTTAGACATAAGAGAAAGCCTGGGCTGAAGGGCCAGGAGGAGGCAACAGAGACCAGGAGGGACCCTGGAAGGAGAAGGGTGAATATAAGGGTTGGATTAAGTGGAGGATTCATAACTGGCTGAACGATACCTCCCAAGGAGCCCTAGTTAAAATGATGGATCCCAGTCCACATGGTGATGTGTGCTGGCGACAGGCTCTGTTTCATCGGTTTCCTCTGTGAGGCGTGTGAGTCACATTTGCACATGACGCTTTCAAGGATAGCTTGTGCTAAATGATGGAATCGATATTGTTAAAATTATTCAACAAACGATTAGTCAGATCTCACAAGATGAAATTTAATTGAGGTCAATGTAAAGTTTTGAGTGCAGGAGGAAAACCCTAAAACGCCACATACGAACAAATCTTAGGTATTGAACTTGTTGCCTGTGAGATCATGTGAGTCAGAGGCACGCACGCACACACCTGACAAATGGGACCTTAGGCTGCATCATGAGGGATATGGGATCCAGAATTGCGGAGATGGGTTCCAGTACTGGAATGCTGTGTCTGTTTCTGGCTCTTACTCTTTGCAGGGGACCCAGGCAAACAAGTCATCAGGATAGTGAAGGGACTGATGTGGCAACAAGAAGCCCAAAGATTGGTCCAGGGGAAAAGACTGGGATGTAGAGAGACTTCAGAAAAGAGTGGTGACACTTGGGGTTTCAGAGGATAGAACCAGGCCCAACAGGCTGCAAGGCACAGTGGCCTAGGGCACTGAGAACCCACAAAACTGTGCTCAGACCCAGCTGAGTGACTCAATGATCTCTGTAGCTGCCTGAGCCTCAGCTCCTCAGCTGTAAAGCAGGGATGCTGGTCGAGCTCCCAGAGCTGTCCCCAGGATAGGACAACAGCCAACAGCTGTGAAGTGCTTCTTGGCAGAGCACCAGAAACATTGTAAGTGCTCAATAACGTGTACATCTTGTCACCATTAAGTAGCAGTTAGAGAGAGGCAATTTTTGGTTTAAGTGCAAAAGAATCTTCTAGCACTTGGAGTTTCCTCTCCACAGGGTGCAATCTGGGCAGGTTGCGAACATTCAGGTGGTCTTCACACTGAAGACAGGCCACGTGTGCGCTTTGCTGTCCTGGCTAGATTGACTACAAGTATTTCCCTTTGCCTCAAGGGAAACTTTGATAGGGGTTCCTGCTTTGAGAATTTGTGCTTGGCTTGTGTGATTCCCCCATGCAGCCTGCCTGCTGTGACACTGCAGAATAGCCAGTCAAAGGAGAGGGGTGGAGAAGTCCCCACGGCTGGACACGGGGAAGCTGTCCCTAACCTGGGGCAGTCGTTCACATCATGCCCTGTGAGTGAGGCTTGGAAGCCATGAAGTCAGACTGGCTGGCCGTGGCTGGGAAGTTGAGAGGCATTAGGTATCAGGGTGAGGTGGGTGTCCGTTTCTCCTCCAATAGCACCTTTCTTAAAGAGTCACAATGATGCTGAGAGATGCTCACTGCGCCCCAGCTGAGGGCTTTTCTTGATTCCCCTTCCTGCTGCTCCTATGGCCAGTTCTTTGACAAGTTAAGGACTTGGGCCCAGCTTGCAGGGCTTACAGCTGAGCACAAGGCTCACAGGAGGGAGATGTTTAGGGGGTTACGCTGACAGATCTCCCACACTAAGCTCACCTTGGCTCAAGGCACAGAGGCTAGGGCAGCCAGGCTGCCTCCTATTCCTCTAGATGGCAGGCAGAGGGTGTCACGGCCCCACAAACTGTAATTCTGGAGCATCACTTCCCTGGCAACAGAAGTGTGGCTGTCATTGGTACTGCAGAGGCAGCTAGGGGGACCTTGCCTAGAGCTTTGGCGGCTGGCTCTCTGCCTCAGAGCTGACACTCTGCCTGCTGTCTGGGGTTTCCCATCAGCTACCTCCTGCCTGTCCTGCTTACGCTTTTCTGGTAGCCCTTAGGCCTCCTGGAGGTTGACCGTAAGGGCTGCCCCAAATATATAGCAAACCTGCATTCTCAGAAATGAGTTGAGAACCTAGGGAGCTAGCTCTTCCTTGGTCCTTCAGGGCTGGAGGCCCTCTCGGAACCCCAAGTAATGGTCAACTTCTGTCAGGTTCTTTGGGTGCAGATTTTTGGTCTTAGTGGGAAGGGGGATTGGAGTGAAGGTTGTTCTCCTCTTCCTCCACCAGTCTCTTCTGATGGCAGCCATGGCACTCAGACCAGCCGGTGACAGCTGGAAGAGAGTGTGTATCACCTGGTCAACCTCAGACACATGGCTAGGGGAGAGGGGCGTGAAAGGATGGGAAGCAGTGGGGCCTCATGGTTCACAGAGAAGTTCAAAGGGGTCTGTCCTTGCCCCTGTGGCTACATGAGGAATGAGGTAATTGTTCTCAGGTGACATTGGTGTTTGTGTTACTTATGGCTCCTGATGAAACTTCTGGTATTCTAATCTTTTATTTAATTAACTTAAAATTGACATAGAGGGTTCTTTTTTATTTCAGGTGAACAACAGTATGATTCAGTATTTGTCTACGTTTTGAAATGATCACCACAATAAGTTAGTATCTGTTCCCATACATACTTACAGATTTTTTTCTTATGAGAACTTTTAAGATCTAGACTCTTAGCAACTTTCAAATATATGACACTGTTAATTAGAGCCACCATGCTGTACATTAGATCCCATGACTTATTTGTTTTATAACTGGACGTTTGTATCTTTTAAACACCTTCTCCTATTTCCCCACCCCTCACCTCTGACAACCTCCAATCTGTTTAGTGTATCTAAGTTCAGGGGTTTTTTTTAGGGGGAGGGGCTTTTTTTTTTTTTTTGATTCCACATATAAGTGAGATCATAAAGTATCTGTCTCTGACTTATTTCACTCAGCATAATGCACTCAAGGTTCATCCATGTTGTTGCAAATAGAAAAATTTCTTTTTATGGCTGAATAATATTTCATTGTATATGTGTATATATACACACACATGTATATGTACATACATGTGCATGTGTATATACATATATATACATGTATATATACATACCTATCATATTTTCTTTATCTATTCTTTCATCAATGGATACTTAGGTTGCTTCCATGTCTTGGCTATTATTGTAAACAATGCTATAATGAACATAGAGGTACAGTTACCTTTTCAAGATTTTTTAAAATTTTTCTTGGATAAATATCCAGAAGTGGAATTACTGGATCATATGGTAGTTCCATTTTTAATTTTTTGAAAACACTACAATGTTTACCATAGTGGCTGCACCAATTTATATTCCAACCAACAATGCAAAAAGGATTCTCTTTTCCCCACATCTTCACCAATATTTGTTATTTCTTTTTGATAAAAAGCTATTCTAACAGATGTAAGGTGATATTTCATAGTTCTGATTTGCATTTCTCTAATGATTAGTGATGTTGAGCATTTTTTTATATATCTGTTTGCCATCTGTATGTATTGAAGGAAATATTCAGATCCTCTGCCTATTTTTAAATCAGACTTTTTTTTTTTGCTATCGATGTATGGGTTCTATATATATTTTGAATATTAATTCCTTATCAAATATATAATTTGCAAATATTTTCTCCCATTTGGTATGTTGCCTTTTTATTTTGTTGATGGTTTCTTTGCTGTTCAGAAGTTTTTTATTTTGATGTAGTCCCACTTGTTTACTTTTGCTTGTGTTGTCTTTACTTTTGGTGTCAAATCTAAAAAATTATTGCCATCACCAATCTCACAGAGCTTACTGCCTATGTTTTCTTCTATGGTTTCAGGTCTTATAATCATCTTTAATTCATTTTGAGTTAATTTTTGTTTATGATTTAAGAGAGCAGTCCAATTTCATTATTTTGCATGTGGCTATCCAGTTTTCCAACACCATTTATTGACGAGACTGTCCCTTCCCCATTCTTGGCTCTTTTATTGTAACTTAACTAACCATGTATGCATGGGCTTATTTCTGGGCTCTCTATTCTGTTTCATTGATCTATGTTGTCTGTTTTTATGCAGTACCATACTCTTTTGATTACTATAGCTTTGTAATGTAGTTCAAAATTAGGGGCGTGATGCCTCCAGTTTTGCTATTCTTTCTCGAAATTGCTTTAGCTATTTGTTTCTTTTGTGGTTCCATATGAATTTTAGGATAGTTTGTCCTGGTTTTCTGAAAAATGCCATTGGAATTTGATAAGAATTGCTTTGAATCTGTAGATTGCTTTGAGTAGTGTGGACATTTTAACAGTATTCTTCCAAAACATGAGCATGGAATATCTTTCCATTCCTAACTTTCTTTCATTAATATCTTACAGTTTCCAGTATGCAGGCTTTCACCTCCTTAGTTAAATTTATTCCTAGGTATTTTATTCCTTTTGATGAAATCGTGAGTCGGGTTGTTTTCTTAATTTATGATAGTTTGTTATAACGAATAGAAATGCAACTGACTCCTGTGTATTGATTTTTGTATCCTGCAGCTTTACTGAATTCATTTATTTTAACAGTTTTTTGGTGGAGTCTCCAGTATTTTCTACATATAATATATCATCAGCAAATAATGAGTTTTACTTCTTTTCCAATTTTGATGCCGTTTATTTCCTTTTCCTGAGTGCTTCTACGGCTAGGACTTACAATAGTATGTTGAATAAAAGTGGTGTCTTCTTTCTGACCTTAGAGGAAAAGCTTTCATGTTTTCACCATTGACTATGATGTTAGCTGTGTGTTTTTCATATATGGCCTTTATTATATTGAGATATATTTCCTCTATACACACTTGGTTGAGAGCTTTTATCATAAATGGATGTTAAATTTTGTCAAATGGTTTTTTTGCATCTATTGAGATCATCATATTTTTATCCTTTATTTTGTTAATGTAGTATATCATATTGATTTTGCAGATATTGAACCGTCCTTGTACCCCTGGAATAAATTCCACTTTACCATGGTGTATTACCTTTTACTGTATTATTGAATTGGGCTAATATTTTATTGAGGATTTTGGCATCATCAGAGCTATTGGCCTATAATTTAATTTACCTTGTGGTGTCTTTGTCTATTTTGGTATCAAGGTAATACTGGCCTCATAAAATGAGTTTAGAAGTATTCCTTCTTTTATTTTTTGGAAGAGTTAGTATAAGATTGGTATTATTTCTTCTTTGAATGTTATAATTCACCAGTAGAAACTTCTAATCCTAGACTTTTGTTTGTTGGAAGGTTTGTAATTACTGATTTGTCTCCTTACTAGTAATCAGTCTATTCAGTTTTTCTATTTCTTCATGGTTTAATCTTGTTAGGTTGGATGATTCTAGGAATTTATCCATTTCTTATAGGTCATCCAATCTATTGGTCAATAATTGTTCACAGTACTCTCAGAATCCCATGTATGTCTGTGATATCAGTTGTAACATCTCTTCTTTCCTTTCTGATTTTATTAGTCCCCACTCTTTTTTATTGGTGAATCTAGCTAAAGGTCTGTCTATTTTGTTTATTTTTTCAAAGAACCAGTTTTTGGTTTAATTAATCTTCTCTATTGTCTTTTTAATCTCTATTTCATTTATTTCTGCTCTGATCTTTATTTCTTTCCTTCTACTATGGGATTCATTTGTTCATTTTATAGTTTCCTCAGGTAGAAAGTTAGATTGTTTATTTGAGAATTTTCTTATTTTTTTGATGTAGATATTTGTTGTTATGAATTTCCCTCCTAGAGTTACTTTTGCTGAATCTCATAAATTTTGGTAATGGTGTTTCCATTTTCATTTGTCTCAAAGTATATTTTGATTTCACTTTTGATATCTTTGACTCATTGGTTATTCATTGGTAATTGTTTAATCTCCACATATTTGTGAATGTGTCAGGTGTTTTTTTTTCTTGTAATTGATTTCTCATTTTTTGCTGTTGTGGTCAGAAAAGATGCTTGATATGATTTCAATACTCTTAAATTTATTAGGACTTGTTTTGTGGCCTAACATGTGGTCTATCCTGGAGAATGTTTCATCTGTGCTTGACAAGAATGTATATTCTGCTTTAGGATGGAATGTTCTATACATATCTGTTAAGTCCATCTTATCTAACATGTTATTTAAGGCCAATGTTTTCTCACTGATTGTCGGTCTGGATGATCTACCCATTGATATGTGAAGTATTCAATTCCCCTACTATTGTATTGGTGTCTATTTCCTCATTTAGGTCTGTTACTATATTTATATGCTCCTATTAGGTAATGCATAAATATTTACGAATGTTATATCCTCTTGTTGGATTGACCAATTTATCATTATGTAATTGCTCTTCTTTGTCTCTTATTACAGTCTTTGTCTTAAAGTTTATTTTGTCTGATATCAGTATAGCTACTCCAGCTTTCTTTTGGTTTCCATTTGCCTGGGATATCTTTTTCCATCCTTTTGCATTCAGTCTGTATATCCTTACATTTGAAGTGAGTGTCTTATAGGCAACATATAGATGAGTCTATCAGATGGGACCAATACAAGTGAGAAAGTACAGATTAAATATTGGCTCTGAAATTAAAGGCCTGGGTTTAAGTCTCAGCTCTATCATTCACCAGATAATTTATTGCAAGCAAATTATTTGACATTTCTAGGTTTCAGTTTCTTGTTTTGTAAAATGCGGACAATAATAGCACCCACTTAATAGGACTGTTGTGAGGACTCAATGGGCTAATGCATGTAAAATAATCATTTCCATAATACATATTATATATGATAATATTGTGGAGAAGGGGCCAGAATCCATGATAAAATGAGGAAAAGTTGAATAGGAATTTTTTGTCTTGGGGAAGAAATAACATTGGGAAGACCTGATATTTTTCAACTATATTCCAATATATTGATGATTATTATTTGGGAAGAAAAATTATATTTGTATAATTTGGAGTGGTTACAAAAATTAAAAGAAATGGATTTTCCCTGAATAAAATAAAAGATGTAAAAGAGAAGTGGAATGATAAAATGTGCTGCCTCAGAAAGTCGTGAGTTCCCCATCACAGGATGTATCTAAACCTAAGTTGCTAAACATGTGGCTGGATGATGAAGAAGAGATTGAATCCTAGACAGGGAGGGAAAATTATAACTTTAAAGGAACGTCTCTTTCCATCTAGAGTTTGTGACTCATGACTCCAAGTTTATTTAGAGAGCAAGAGTCCACTAGGAAAAGTGAAATATGGCATTTTTGCAAAGTGGTTTCTGGTCTCAAGCCCAGGAAACCATCCAATCACCATCAATCAACTACCTCAGAGACAAAAATCTCTTGCCTGCAGCTCACATTCATTGATACCATTTTTGCCTCTAGAACCACAGAGATCAAGGTTGGTTCCTCCTTCACACCACAGTGTGTCAAATACTTAAAGACGGTGATCAGTAACTCTACTCCCTACCCCTCCTACATCCCAACAGGTCTTTTCTGTTTTGAGGTAGAATTGCTCATTCCCAGTGTCTGTACATGAAATCCCAGTCCAGCTGGATTCTTTACTATTAAGCTAGACTGCATTTACAGTGCATGTTTTAATAGACACAGCCTCATTAATTTAAAATGTGCCTACATTGGGCTGAGTTTATCTTTGTACCAACTAAAAAGAGTTTGCTAAGCATATTCATTGTCTTAAGATTGCAGAGCAATATTTAAGCTGCTTAAGAGAAGAAACTGTGTTCAAATACCCTTAAGCTCTTGAGAAAAATCACTAGGTCAGTTACAAATCCAACCTATCCCTTCACTAAAATGAGTGACTAAAGGACCACCTCAAGGCAACTTTATTAGTCACTTCTAGTTTGCTATTTGAATTTGTATTTTCTAAGCTTTCGCTTTCAGAAACACAGGGTGAGAGTGGAAGCGTGGTAGAAGTGTGTGTGTGTGTGTGTGTGTGTGTGTGTGTGTGTGTGTGTGAGAGAGAGAGAGAGAGAGAGAGAGAGAGAGAGAGAGATGAGCTTAGGTTAACAAGGAAATGGATCCCTTGGATTTGGCAATGGGATCCTGAGATACCAACTCAAGGTTCTACCTATCAGGCCAGCTACATAAATGTGTGCAGTGAGCTGGGAGTTTGTAAGGCATTTAGGAGTGGAGGTGTCTTTGCAGAAGTAGGGAACCCATACCCTCCCAAGCCATTTATCTTTTTGCATGGGGAGCTGAATTTTATTGGTGGACAGCCATTTTGTGATACTTTTATTACATGCTGAATTGCAGAAATGTATAGGAGAGGTGTGTCTGAATGGACTCATTAAGAGATTCAGAGAAGTGCTAACAAGATCTAAAAAAAATAAAACTGTGTAGGGAGAGCAGCCCATTTAAAAGAACACAGCACTTTGGTTAAAGAAAATGAGTAACAGATGTATCCCCAGAACATGTGATGAGATCTCTTAAGGAATGCATTTATCTAAAGAGTAAGGTACCCAAAGGATGGATGGATATATATATATTTTTTGTCTGAGAGATCATTCAGGTTGAAAATGGATCATGAGAGATACAAATTGAAGGCTCAAATGAGCTGCATATGTTTAAAGGTGGGGCTATACCTGGCAAAGGAGCTGTTTAAGAGGCATAATGAGATGTGCTCATTTAGAGTAAGTAATGGAAGGAAATTTGAGATGTGCATGTTCATGGGACTGAAGTCAAGTGACTGAATGGGTATAATGAGAGGTGTTGAGAGAAGGAGAAGGTGAAAGCTCTCTTGGGTCTCAGGTGCAATGAATCAGATGCACAAAAGCAAGACAGGAGATGTTGGATTTGTAAGAATAGAGGACTGGAAAGGCTAATCTGACAAGGAACCAAGGGAGCACAAATGCTGGCAGTCCTGGGGAGAGGTGGAAGATCTGCAGAAAGAGAGCAATAATGGGCCAAAACAGTAGAAAATAAAACCAAGGCTGTAGTGATCTTTTCAGAAAAGATAGCCAGTGTCTTCAGTCTTTGAGCTGCAGCTCATCTAAAGGATATAAAGGATAAGCCAGCCTTCTCTCTGTTCAGCAGCAGAGAAAATGGGCTGCTACGCAGCAGAAAAAAATTAGGTAAAAAATTTCCTATTTCTTTGTTTATTTAATTTTTATTAATCTTTTAAAATTATAGTTGACATACAATATTATAGTGGTTTCAGGGGTATGTATAACATAGTGGTTCAATATTTATATACCTTTACGATGTGATCAGCACAATAAGTCTAGTAACCATCTCTCACAATACAAAGTTAATACAATGTTATTGACTTTATATTTCCTATGCTGTATATTACATCCCATGACATTTATTTTATAACTGGAAGTTTGTCATCCTTCTTCCCTTTACCTTTTCATCCATCCCCCTACCAACTTCCCTCTTGCAGTAATACAAAGTTCTCTGTATATGAGGCTATTTCTTTTTTGTTTTGTTTGTATGTTTATTTGATTTTTTAGATTCCACATATAAGTGAAATCATACCATATTTCTCTTTCTCTGTTTGATTTATTTCACTTAGCATAATACTCTCTAGGTCCATCCACGTTATTGCAATGGTAAGATTTCATTCTTTTTTATTGCAGAGAAATATTCCATTGTGTATGAACAATATTCCATTGTACACATGCCACATCATTATTCACTCATCTACCAGTGGATACCACCTGGGTTGCTTCTATATCTTGGCTATTGTAAATAATGCTGTGATGAACACAGAAATGCATATCTTTTCCTGTTAGTGCTTTTATTTTCTTTTTATAAACACTCAAAAATGAAATTGTTGGGTTGTATGATAGTTTTATTTTTAATTTTTTGAAACACCTCCATACCATTTTCCATAGTGGCTGCACCAATTTACAATCCCACCAACAATGTGGGAGGGTTCTCTTTTCTCCATGTCCTCACCAACACTTATTGTAGCCATTCTGACAGGTGTGAGGTGATAGCTCATTGTGTTTTTGATTTGCTTTTCCCTGATGATTAGTGACATTGAGCATATTTTCATATGTCTGTTGGCTATCTATATGTCTTCTTTGGAGAAATGTCTATTCAGGTCTTCTGCCCATTTATTAACTGGATTGTTTTATTTATTTATTTTTGATGTGGAGTTTTATGAGTTCCTTATGTATTTTGGATATTAACTCCGTATCAGATGGGTCATTTGCAAATATATCCTCCCATTCAGTGGATTGTCTTTTCATTTTGTTGATGGTTTTCTTCACTGTGTAAGAGATTTATAGCTGTTGTAGTCCCATTTGTTTATGTTTGCTTTTGTTGCCCTTGCCCAGGGAGGCATATCCAAAAAATATTTTAACACTTATGTCGAAATGTTTATTGCCTATGTTTTTTTTCTAGGAGTTTTATGGTTTTAGGTCACATTCAAGTCTTTAATCTATTTTCAGTTTATTTTTGTATATGATTTTTAAAAAATCTGTCCAGTTTTTTTTTGCATGTATCTGTCCAGTTTTCCTAATGACATTTATTGAAGAGATTGTCATTTTATATATTCTTGCCACCTTTGTTGTAGATTAATTAACCACATAAATGAGGTTTTATTATTGAGCTTCCAATTCTGTGCCATTGATTTATATGTCTATTTTGTGCCAGCACCGAACATTTTTGATTACTATAGCTTTGTAGTATAATTTGATTAGGAAGCATCATACCTCAAACTGTTCTTTCTCAAGATTGCTTTGGTTATTAAGGGTCTTCTATGGTTCCAAATAAATTTTAGGATTATCTGTTCTAGTTCTGTGAAAAAAAAAATCATTGGTATTTTGATAGGGATTGCACTGAATCTGTAGATTGCTTTGGGTAGTATAGACATTTTAAGGATATCAATCCTTCCAAAACATGAGCACAGTTTATTTGTGTCATCTTCAATTTATTTCATCAATATTTTATAGTTTTCAGAGGACAGGTCTTTCATTTCCCTAGTTAAATTTATTTCTAAGTGTTTTATTCTTTATGATGCAATTGTAAATGAGACCATTTTCTTAATTTCTCTTTCTGATAATTAGTGTATAAAGACACACTAGATATCTATATACCAATTTTGTATCCTGCAACTTTACTGAATTCATTTATTAAGTCTAATAATTTTTTAGTAGAGTCTTTAGGATTTTCTATATATAGTATATCATATGCAAATAGTGAGTTTTACTTCTTTCCAGTTTGGATTCCTTTTACTTTTTATTATCTGATTGCTACAGCTAGCAATTCAAATGCTATATTTAATAAAAGCAGTGAAAGTGGACATCCTTGTCTTGTTCCTGATCTGAGAGGAAAAGCTTTCAGCTTTTCACTGTTAGGTATAATGTTAGTTGTGGATTTGTCGTGTATAGCTTTTATTAAGTTGAGGTATGTTTCTCCTATATAATAATTCTGCTGAGAGTTTTTATCATAAGTAGATGAATTTTATCAAATGCTTTTTCTTTGTCTATCGCGATATCATATGATTTAAATCCTTAGTTTTGCTAATGTGTATTACATTGATTGATTTTGGAATATTGAACCATCCTTCCACCCCTCAAATAAATCCCACTTGATCATGGTGTATGATCCTTTTTATGTATTGTTGAATTTGGTTTGCTAATATTTTGTTGAGAATTTCTGCATTTTTGTTCATCAGGGATAGTGTCCTGTAATTTTCTCTTTTTGTAGTGCGTTCACCTGGTTTTGATGTCAGGGTAATGCTGACCTCATACAATGAGTTTGGAAGCATTAATTTCTTTTCATTTTTTTGAAATAGTTTGAGAAGAATAGCTATTAATTCTTCATTAAATGTTTGGTAGAGTTCACCTGTGAAGCTGTCTGGTCCTGAACTTTGGTTTGTTGGGAGTTTACTGCTTCAGTTTTGCTAGTAGTAATCACTCGGTTCAGATTTTCTGTTTCTTTCTGGTTCAGTCTTAGAAGGTTATGTTTCTAAAAATTTATCCATTTCTTCTAGGTTGTTCAATGTGTTGGCATGTAATCGTTCATAGTATTCTTTTATGATCCATTGTATTTCTGTGGTGTTGGTTGTTACTTTCATTTCTAATTTTATTTTTTGGGCTCTCTTTTTCTTTTTCTTTTTTTCTGACAAGTCTGGCTAGAAATTTGTCAATCTTATTTACCCTCACAAAGAACCAACTCTTAGTTTCATTGATCTGTAGTCTCTATTTATTTCTGCTCTGATCTTTATTATTTCCTTCTATTTACTTTGGGTTTGTTTGTTCTTTTTCTTGTTTCTTCAGATGTAAAATTAGATTGTTTGAGATTTTACCTATTTCTTGAGGTAAGTCTGTATACTTCCTTCTTAGCTCGGCTTTTGCCCTATTCCATGAATTTTGGAAATTATGTTCTCATTTTCATTTGTCTCAAGGTAGTTTGTGATTTATTTTATTTTCTCGGATTCATTAGTTGTTTAGTTGCATGTTGTTTAATCCCATGTATTTGTGTTTTCTAGTTTTCTTTCTGTAGTTGATTTATAGTTTTCTGCCATTGTAGTAAAAAATTATGCTTGATGTAATTTTAATCTTCTTGAATTTGTTCAGTCTTGTTTTACGGCCTCATACGTGGTTTATCCTGGAAAATGTTCCATGTGCACTTGAGAAAAAAATGTAGTCCTCAGTTTTGGAATGAAATGTTCTATAAATGTCTATTAAGTCAATTTGATCTCATGTGACATTTAAAGCCATTATTTTCTTATTAATTTTCTGTCTGGATGATTTGTCCACTGAGATAAATGAGCTATTAAATTTTTTATTTAGTATTTATTTATTTTTTATTTATTACTGTTAATTTTTGCCTTTGTATCCATTAATATTTGCTTTACATACTTAGGTGCTCCTATGTTGGTTACATATTTACGATTGTTATATCCTCATCATGGATGGACCACTTTATCTTTATATAATGCCCTTGTCTCTTTCTATTTTTTTGTTTCAAAGTCTATTTTGACTGATATGAGTATCAATACCCCAGTTTTCTTTTCCTTTCCTTTTGCATGGAATATCTTTTTCTATCCCTTCACTTTCAGTTTGTATGTGTCTTTTGATCTGAAGTGAGTCTAGTGTAGGTACCATATAGATGGATCTTGTTTATTTTTATACATTCAGCTACCCTATGTCTTTTGATTGGAACATTTAGTCCATTTACATTTAAATTAATTATTGATAGGTATGTACTTATTGCAATTTTGTTCATTACTTTTTCAATTGTTTTTGTACTTATCTGTTCTTCTCTTGATCTCTTGTTGTTTGCTGATTCTCTTTAGTGTTATATTTGGGTTCTTTTAATTTTTTTGTGTATCTTTTGTAGATTTCTGGTTTGTGGTTACCATGAAGTTCATATATATTGACCTGTATCTATATTAAGCAGTCTATTTTAAACTGATAGGCATTTAAGTTTGAACACATTCTCAAAGTGCTACGTTTTTACTCTCCCCTTCCATACTTTGTTTTCAATGTTATATTTTAGATCTTTTTGTTTTGTATATCCCTTACTTATTGTAGTTATATTTGGTTTTGGTATTTTTGTCTTTTAACCTTCATACTCACTTTTTAAGTGTTTGATCTACTGTCTTTACTATATATTTGCCTTTACCAGTAAAATTTGTTCTTTCTCATATATTCTTATTTCTGATTATGGACTTTTTCCCTTTAAGAAAACTCTTTAACACTTCTTGTAAAGCTGGTTTAGTGGTGCTGAACTCTTAGTTATTGCTTGTCTTGGAAAATTTCTCTCCTTCAATTCTGAATGATAACCTTGCCTTGTAGAGTATTCTAGGTTGTAGTTTCCTTCCTTTAGCATTTTCAACATATCCTGCCTCTCTCTTCTGGCCTGCAATATTTCTGCAGAAAATCAGCAGGTATCATAATGGGCTTTCCCTACTTTTGTGAATACACTCATCCCTTGATTTATGTGGATTGTTCGTTTCATGCACTTTTTTTTTTATGTGGAAGAAAACCATGTAAAAAGTTCACCAGTACAAAAAAAATAGTAAAGAAATAGGCTTATATGTCATAAAAATATTTATTTCACAGTTTCACAAAAGAATGCTAATGAAAATTCAGAAAAACCAAAATAAATTTTATTTGCTGTTGGTATCTGTACTGTAATCAACTTCTCTTTTAATTGGCACAAAGTCACTATCTTCATTGCTTGAAATATTCGGAAGTACTACTTCAGTTTCATTATTTATGTTTATGTTTTTGGATGATTTTTCCAGCCCAATCTTTTGCTAAGTTTTCATAAGTTCTTCAATATTCACTGCAACATTTTTAAAAGTCCGTTCAAAATTTTAGGGCTTTTTAGGTGTTTGGATCAATAGCTAGAACTGCAGTTTCCAATTCTGTGGCCAACTGAAGAGCTTTGTAAACATTTTTTGCAGTACAAGAAATGGTTCGAGGTCACTGCCATATTCATCAGCAGGATGGGCTTCAGATATTAAATTAATTCATTATCAGTTAATTTGTGACCAACTGGTAATTTGTTCATATCATCCACATTCAAATTGTCAGAGTCTTCTTCGTGAAATTTAATAAATTAATAATGCCAGTTAATCCCTCTTCAGTTGTTGGAACCATATTCTCTGGTACAGCCACTTCTGGCCATATTCCTTTCCTAAAAGCATTTGAAGTCGATGGCTTTATACACAAAGCTAAAGTAATACTGATACAACTTAAAATTGTGTATTTACTCCAGGCTTCTGTCACTGTGATTCATTTCAAGTTTATTAAAATATCTTTAAAACTCCATTTAATATAATTAATCTTAAAGGTGGAAATAATGCCTTGATCTAAAGGTTAGATCAAGGAGGTTGTATTTGGTGGCAAATATACAACTTTTATATTTGGATGTTCTAAATTGTGTGGGTGACCAAGTGCATTATCTAAAAGTAAATGTACATTAAAAGGAAGACATTTTTCCTTCATATAATGTTCAGCTTCTCACTAAAACATTTGTAAAACCAATACTGAAAAACATCAGTAGTCATCCATGCTTTTTTATTTCCTATCCAATGAATAAGAAAATCTTTAATAATTATGTTAGTATTCTTTGTACATTGCTGAGTTAAGCTTTTGTGTTTTAGTAAGAGTAATCACAAATAATGGAAATGAAAAAGAACCATATAAAATCAGACCATGTAAATGGAAACTGTACAAAAAGTCCGCGTAAATGGTGGGGGCAGAGTGGGGCGAGAATTTACATAAAAAAAAAAAAAACACCATGTAAATTGAAGGACGGGTGCAGTTATTTTGTTCTTGCTGCTTTCAAGATTCTCTCTTTACCTTTAAGTTTTGTCATTTTAATTATAACAGGTCTTGATGTGGCTCTCTTTGGGTTCGTTCATCTTGTTTGGGCCTCTCAGTGCATCCTGGACTTAGATGCCTGTTTCCTTCCCCAGGTTAGGAAAGTTTTCAGTCATTATAGGTTTTCTGCCCTTTTCTCTCTCTCTTTTCCTTTTGGTACTCCTATAATGTAAATGTTAGTATGCTTGATGTTTTCCCAGAAGTCCCTTAAATTATACTCATTTAAAAAATTTTTCTTCTTTTTGTTATTTTGATTGATTTCTACTCTCCTGTTTTCCAATTGCTATTTTTCTATATTACCTAATCTACTATTGATTCCCTCTAGTGTATTTTCATTTCAGTTATTGTATTCTTCAGCTCTGATTGGTTCTTTTTAAAAGTATTTTCTAACTCTTTGTTAATGTTTCACTGTGTTCCTTTATTCTCCAAAGTTTGGGAAGCATCCATATGATCATTACTTTGAATTCTCTGTCGGGCAAATTATCTCTAATTTATTAGGGCTTTTTGTTTTTGTTTTCCTTCTTTCATTTGGAACATATTCCTTTGTCCCATTTCATCTGATTTCTGTATTTGTTTCTATTAATTAGATGACATGGCTACTTCTCCTGATCACAGTGTGAGTTTGTGTAGGAGTGACCTTTGTGTAGGCTGTACCAGGTGGCTTTGACAGGCTGATTAGAGCATAAATGGTCACTCATGGTGCCTGGAGTGCCTTGACAGGTCAGCTGGCTAGAGCTGGGCCTGGCATGGGCCAAGGTTTCCTGAGGTGTGTGGCTCCAGGGAGCTCTGGTATCAGCTGACTGGAGCCGGAGTGGCCGCAGGACAGAGCAGTTTTATTGCTATGCCCTAGGGCAATTAAGTCTGCACAGGGCCCCTCAAGTTATATCCCTCCTTACTGCAGGCTGCCCCTTGGGGTAGGGTCCTCATGGTTAATATATTTCCACTTCTTCTACCCTTCTCTGTGTGGCCTCTCTCTCTTTTGCTGTGCAGAAGCTGTTTACTCAGCCCTTAGTTGTTGTCCAGGAGGAATTGCTGTATATATATAGGTGTATATTTGGTGTTTGGAGGGAGTTGAGGTTGGGGTCTTTCTACTCTGCTGTCTTGGACTCGCCTCTCAGTAAAGATTTCTTAGCAGTTTGGGGAAGGTATGAGGGCAGCTGGGAAAATCTGGTTGTCTAGTAACTTTGAGGTTGGATAGGTTCTTGGAGACTGAGGTAAGTCAGCTCAGCTGGATTTGGAAGTCAGTGACTGGAATTCACTCCTAGCCTGGGATCAGGTCTCCCAGTCTTATTCCTGGGTGGCCATACACTGTGGGCCTGACAAACATTTCTTCCACTGCCATTCCAGGTCCTGCTTTCCTTAGCAGCGCAGTCATCCAAACTGTCAGCTAAGATTACTAAGGTCATTCTTTGCTGACTTAGTAACTAGGTTCATACCAATCAAAGTCCTGTCCAGGTATCACAGGAATTAAAATAGTCAAGCGGTACAAAGTTGCATGCTAAAAAGGTTCTAAATTACCTTTTTGGTAAAAAAAAAAAAAATTATTTTACCTAACTTTCTCTATCTATAATTTAAGCATTTCCTACTGTGAGGTGCTCTGTGGTCAGTTAACCTATTAAAAAATATTCAGATATCTAGACGTACCTAAGTGGAATAGTTAAGTGTAGCACTGTAGTGTCTATTTAATGGGTATGGATAGCCTCCTGTTAACCCTATTCTCCAAAATCCCTGCTTCTAAATCATCACCTGGGAAATTGTAGAAAATATAAATTCTAAGGTTCCACTTCAGACCTGCTAAGTCACAAAACCTGGGCATGTGGCTGAGTGACCTGTGTTTTAACAAACCCTCTAGGAATTCTGGTGCCAGCTCAATTTTGAATCACTGTTCTAAAGTATATAGCAAAGGTTAAAAGCACCTGATCGATATTAAGCAGAGTAGATAAGCTTATTCTGACTCTTCCATCCAAACTATTAATATGTCAGGACTCTTCCTAGAAAAACAACATAAAAGGCTTAACATATTAGAGATGCTGGGTAAGGAGAGACATATTTTGAGTGTCCTCAATTTGCCAGTCACTGGCTTTACAAATATGACCCCATTTAATCCTTAAAATAACATATGGTCTTACTATTTTACCAAATGAGTAAATTACCAAAGCTCAAAGAGATTTGGTAATTTACCTAGACACTGCTACATAATAATAGGATTTGAATTCTGGTCTAAGTCAAATATTTGTCTTTTTTATCAGAGTATGATAATTCCATATGGACAGTCATTAATGGCATAATTCATACCAGGAAAAGGTATCCAACATTACTGTGGCATCATTCTTTTAAAATAACACAGTTTACCTTTTACAATGCCCAAGTCTCGTTACGTGTTTCTGACCGAGGTGTACCATCTTGCACTTTAATCTCAGTTTTGTTCATTTTGGGGAAGCAGCACCAGACTGCTGCTGGACTGTGTCTACTGTGAGACTGGAACCTGTTCAGGACATTGTTCTACATTTAACTAGGGGCAAATGACTCAAGCTTGCTGGGCCTGTTTCCTTTTCCCTTGGACTATCCCTTTTATCCCCATCCGAAGTTATTAATCCAACTCAAACCAATCTGTTTATAACCTGCATCAGATTCAGAGCACAACCAACTGGCCCCTCTAGTTAACCCCTGAATGAAGATCCTCCATCAACACAGGCCCAGGAACTCCCGAGGCCCAAACACTCCAGAAATAATGTAGAAACCCTCCAAACCAGGTAAGAATCATTGTCTAAACAGCTTGCTAATCAGAGTTATCTTGCAACACCCATTCTTACCCTGTGTTGTTCATTCTAAAATTTGTATAATTGTTGAACCAAATAAAAGAAACTCTACCATCAGCTCTCAATTAGCTGCACTACTGGAGAGGAACAATGACGTGGCAGATTTTAAAAATTTTGGCTTTGGAATGCAGTATTTTTCCAGTAGATCAACTTTTCTAATTATATTTTGCACAGCCTAATATTAACTGGCATTTGTATTCCCTGGGCACACCACATCTAGCATTGAGAATTGAGGGACACAGCAGAGGCAGTCCAAAAATGTGCTGGTCTCAGGGAATGACAATGTTATGATGGCAAATCCACACATGGATAATGAAGAGAGAACTAATTATAAAGTGCTCTGCAAATATTAAATCCTATGCAGAGGAGGCAAATTAGGAATTCTCTAAGGACATATAAACAGTAAAAAAAGCTTATTAAAATTCTAAAGGGCCAGAAACTTTCAAGAATCATCCTTAAGTGTTAATGGAGCCTAAGGAAGAGATTAGGATGCATCAGGGTCAATGAGTTACTGGGTGGTCTTTCAAATAAAAAGCCTCAAGCAATAACACCAATGTGTTTTAAAAGAGTGTTTAAAATGAATTTTATTGTTTGAATTTTACAAGTAGTCTTTAAAGGCTTCAAACAAGAACTCTGTTGCAAAACTCTAATAAATAGCTTGCCCCAAGTCCCCAAACAAAATATAAAACAAACTAAAAACTAAACTCAGAAGGATAAGCAAGCCTTCAGAATGCTTGGATGTTAGTGATATTTCTCATTTACAAAGAGATATCAGGCAACGTACAATCTCCTCCATACAAGTCAAAGAGAGATACAAGTGAGACCTTTACAAAGCACTCTGAAATCTTTCTATTTCCATGATAGAAATGTCACCAGAAAAAAAAAATCCCATGGAGAAATCGCAATCATGAATGAAACTGCAGCGTAAAAGTCTGGCGGCATGGGTGGGGGAGAAGAGAGGACAATCTATTGGAAGGAGAGAGGAACAAGTTGGGATTACTTGGGGCAGGGAACATCCAGGCAGATGACACTAGATTGCTGAACGTTCCCCCCTAGACGAGAGTTGCCACTGAAGGGGCACAGATGTCAGTTAAGTGACAATTATAAAGGCTAGAAACAGGGTCACCAGGGGCTCCCCTGGGGTCCCTCAACACTGGTGGGCCCAATGGCTCTGCTCTGTGGGACTGAGGGCCTTGGAACGATGGCCGGGGGCCCAAAGCAGCTGCATCACTAGACAGAAAAAGATGGCACATCAGCCATTTCTGCAGCCGAATCCTTTGGATGGCCACAGCAGGATGCAGAGAATGCCGTGCTTAACTGGCACACTGGGACATGCAGGTTTCAAAAGCCCATTCTATTATCACGGTCATTGCTCCTAACAGGCAAGTACTGAAATTCACAATTTAACATTCACTTTTCTTAGTAACAAATATGGGTAAAATCTTGCTTTGCAGACAAGGATTTATTAGTTTATTAATATAATTTATTAATATAATCATTTTGAGTGAGCTAAAAACATAATTTTGCCACATTTTCGTCTTCAAAAATTTCGAACAAAAACTATACTGACCAAAATGGATACAAATATTTGTTTGGAGTTACAAAGCTACAGAGAGATTGATTCCAGTTTGGTGGGGCTCACTTAAGCCGAATGGGCTCTCGCTCTGAAAAGCACACAGCACCTGGGACCACCTCCCTGGAGAAAGGAAGGTGGAGGGAGTGATGGCACAAGGGACTGAGAAGGGGCGTGGCCCACAGGCACCACCTCTTCTCTCTGGTCCACTGACTTGCTATTGTTAAATAACCCTGATCTTGCTAATCTGTCTCACACAGGTACAAACAGCCTTCGTCACCCAAGGGAGGTTGGCATCTTCTAAAAGCTCCTCCCACCTCAGGCATTTTAGGAAGGAAGGTAAGAAAATCTCCTCTCCACTCCCCAAATAAATTTTTTAAAAAATTTTATTTTCTTAGGAACAATGACATTTGTCAGAATGAGGGAAAGCTTGGGTTACCTGAAATACTTAACAAAGAACTGATGGAAATAGAGGCAGATGGGCCCGGGGTGGGGGGAACCCTGGTCCTAGGCCCGGTTTCTTTTTAAATACATAACAGATATTGTGCAAAAAAATAAAGACATTCACATTTTAGCAGTTAAACTTTTATTTTACTTTTTAAAATTTTTACTTTTTCTTTTCTACAAAAGGCAGATAATGATTGTTGATCTGCAATTGCTGTGCACTCACCGAAGAGGGCAAGCCGAAGCAGAGGCGGGAGCCCCAAGAATGCAGCCAGTGGTACAACCAGGGGGCCCCCCGTCCCCCTCTCCTGCCCTAGCTCATGTCTATGGTATTGAAGACCCATTCCGTGAACTTCTTCAGCTTGTCGGAGGCATTCTGGGACTCCTCCTGCAGCCTCAGGTTGTCCTCCCTCAAGTGCTGAACTTCTGCCTGAAGGTGGGCTTTGTCTTCTTTTTCCTGGGAGGCAGAGCAGAATAGGACTCAGAGGGGTGGCCCCAACTTGCTGGGCTGCTAGGAAGAGTGGCTATGGATCTGTCTGGACCTTTCGCCCACTTCCGTTCTTCAATCCACTAAACATCTGTATATAAGGCCCAGTCCTAGGTGTTAGGATACTCTAACCCAGGAACAGGATTTCCAGAGAGATTCACTATAGGTTTATTTTGGAATGTAAATACTTAAATATGTATTTTAATGTCTTTGTTAATAAGGAATGTCTTAAATTTTGGATTATTGTTTTGGTGGCTGCTGTCTTAATATAGATAAAGCCACTCAAGAAACAAAAAAGATGCAAGTCTCCTGGCACGGAAGCCCAAATAACAATGACAACATGTGGGCCTGGGCTATCGACTCATTATACAAGGGGTGGGGAGGCCAGGAGAGGGCTGGCTGAGGTTCAAGGCCTTCACAAAAAGGGAACAATGAAGGCCTTCTTGCCCTATATGTGTTAGTGGGAACTGAGCTCCATGCAGCCCCCTAAACATGTGTGCACACCGAGAAAAAAGGAAAACACCCACTTCTTATTTCACTAACATTACTTAAAAGGGCTCTCACAGTTCAAGGGAGGTTTGCACAGACCAGGCAATCTGGGATTGAGGATGCATTTTTACCTTCTTCAAATCTTCCCGAAGCATCTTCAGCATCCCTTCCAGTTGGTCCACTTTAGAAGCCAGAGTGGGGGAGGAGTCTTTACTGCTGGGAACAAGAGACAAAAGCCCATGTTGGCGGCAGCCTCCACGGCTGGGTTTGTCGAGTTTGTTTGGCATTTTTTTAATGAGGAGGCTGTGTTTGTAAAATGGTTTTCAATGTCAAATTACTCAGTATGGTGACCCAATGTGCATTCTTCATTTTAAAAAAGAAAGTGGTAATTTTAACAAAAGGTTATATAAGCATGAACTATAGCCAATCATAGCTTCCTTTGTTAAAGATACTGTATTTTTGTGGCAAAAGAATATAGGACAATAAGTGAAAACGGTCTCTTTGGCAGCATAAGAGGTACTTTCTGGCATATACAACTGACAATGAAATGATTTCTCTCTCTTCAGTGGCTTTAAGAGAAGAACAGCTTCTCTTCTGAGTGCAGGT
Source organism: Eidolon dupreanum (assembly GCA_028627145.1). Classification (NCBI taxonomy): domain Eukaryota; kingdom Metazoa; phylum Chordata; class Mammalia; order Chiroptera; family Pteropodidae; genus Eidolon; species Eidolon dupreanum. Next base: position 19,907,986 of record CM053509.1, read on the forward strand.
AGGGTGAGGGAGGGATGAGCTCCACCTTGGGGTAACCAGGATAGGGCAGGTCTCTGGTGCCCCAGAAAGTAGTCTGCACCCACTTATCCAGTTGCAGCTAAGTTATCATGCTCACGTCTAGTCTAAATATCTTAAATATTTTTTAAAAATAAGGCATATTTCAGAAGCTTGGCAGTCCAACCTTAATGTCTTAAATTCTTTGCTATTATGATCAGCAAACTGGACCCACAATTTTCTCCCATCTTGAGTGTTAAGAGTGCCATGCTAGAGGATCAGAAGGCTACCCAACTGGCTCAACAGATGATATGCTGGGTAAGGGCTGAAGACCTTGTCAGCTGTTCTTTCCTAACTCTCCTCGACCTGAATTTAAGCTGTGGAAAGTTTGAGTGAGTTTCAGCTGGGTACAACCTCAGAGCTTTGCAACCAAGATTCTAAGGCCGTCCACTGGGACAACATGCAGCTGCTTGTTTCCAGAGGTGGTGACTCTGAATTTTCAGTATCATGGAATAAAAGGTATCCTTTACTTTAAAAATCAAAGTTCAAGTTAGAATTCCTGATCTAAAATGAGCTGTCAATACAGCTCATTTTGATATCTTCTGCTAATTCCTGACCTAAAATGAGCTGTCAATACAGCTCATTTTGATCTTCTGCTAATTCTAGATCCACAAGCCCAAAGAAATGGAATGACAAATGACCTTCAAAGTTCCAACAACCAATTAAAAGCTGACACTAAATGGGTTTTAAAAGGTAGTGGTCAGTAGTGATCCACAACCTCCAATATAGTACAACAAACTGGTCAGATTTGGATGGCTTGAGGGCCAAAGAGTGGTTGAATAAGGGTGGTGCTGAACAGAATCACAGAGGAGGGGAAGTGAGAGCGTCCTTCACAGCCACTGAACCTATCCTCAACTTCTGGAACGCCTGCTGCAGCCACTGCAGGTGTCAGGATTGAAGCAACTCTTAGTAGCCTAGCTTGACTTCTGGAGGTTTTCAAAATGAATTGTGTGTCTGCATGAACAGTTTTTCAAAACATGTATCACTCCATTTGCATGTGTTTGTTCATCCACACTGAACAAAGAAAGAACCAGTCATTACCTTTGTCTTGTGGTTCTACAAAGCTTTAGAAACTGTTCAATAATCCTTTCTTAGGAAAATGGACTTTGCTCATATAGGAGTCTTTATTAGAGACCCCACCCTAAGAAGGTACATTTTGGGCCACACCCACCCCTAATTTTTTTAAGTTCTTAGCAGCCAGACTCACTCTTCCAGCTGTCCAAGTGGTAAGGATGAATGTAGCATCTTGCGTTCCCTTGCAGATTTGTTCTGAGAAATCTTCAAGCACAAGCCCACGGTATATTTGCGCAATCTATACCAACCTCAGTTTTCCTGTTATGATCTGTTTCTGCCCAAGTTTTATAGATACCTGGGTTCTTAAACACCCTCAAAAGGTTTTAAAGGAAGAGGTTTCAAACTGATAAAATTATTCTGCATCAAGAAGTGCTTATTACTATGTGTTCTACGTCTAACTCCTGGGATGCTTTAATATACAGTAAGTTCACAAGGTTGCAGAACCTATCAATGACATTAAGTGAACTGATTGACATAACCAAAAGTTAAGTTCCTATGGCATCTTGTCAACGGTATTCAAGGAACTGCTGTATAATAATATCACATGTATAGCCCATACCCTCAACACTTAAATTTGGGGAAAAAAAGTCTCTGCACAGTTAAACGGTTAACTCATAACAAAATTCTCTGGGCCTCAGTTATTGCTATTTATTCTACATACAATCTTAACTATCCTGGTGACCCAGATCCAGTATTGACCTAAAGAAGCATGTTGGAGCTGCTAAGACACAGGCACGTTTACAACATAACTAACTAAAAGCTGAGGAAGAGATTCAAAAACCAGTCTCAAGGACATACTGCATGGGAATCTGGGGATGTTTATCTTAATTATCCTGGAGGGCGTAAATGTATTATGGCATTAAACAATGAATATTCATAATTAGGACTTTACGCAATCAAGGACAGTTTGCATTTACAATATTTAGTTACAAAGTGTTCTAGCTAAAATGTGAAGTGCCTTGCTCTGCAGTGATGAGCTGCATTTAGCTAATCCATGTGGCCTCCATCTACTCTGTCCTATTTGCTGGCATTAGTGTAGGTGAAGCATGGTGCAGAGTGGTGACCATACCACTGGGTAACCAACCTGCTGTAGGACTTTATCTGGGCCAGAGCCTGGTCCTCAAGCTGCTCACTGTTGGATGCAGCACTCAACGGGCGATGGTTTTCATCGCTAGCAGCAAAGAATGAGGCTCTCTGGACTGGAAAGGAGATAAGAAACCATTCAGTATTTTGGAAACACATCCTGGGCCCTATCTATCAAGTCAGCAACTGGCCACAGTGACAGTCGTCTAATCAATGTGCAGGGAGGCACTGGAACCTTCGTAGGAAAAAATTATTCTACGTCAAGCTGTAAGAGGATAGTACCATTGTAATTTCCCTTTAAAAATAGTTGTAAAATCAGTTTTTAATCTTCCTTTTTCTCTTGCTCATCAAAGTAGCATTCTGTTAAATGTTTCCCTGGAAACAGGCCTTGTACCAAATTTCTAGACCAAGGCTTTCCACTCTGTGATGATATAAAAATGCATTACAAGCTAGTTTTAAGCTTCTTGAAATATGTTTTCCACAAGATACATGGACACCTTGGTGGGCTTTAACCTAAGTTCATACCACGTGTACTGTGAAATATACCAACTTAAGTTGAGTTAAGGAAATAGATCAAATTTTTAAAAACCTCCCATTAAAAACACAAAACTTCTACCATTTTATATGTGTGTACACACACACACACACACACACACACACACACACACACACAGGAGAGTGACTAACAAATTGAAATTTAAAATGAAGAGATGAAATACTGCCATTTGTGACAACATGGATGAACCTTGAGGTAATCATGCTAAGCGAAATAAGCCAGACAGAAAAAAATGGAAAACTACATGATATCAGATATCACTTATATGTGGGATATAAACCTAAAAGCAACAAATAAACAGGACAAACAAGTAGAGACTCATAGACATGGATAATAGACTAGTCAGAGGGTAGAGGGGAGGGGGAGTTAGATGGGATAAAAGAGGTTAAATATGTAAAACTGGAAGTTATGTAAATTACATCAAGTGAATAAAATATAAAATGAAGTTAGTTCTGGGGAACTGCTATCAGCTAAAATGGGGATTTCTTGTTGACTGCTTCATGGTTGCCCAGCTTTTGAATTCTGTGGCCTAATCAATTTCTTCTGAATATTGGTGCTTGACTGAATAGCTACTTTCAATTCTTCAAGAGCAATAAAAACAAACAAAAACCCTAAACAAATCATCTGGTATCATCCTTATTTTATAAATAACTACCTAACACCAAAAATTTTGGAATGATAATTTTAGAATAAACTCGGTCTATTTAAAAAAAAAAGGCACTTAGCAACCTCATGCCAACATACAAGACAGCACTACTTTTTTTATATGTCAGCAAACCAGGTCAGCACCAGTCTAACGACCCGCATTTAAGAACCACTGGCCTAAGGCTGGCACGAGAACGATGTGGACAGAAAACCACACACGGGAGAGGTGGATGAGAAGGGCAAAGGCAGCACCTGACATTTGTCGGGACTGAGGCAGGGCGAGCATCCTAACAGACCCAACTGTGCATTTAGCAATGATGTCTTTACGATGTGATGAAAGACCATGTTCTTTTCAGTCCATTGACATCTGGGATTCCCCTACAGCCCGCCCTTCCCATACACGGGGCAGGAGGTGGGGGGAGGCGCAGGCATCCATGTTATGAATTCCTATGCAGAAGAAACATCACGCTCCATCTGATTAAATCAGACGATGTGCACCCCTGCTGAGTGCTCAATAACTGTTAGCTCAACTCATCTCCGGCTGTGCCAGTGAAGTGCAGAGTGAACAGACCTGACCTGAACACTGACACCGCCCACACCTCAGCGTGGCCCCACCAGGCCCTGCTCAGATCTTCCTGGGACTCACCCTCATAGGCCTTGGCAGCATCCACCAAGTTGGACCAATCCAAATCCGCAGCAGCGTCTGGCAGGGGCATCAAGCCGGGGTCGGGCATGGGCCTTCGGGTCTCCTGCACGTCCGTGAGGGAGCTGTCAGAGGCCGAGAACTCTCCTGCGAGGAGAGACGAGGGATAAGACACTTTCTGTGCCCACAGGGGAACCACGTAAGAGCTTACTCAGTTCCTGTTACCATAATGGATCTGTAAGTCATTTGTTACGTAGAATCAGTTTCTAGTCTAGCAGGCCGTCAGTGGCCATTATAAAGCTGAGCTGAACCATGAATTGGCTTTCTCCAATCTTAAATCATTTTTTTTATAACCTCCCACTATCTCATTTCTAGTAGTGTGAGTCATGGAAAAGTTAGTTTTGCACCAAGGCAACATGTCTGCTTTTGTGGGAGCTCTGTCTATAGTGGGGCCCAGTGGGTTGCTTTTCCTCACAGAGCCAAAGCTTTCAGGCTGGATAAAGAGGCCTTCTTTTTCTCAAGGGCACGATAAACAACTCGGGGTCAGTTCTGGATTATAGCAGTCCTACATCCCGAGCCCCTTCTAAGGTGACAATTTTTAAAATACAAATATTAAACCATCCTGACGACTACCTTTGCTTAGCCTGGGACAGAGAGGAACAGCACCGTGAGTTGCTCTATGCCTTACGAGGGCACGCTGCCAACGCTCAAGTTCATGTAGGCGGAGAACAGAGAGGGAGGGTTGGTGGGGTTCATGAAATGTAAATGCTCTCAAGAGGGCAGAAGCTGGGGTGGAAACGGGCAGAGTGCGCAATTTCACGAGAGGGGCCGCACTCAGAATGTGACGGTAACACTAAAATCGCAGAACCAAAAGGGAAGCTCTCAGTTAAAATCTGTACGCGATTCCAGAAATACATGTTTACAAGGAGTTAAAAAGTCTTGTCAATTATGAGCCTGGTAAACCAGAATATATTTAGTGCTTGTTTTCCCTTTCAAATTACATAAAGAACTGTTCTGAAGTGCAGCTGCTAGTTATTAATGTGCTTAAAATTAGCAAAATTATGAGTAAATGGAAATCAACAAATTCGCCAGATATTAAATATCTCAGTTCTATTTAAACTTGCTCCCACCAAGGGTAAGTAGGTGGAACAGACAATTTTGTGTGTCATTCACAACCCTTCTGCCCTTTTATCATTGGGGCCCAAATTTCTATGTGGGGGGAAAAAGATGTCACCTTTCCCCACCGCCCAAACACATTTCAGGGGTAGCCACACCACACGAGGCCAGGACTGAGGGATCAGCCCAACAACGACCGCGCAGGTCAAGGGATCACTGTGCCATCGCCCCGCAGTCAGGAAGGCAGGGAGAGGTGATGGGAAGGAGCTGGGAGAGGGAGCCTTGCCGCTTCCCTTCCTCAGGGCTGGGCCTTTAACCCCAGGCTTCCTCAGCTGACCAATGACTGGGGGCGGGTGGGTGGGGTTCTGGGCTCCTCTCTTAGAATGTAAGCTTCCAGAAGTCAGGGCCTACTTTGACATGATACGTGCAGAGAAGCTTTCACAAAGGTTTCATTTTATGGCTGCAGGGGTTAAAAATATGCCAAGAAGTAAGAGAAGCTTTCGAGGTAGGCAGGAAGTTATAGGAGCGATTAACTTCAGGGGAGAGTGGCCCCATGTGGGGATGAAAGGGAGTAGAGGTTTCTGGCATATTAGGTCACTACCAGGAGGTTTTTTCTAGAGTCTAGATGGTAAAAAGTGGACATTTTATGTGTCATTTTTGATTCTTTGGCGGTGACCTTCTGGAGGAAAGAGAAATCAGACTCAAGCTGCAATCAGATGTGGGGAGGGAGAAGGGAAGGCTGACACAATCCCTAAGTGATGTCTGCCGGGGTGGGGTGGGAAACAGCAGGGTGGAGATGATGGTGGAACATTCATTAGAGTGAGCTGAAAGCTCACAAATGATTCAGGGAGAAAGCAAACTGGGCAAGCAGCAGATTTAAAGAAAATATTGCTTTGAGAAGAAAAAGAAGGAGATGTGGGTATAAATGGACACAGGATTCCTAGAAAAAAGGTGGGGGGCAGAAGTGGGGTGGGGTTATAGCCATGTGAATAATAAACAATCGAGAACACAGGTTCCCTAACAGGTATCTGCGGCGCTGGGTCACAGCAGGGAGAGTAGGTACAGACCTTTAAAATAGAGTTGGACAGAGAGAGGAGAAAGGAAAAGAACAAATTTAAATCCATATTCACAGAAATATGGACCCTAATAAAACTGGGATCTAGTTAGGTCACAAAGCAAAGAAGACATTTATGTACCAAAGGCAAGAACATGGTAGTGCCCATCATCAATATGCCTTTTCTTAAAATAATACTTACTTACTCACTGAATGAATGAGTCAACAAATGCGAGGTTGACACCACAGGCAGTATCCTCACAGCCTCGGAAAGACAGGGAACGAACAAAGACATGCCTAGGTTCTTATGGTGGAAGTGGATACCATCTCTAAGAAATAACTAGTCTACTATTAGTCAAATTGACCCAATCATAACAGCAGCTAGAATGTTTGGTAAAAAATACTAATTCCCAAAATACATCTTTGCATTCAAATTCAGGAGGTCTTGGGGAATCTGTATTTTTAACAAAGATCCAATAGGGCAGCTTTTACATGCTTCTGGTGCCCTGGTTTTTGTGGCTGCCACCCAGGGGATGTCATCCCTTGATTGCCTGGCTCTGGTGACCAGCGGGGCTTGCATTCTTGTGTCCCATGGAACTGTAACAACTGGAGAGAGATTTCTTAGCAGGATATCACTGCCGGTGCAATGTACAGACAGCAGATTAAAACAGACTCCAGTCTTCCTGAGAAAGAAGCTTATTTGCTTGATCTAGAGCTTTGGTCTAGTGGCAGGCTTCAGGTTTGGCACACAGTTGGGGGCTGGCTTTTAAAGCGGCTGATGGATGCCATCTTTGCTCTCTTCCTCTGCCATACTCTAGTCACCAGTATCTCCCAGAAGGAAGCTTATACAGCCATCTGGCACCCCAATTTTGTAGTACCTCTAGATTGTCTGGATCTGGTGACTAGCAAGGCTTATGCTGTCGTCCCACAGGACTATATATATATATTTGCATACTTTAAAAGCTGCTCCCAGAGGCTCTGACTTCCAGGTATCTAAATCTAGGTGCTGACTGAGATCCCCCGCTCTGGGACCCTGACGAGACTTGGCATACCCTCAACTACGGGGAGTCACTAAAAATAAAGTTTGCTGCTTGGACGTCAGCAAGGTTTCAGAGAAAATAGCTAGGGCAGGCGTGAATGATAAGGTTCATTCCTTACGTGAGGCCACTCCTTCAAGACTGGGAGAGGAGGCTGTTTCATCTAATGCACAGAAACCAATACAGAATGTTAAAGAAGATGAAGAAGCAGAGGAATACATTCCAAACGAAAACACAAGATAAAATCTCAGAAAAAAATCTTAATAAAATGGGTGTTATTAACCTGATCAAGAGTTAAAAATAATTGTCATAAAGTTGCTCACTGAGATTGGAAGAACAGATGAACAAAGTAAAAACTTCAATGAAGAGAAAATATACGGAAAATACTAAATGGAAGTCACAGAGCTAAAGAATAGAGGAAGCATAAAAAAAGACCAGTAAATTCAAAGACAAGGTAATGGAACTCAATCAGAGCAGCAAAAAGGAAAAAGAATATATAAAAAAAAGAGTGAAGACAGCTTAGGGGACTTATTGGACAACATCAAACAGACAACATTCACATTAGAAAAGTCCTAGGAGAAAAGAGAAAGGGGAAAATAATTTGTTGGAAGAAATAATGGCTGAAAACTTCCCTAACCCAGGGAAGGAAACAGACATCCAGATCCAAAAAGTCCAGAGAGTTCCAAATAAGATGAACCCAAATGGACACAGAAGACACATTATGATTAAAATGTCAAAAGTTAATGACAAGGAGAGAATCTTAAAAGCAGCAAGAGGAAAAGAACTGGTTAGGTACAGGGGAGCCCACATAGGCCATGAGCAGATTTTCCAGCAGAAACTTTACGGCCAGGAAGTAGCAGCACAATACAGTCAAAGTCCTGAATGAAGAAAAGTTCCAATCAAGAATATACTACCTAGTGAAGTCAGAATTGAAGAGAAAAAGTTTTCCAGATGAGTAAAAGCTAAAGGAGTTCAACATAACTAGATTGGCCTTACAAGAAATGTTAAAAGGATATCTTTATGTTGAAAAAAATGGGTGCTAATTAGTAACAAGAAAACATGAAAGTATAAATCTCAGCAGAAAAGGTAAATATATAGTAATGACAGTAGATTAATCATGTATAAAGCTAGGATAAAGGTCATAAGAAAAAAGAAGTAAAAATAAAAAGATATAAATTGTGACATCAAAAACAAAATGTTGGAGAGAGTAAAAGTATAGAGCTTTAGAAAGCTTTTAAACTTAAGTTGTTACCAACTAGAAATAGACTATTGGAAATAAAAAATGTTATATGTAAGCCTTATAGTATTCACAAAGCACCTATAGTATATACACAAAAGATAAAGAGAAAGGAATCTAAGCATACCACTACAAAAAGTCATCAAAGCACAAAGAGAGCAAGAAAAAAGGAATAAAGGAATTACAAAACAGAAAAAAAAATAACAAAATGGCAATAAGTACATATTTATAAAAAATTACTTTAGATATAAATGAACTAAATTCTCTAACCAAAAGATATACAGTGGCTCATTAAATAAACAAGACCCATCTATATGCTGCCTACAAGACACTCAAGATGTAAGGACACATATAGACTAAAAGTGAAGGGATGGAAAAAGATATCCCAGGCAAACGGAAACCAAAAGAAAGCTGGGTGGCTATATTTATATCAGATGAAATGGACTTTAAAACAAAGACTGTCATAAAAGACAAAGAGGGTATTAAATAATGATAAAGGGGTCATCAACACAACAAGCTATTAAAATTTGGAATTATGTACACGATATCATAGGAGCACCTAAATATAAAAAGAAAATATTAACAGCCCTAAAGGAAGAAATAGACAGTAATGCAATCACGGTATGGGACTTTAATATTCCATTTATATCAATAGATAGACAATCCAGTCAGAAAATCAATAAGGAAACATTGGCCTTAAACGACAGATTAACCCAGATGGACTTAACACACATATAAAAAACATTCCACCCAAAAGCAACACAGTACTCATTCTTTTCAAGTGCACATGGAATGTTATCTAAGACAGATTATATGTAAGTCTACAAAGCAAGTCTTAAGAATTTAAAATGGCTGAAATCATATCAAGCATCTTTTCCCACACAATGGTATGAAACTTTGATTACAAAAAAATGAAAATTCACAAATATGTGGAGTTTAAACATTTTACTGAATAACCTATGGGACAAAGAAGAATCAAAAGGGAAATGAAAAAATACTGAGACAAGTGAAAATGGAAACACAACATTCCAAAGCTTTTGGGATGCATCAAAACAGTTGTTAGAGGGAAATTCATAGTCATAAATGCCTACATAGAGAAACAAGAAAAATCTCAAATAACCTAATTTTACATCTCAAGGACACAGGAAAAAAAGAACAAATGAAGCCCAAATTAGTAGAAGGAAATAAATGAAAGAGACTTAAAAAAATAGAGATCAATGAAATCAAGAACTGGTTCTTTGAAAAGAAAAATAAAATAGATAAACCTCTAATTGGACTCACCAAGAAAGGAGGATTCATAAAATCAGCACTGAAAGAGGAGATATTACAACTGATATCACAGACATAAAAGATATTGTGAGACTACTATGAATAATTATATGCTAACAAATTTGACAACCTAGAAGAAATAGATAAATTCCTAGAAACATATGACCTACCAAGACTGAATCATGAAGAAATACAAAATCTGAACAGACATATTACTAGTAAGGAGACTGACACAGTAATCACAAACCTCCAACAAACAAAAGTCCAAGATCAGTAGGCTTGAATTCTACCAAATGTTCCAAGAAGAATTGATATCCAACTTTCTCAAACTTTTCCAAAAAGTAGAAGCAGAGGGAATAGTTCCACACTCATTTATGAGGCCAACATTACCCTGATAAGAAAACTAGATAGAGATGCCACAAGAAAATTACAGGCCGATCTGCCTGATGAACAGAGATGCAGAAATCCTCAACAAAATATTAGTGGACTGAATTCAATGAGACATTAAAAGGATCATACACCATGATAAAGTAGGATTTATTCCAGGGATGTGATGACAGTTCAACATCCACAAATCAATATAATAACACCACATTAATGAAATGAAGTATAAGAATCATATGAAAATCGCAATAGATGCAGAAAAAGCATTTGACAAAATTCAATATCCATTTATGATTAAAACTCTCAACATAGTATATATAGAGGGAATATAATATAACAAAGGCCATATATAATAAGCTTATAGCTAACATACTCAGTGGTGAAAAGGTGAATGCTCTTCCTCTAAGGTCTCAAACAAGACAAGGATGCCCACTCTCACCACTTTTATTTAACACAGTATTGGAAGTTCTAGCCACAGCAGTTAAGACAAGAAGAAATAAAGGGCATCAAAATAGGAAAGGATGAAGTAAAACTATTTGCAGATGTCATGTTAGAGAACCCTAAAGACTTCACTAAAAAACTCTAAGAACTAATAAATGAATTCAGTAAAGTTGCAGGATACAAAAATCATTACACAAAAATCTGTTGCGTTTCTATACACTAATAACTGTAAGGAAGAGAAATTAAGGAAAAAATTCCATTTACAATTGCATTGAAAAGAATAAAATACCTAGGAATAAATTTAACCAAGGAAGTAAAAGACCTGTACTCTGAAAACAATACGAACTTGATGAAAAAAACTGAAGATGGCACAAATAAGTGGAAGGGTATACCATGCTGATGGACTGGAAGAATACATACCATTAAAATGTCTAAAGTATGCAAAGCAATCTACAGATTCAATGCAATCCCTATCAAAATACTAATGGCCTTTTCCACAGAACTAAAAAAAAATCCTTAAATTGCAATGGAATCACAAAAGACTCCACATACCAAAGCAATATTGGGAAAGAAGAACAAAGCTGGAGGCATCATATTTCCTCATTTCAAACTATATTACAAAGATAATCAAAACATTATAGTATTGGTATAAATGCGGACATATACATCAATGAAACAAAATAAAGAGTCCAGAAATAAATCCACACATATATGGTCAATTAATTTCAACACAGGAGCCAAGAACAATGGGAAAGGGACAGTCTCTCCAATAAACACATATGCGAAAGAATGAATCTGGACCATTATCTTATACCATACAGAAAAGTTAACTCAAAATGGATGAAAGACTTGAATGTAAGACCTGAAAACAAACTCGTAGTGGAAAACATAGGTGGTAATTTCAAAACCCACTGCTCTTGGACACACCCCTTCAAATCAATTAAGGTGATGACAGTGGTTATGGCAATAATTTTTTAGATTTGACACCAAAAGCAAAAATAAACAAGTAGGACTACATCATACTAAAAAGCTCTACACAGCAAAGAAACCATCAACAAAATGAAAAAGCAACTTACTGAGTGGGGAAAAATATTTTCAAATTATGTATCTGATAAGAGATTAATATTCAAAATATATACACAACTCACAACTCAATAGCAAAAACCAAACTGATGAAAAAATGGGCAGAGGACCTCAACAGACTTTTCGGGAAAGAAAACATACAGATGGCCAACAGGTACATAAAAAGATGCTCAACATCACTAATCTTCAGGGAGAGGCAAATCAAAATCACGAGATATCACCTCACACCTGTTAGAATGGCTTTTAATCAAAGGACAAGAAATGAGTGTTGGCAAGGATACGGAGAAAAGGGAACTCTTGTGCACTATTGGTGGGAATGTAAATTGGTGCAGCCACTATGAAAAACAGTATGGAGGTTCCTCAAAATAAAACTATCATATGATCCAGCAATTCCACTTCTTGGTATTTATAAAAGAAATTAAAACATGAATTTCAAAAGGCAGAAGCTCCCATGTTTATTGCATGTAAGGAATCTAAGTGTCCAGTGATGAATGAATGAAGAAAATGCGGTGCACATACAATGGAGTATTATTCGGCCATAAAAGACAATGAAATCTTGCCATTAGCAACATCATGGCTGACTTTGAGGGTACTGTACTAACTGAAAAAAGTCTGACAAAGAAAGACAAATAAGTCCTGGGGATATGATGTACAGCATGGTGACTGTAGTTAATAACACTGTATTGCATATTTGAAAATTGCTAAAGGAGTAAATCTTTATAAAGTTCTCATCACAAGAAAACAAAAAACTTCATAATTATGTACAGTGATAGATAGTAACTAGACTCACTGTGGTGATCATTTTGCAATATATACAAATATTGAATCATGTTGAACAGCTGAAACTAACAGTATGTCAATTATACTTCAAGGCTGAACGTCTGTGCCCTGTGGTCTGTGATTACTGGTGAGAGGCTAAATGAGGGAAGTGCTGGCGAGCTGAGGTAATCTGAGCATGCTACCAAGACTTCCTCCAGTTATCATTCTCTGAGCAAACTGTGTGGTAATTGTTTCCGGGGACACCGGCCATCATCAGCAGAGCTCGTCAGCTGCAGCTAAAAACAAACTCACCATGCAACGACTTCATTCCCAAGGTGTAAGAAGGCCTCCGCAATGGAAGAGACTTGGGAAGAGAAGGGTACGTGCTACTGAAGAGGACATCGTTGGGCAGGGCTTGGTCCAGGAGCGAGGCCCTTGAGGTGAAAAAGTGCTCCCTCTGGCCGCTGTAAATACTCTCGTCGGACAGTGTTCTGTGCAGGGCCCGTCTTGAAGTGGGGGTGGTAGGAAAAGGAGACTGAGGCGAGGAGAGCGCATGGAACTGAAAAACAGTGGCAAGACAACGGAAGGTCAATCTTCTAAGCCATGTCCCCAAGACTCAGTTTGGGGGATGGGTGGGTTAACACAATCACTGCTGTTAGACACACCCTTCAAATCCTGTAGCCCAACAGGAAGTCTCAAGGTCCACTATCTCTGTCTACATCTGTAAGAGCTAAAAAGAAAGAATTCCTGGTCATCATATCCTCACAGCCCAGAATGCTACCTGCCGTCTATCAGTGCTCAGTACATAATTCAGATATGTGATTAAGTGAATTCATCAATATCGTGTCATGGTTAAGAACAAGATGAGGATGAGACAAGTGTGAGTTGTATTTGAATCCTGTGTCATTGACCAAATTATGTAATCTCTCTGAACCCAACTCCTTGTCTATGAAATGGGGGCACAACATTTCTCCGGATTATTACAAGGATTACATGAAACACTGGATTGATCACAACAGTGTTTATCAGTAGGATTATGAAATAATAATATGGTCCCAGGGGAAGAGCCACAGTGCCAGGAAGAAGGTATCCTCAGAAGCTTGTCAAGTGATTGATTACATGTTTGCTGGGCAACAAGAACATTTGATCATCAAAATATATTAACTCAAATAATAGGTGGCTCTTGATAAACATTAACTACTATAATTATATTTAATGAGTTTTGGCAATAATTTATTTTTTGTGATAGATTTCTACCATGAAATGGAAATAGGAAAGTCATCTTTATAAATGACAAATATTTATATAGTAACATAAATATGACAAAAGTTCCAGATAGCTGTATCTCTTGTTGATGTCTTTTTCCTTTGTGACCAGATTTGATTTTACCTAAGACTTTTTTTGCAAAAAGCAAGTTTTTAAGAACTCCACTCATTGAGAAAACAACAGACACATTAACAATATTTAAATATCCAGCATCCCGAAAGCCAGCAGAGTATCTGGTCTGCTAACAATAAAGCTATCTTTATTCAGTTCCTCTTAAACACTGTTCACCTTGGCAGGGAGAACAATGTGGGGAACAGGTGAAGGTGTGAGTAGGAGGGCTGAGTCACTGCTAGGAGAAAGCCACCGTGGGACTTTCCATGACACTTTGAAGGGGCAGAGAGATAATGATATGGCTCCATTTAGGATGCTGAGAATAACGAGTTGACACTCTGGTTCATTCATGTGCTCTGGGTCTAACACGATTCCATTCAACAAGCCAAGGGTTAATTAAGTCAACGCTATCCACAATGTGGTATGCGCAGTTGCTGCATAAATATGAAATAATTATTAATCAAGTGCATTGTAAATCAGCCCCAAGTGAAGCCAACTGTATAAAAATTGTGCTCACTTTAAAAAATTCATGATGAGCTAAATCCAAGGTACATTATGTGCTTGCCTAGAAAACTAAGCTGCTATGACAACTGCTCTGTGAGTCTTTAGGTAGAGAGAACTTGGCATGGAAACGACAATTTCTCTTCTCGCTTTACAGAGAACAGTGGGCATTAGAGAGGTTAAATGGCTCCACAACCGTGATTAAAAAACAAAACAAAACAGGTCATCTACCTGCAAGGTTCTAGGACTACTACTACTTGGTAGGCTCCTGCCTATCAAGTTAGATCCCAGATCTCTCTATTCAAAAACTGTTCTCAATCCGTTGTAGCACCTCTCTGTTCAGCAAAGGGATTTCCTTCTCCAGTGAGTATCCTCACCCTGATGGTTTTACAGGAGAGAAATTTTCTACCAATTCTAGTTTCAGCCTCTTTGGGAAATATTAATATGCTTCCAGGCAGTAAACAGCTGCCTCGAAGAGGTACCTTTAGCAGCGTACTTTATTAAAAGTTATAACATCCTGTAGTAAAGGGAGGCAGGACAGGAGGTGGAAGGATGCAATCTGCCTAGATGCTTTCTGCCCATTAGAAAAATAGCAGGACCTAGTCTTGTCCAAACTTGTTAGAATGGTTCTGCATCCCACCCCTCTTCGATCCTATCTTAAGGGTGTGCCCACCTTTGCCTTCCTTGCAGGCTATACCTGAGATTGCTGTGTGGCCCCACCCAAGGCTGTTAGCTCCTAGAAAAGAACCCCAAGGGGGTCAATGGCCCACCCAGAGAAATTTTAGAGAGCATCAGGTCAGGGTGTTTTCAAACTGTGCTCCAAGTAGTCCTAAGCGTTCCTCACAGCAACATCTCTTGGTGAGAGGAGATATTCAGGTGGGATTCAGGAGCCCATGACACCTCAACGTACACCCCATCTCATCAGAGAAACTTTGTTTTCTCAGTTCTACATATTGGGCTTCCATGTATAACTTTATTTGGGGGAGAAAAAAAAGGGAGGGTGACCTTTAAAATTACTGGGGCACCACTGATCTACTTTGCTACTCTATTTCAAAGCCGGGGAAACAAAGTCTTGAGAGGTGGCGTCTTGCTCCAGGTCAGTCTCCTATTCTCCCCTCACTCTTTCTGTTCCACCTGGCTATTAATGAAATGGGTTACCTGCACTTGCAATTAGGAAGAGCAAGTACCAGTTCTCCCTAAACACTGGAGAAGCATGAGGTCTCTTCCTTTGGTGTATACCTGAGTGTTGGCTGGAAAACAGTTTGTTTTATTTTCTGTTCACTTGCCACTATGTGCAGCCCTCAGGGAAAATAAGGTTATCCCATCTTTGCCTGCCAATGAGGTTTCTTAGAATGTTACAGCTCTGCCATTTTCCTTGCGGTAGGAGCTCTACAGAACTTGCGTGGGGCCCTGGAGCCATCCACCTGCCCCTCAGCTACAGCCTTCCCAGCAGAGCATGCCCACAGACATCTGAGTCCTGCAGAAGACATCTCACTCTGCTGGCAAGTGAGCCTGGGAGATACCCTGTCATCGGATATTCATGATCGCTCGTAGTAGCACTTGCTAGCCAAGAAAGCCAATGTGGTATGAGTGGGATCCAAGTATCGCAGCCCGAAGCTGGCCACTCCTGATAACCCAAAGTCTGAAGCAGTGGCTCGGAGCCTGGAGCCAGGCATGATCTGGAAGACTTTTCAAGGGCGTGCTGGCCTTACTGACACAACAGAGCCACGGTCATTCAGACAACGAATCTCAGGAGACATATAGAGCTACTTAGCTGAACTCATCTGAAACCAAACCAAAAAGAATGAAACTGGAAAGAAAATAGGATATTTCCAGCTCTTGCTTCTAGCATTTTTACAGTAATAGTTTAGCCAGCAGAAGCATTTTCTTTGTAGTGTCTGACAGTAATATAGTCACAACATAAAGTGCACCCCTGTTTTACATAGGAATGTTAATTCATTTTGAAAATAAAAAACAAGGCCTAAAATAAGGGCGAAACAGACATTTGCTTTCAATTATTTCCACTGCATGAGTAAATCAAAAGAATGACAGCTTTAAGCTTGCCCCTTTCCAAAAATGTTAATTTAGAAATGAAGGAAAGATTCCTTCCAAGGCAAGTTTTATTTTCCTCTAAACTCAAAAGGGAAAATGTGAAATAATTTTTATTTTTAAATTGGTTCTTAAACATTTTCATATACCTCTTTGGGTTTTGATGGATAAAGACAGAAGTTTCAAGTACTGTCTTTTGAGAGGTTGCTAAGGAAACCATTTGTACCCTAGGTGATGAGTCAGAACTGTTAAGTGCTGGCTTATAAAACAGAAATGACAGAAACCAAGAACGGCAAATCTTTAAAATGATTTATGATCTTAATGTGTATGTTCATAAATAATTTCTCAAAACTCCAGAATGGTCTCTGGAGTACATTTAATTTCTATACATGTTGACTTTTTAAGTTTAGGAGGTATATCTTGCCCACCTGGAGGAAAATGCACACACGTGCACAGACACACAGAGGCAGGCACGTGTGCAGCGCACTGGAATGGTGGTGAGAAAGCCTGATGGGATGAGACCCCCAGCTCCTCCAGGAGGGCGTGCCTCTTGCATTGTGATCACAGCTTGAGCATGGTGAGGGGTTAATAGTCTAGTCCCATTTTCAGTCAATTCTCAAAGTTCTTAAATTAAGCTTTCTAGTCACTTCAAACAAGACTACAAATTGTTCAACTAAGAACCTGGAGAACAGAACACATCAAAGTTTACTGCCATGACCCTCCTGGGTGGACTCCCTTCTCCTGGGGCTACCCAACACACCACAAACAGAAGTGCCTTATAGTGAGAGTGAAATACCTCTGGGCCCCACTCAACAAACATCAGCTCCGAGCCCCAGGAGCGTAAGACAGCACGCTTCACAGGACAAGGGCAGAGAGCTTTATGTAGGCTTCAGGGGCCCGCCAAGCTGAGGTGAGCAGAGCAAACCCCTCCATGTGGTCATGCAAAGGTCTGGCCACTGACACAAAAACAACCTCTGTGCAAGTACTTGGGATCTAATGGGGAGGAGGCTGGGTTCTAGGGAAGGTATTTATAGTCTAGAATTCTGAGAAAAAAATGGAGAGAAGGCTCTATATAGAGCATTAAGAGAGTCTGGAAAGTGAGTGTGTAGACTTAGTTTGCTGAACTGCAGAGCACACAATGCACAACCAGTAGGTTTGCCGGGCTGAGATCGGGCAGAAGCAAAGCCAGGCTCACAGTGCCGTGGGCCTGTAGGGTAGGCAACAAACTGGGGGCTATTTGTGGGAGAACAGGTACCCTTTGCACACAAGGCACTAAAGCCGTTACAGAAAAATTTCGGCAAGCAAGCCACAGATGACTCTGAAGAGTTTTGAGAAGCAAAGCCATCTGAGTAATAATGTTCAAGAAAGGGTATATAGCTTGTGTGCTGTGAGTAGGGTAAACTGGAAGGAGAAAAAGCCAACAGGGTAGAGACAGGTTAATATAAACCCACACTAAAGAGATGCGGCTATAGGAACAAATACTTGGAAAACACTGTGAACTAATTATTGGGAAGATTGGATGATGGTGGGAAGTGGGCTCCAATGAGTTAGAGCTGGGAACCAACACTTCTTGGAGGGTGTCAACTGAGGCCAGCAGCTCGGTCCCATCTGAACTCTAACTGCTGTTTGCCCCAAGCTCTGTCCTGTACCTTAAAGTTCTTCTGGGATTCAGGAGTTGGGCTTTCAAGGTCGATGAGTTTCTTCAGATCTTCCTCAATAGTGGACTTGGAGGTTGGCTTAGGGGATGCCCGGAGGTCCCTGGTTGAGGCACGCAGCCTGGTGTGGGCTACTTCATTGCCATCGCTCTGATGACGCCTTGAAAAAAAGGGAAAGAGATGGCAGGAACTAAATCAGTAAGGCTGAATGAAGAGCACAGTGGGCTCTAAAGGATGTATGTCAATGGAGAAATATTATAGGAGAGAAAAGGAGAATTCTTTTCAATTTCATTACAATCTACTCAGATAAATACTTGCTAAAGAAACAAATCCAATTTGAAACACAAAATAAAAAGCCTGATGAAAAAAATCATTCTTTTATAGGAAACTGTTAGCTCTATTAATCCAAAATTAGCAACAAACATATTCATAAAAAAACCACAGGGTATGAATCCCAAATACAATTTTTGTATAGATAAAAACAAAATAATTGAATGAATCATTTATTTTTTTTCTGTACTACTTTACAAAAGGTCCTTTATAGTCAGGGGCAGTCACTTTCTAACATTTCCTCTCGTGCCTCCTGGCCTGGTCAAGAATCACATGGGAAGGCTGTGATCAATATTACCAAAGGGACAAGTGTGGTCTTTACAAGGAGGGGCCGATTATTCTGAAGTTTGTTCTTCAGACATATAGTAATCTCCCCTTATCCGAGAATTAGCTTTCTGCGGTTTCAGTTACCCCCGGTCAACCATGATCCAAAATATTAAAGGAAAGATTCCAGAAATAATAATTCATACATTTTAAATTATGTGCCATTCTGAGTTGAATGATGAAATCTTGCACTGTCCCCACAAGACATCAATCACCTTTTTGTCCAGCGTATCCATGCTGTAAATACTACCCACCTGTTAGTCACTTAGAAGCCAAATCAGTTACCAGATCAGTTATCAGAGAAGACCACATTCACTGAACTCTGATTACAACTGTCCTATTTTATTATTATTGCTGTTAATATCTTCCTATGCCTGATTTATGAGTTAAACATTATCATAGTATAGGTAAAAACTTAGTGTATGTAGGGTTCAGGATAATCTGCGGTTTCCGGCATCCCCTGGGGGTTATGGAATGTATGCCCCATGGATAAGGGGGACTGCTTTACTCCTTCCTAGGAGATTGAAGATTCTCAGATCTGAATGTATTACACTACATTTTATTTAAGGAATGAGGTGGAGAAGTACTTTAAGACAAGTTTTACTTAGGAAAAAAAAAATCTTTCTACCAAACCAACCCTTCCCCACCTGCCAGCCCTGCCTCCTTGTCTGTAGTAAATGCCTCAAACTTTTCTATTCTCTGTCATGTTAAAAACAAATCACCCAGTAAGAGGAGCAAAAGAATTCTTACTTTCTTGTGTCCATGAACCCCACGGAGTTTATGGTTCCTTCGGGCTTTTTCCATCCAATCAGGTACTTGCTAGTAGCGCCCTGGCGCGGGTAGAAAGTCCTTGGACCAGATGAAGAGGATGAGGAAGAAGAGAAGGAAGGTGCGAGCTGCGAGGAGGTGGCAGGATGAAGCTCTTCTTTAGGTGAACTTCTGGCACTGGTGAAGACAACTGGGCTGGCAGAGTGACGAGAGCTCATGGTACTGAGGGGAAGCAGAACAAAGACAAAATGACCCAAGTGTGCATCTGTGCCTCCGGGGTCCATATGTCAGCTATAAAAGTGTCATCCAGGACAGGGGTTATGGCTGGGTTAAAGAACAATGAATATTTCATAAAGTATTAATGGGGATGGCCAGCTGGCCTTTTCTTGCTTTCTCACTATAATTTAAATGTCTGTTGTCAAAGTGAAAGACGGTCACTGGGGCTTAGTCTGCACTTTAAGTTAAAAAGTAAAAATAGTGAAGATGGTCAGAGATGCTTGAAACATGCTGGCACCACTGAAATTTGTTATAGTGAAGTCTAGAAGAAGCGAGTGATAGGAAAGTCTGCAGTAAAAGGTCCAGCAGTCTCAACGGCTATCTTTCTTGCCTTCCTTAGAACTAAAGATCATGGTGATGCTCGCCAGGCTCAAGCCGAGGAGAGAGGAGACTGGCTGGATCAGACAGTTTTCCGCACACTCACATCCAAGGCCAAAGGGACACACTGAGGCCTTCTTCTCAAAGACATCTGGCATTAATATTGGCTCTGTAAAAATATGTTCATCAGAGTTACTTACCTTATGCTGTACACTAAAAAACAACTCAAAATGGATTAAAGACATGAACACAAGATCTGAAACTGTAAAACTCCTAGATGAAAACATAGGGGGAAATCAAGCTCCTTGATTTCAGCCTTGGCAATGATTTTTTGGGGATTTGACGCCAAAAACAAAGACAATGAAGGCAAAAAAAAAGTCAGACTATATCAATTTAAAAACCTTCTTACAGCAAAGAACACCATTAACAACAACAAAAAAGGCAATCTACAAAAGAAGAAAAAACATCTATCTGATAAAAGGTCAATATCCAAAAAATTATATACATACACACACACACACACACACACACACACACACACAAACACAACACAACACACACACACACACACACAAACTCAAATTCAATAGAAGAAAAAAAACAAACCAATTAAAAAATGGGCAGAGGATCAGAATGGACATTTTTCCAAAAGAAGACATACAGATGGCCAACAGGTACATGAAAACGTGCTCAACATCACTAATCATCAAGGAAATGCAAATCAAAACCACAAGATCATCACCTCACACTTGTTACAATGGCTATATCAAAAAGGCAGGAAATAACAAGTGTGGGCAAGGATGGGAAAAAAGGGAATCCTTATGGATTGTTGGTGGGATTGTAAACTGGGGCAACCACTATGGAACACAGTATGAAGGTTTCTCAAAAAAAAAAATAAATATAGAATTACCATATGATCCAGCAATTCCACTTCTGGATATTTATCCAAAGAAAACAAAAATACTATGTCAAAGATTTGTGTCCCTATGTTCAGTGCAGCATTATTTGCAATAGCCAAGACATGGAAGCAGCCTAAGTGTCCATCAATGCTAAAGAAAATGTGGTATTATGTACACATGCACGTGTATATACACAAACACACAATGCAATATTATTTATCCAAAAAAGAAAACGCTGCCTTTTGCAACAACATGAATGGATCCTGAGGGCATTATGCTAAGTCAGACAGAGAAAGACAAATATTGTCTCACTTATATGTATAAACTAAAAAAACCCCAAACTCATAGCAACAGAACAGATTGGTAGTTGTCAGAGGTGAGAGGCGGGTGAAATGGGTGAAGGTGGTCAAAAAGTACAAACTCTGGTTCTAAGATAAAGAAGTCCTCAGGATATAAGGTACAGCATGGTGACTAAAAATAAAAAGCTGTTTATCATCAATGTATTTTAAACTTTGGTTAAAGATTACAAAACTAACATCTTCAGACTTAAGGAAAAGGCTACTCATTACACTTTTAAAATTCAGAGAGGCAGAATGTTCAAAATTAGGGATGAGAGTTTAAGTTAACCACAAACCTGGAGTGCCTTTAATTGTAAGATTTTCCTACTTCTTCCCCAGAGATCGCACAGGATCTAAGTTCACACTATGTGAGCCCTAATGAGTTCTCCAGCTTAGGCTGAGACCAAAGACAGCTGACTCTCACTATGATGGACTTTGTTACTGAAGGTTTAGTTAATAGCATGTAGTCTCAAATCATTCCTCAATTAGCACTTCCATTTGTCCAAAACTAATGGTCCTAATCTGATCTGAATAACGTATAGATTTTAGTTCATAATAACATATTAATATTGATTTCTTAGCTAGGGCAAATGTACTACATATAGTAGTGTAAGTTGATGACAACAGATGAAACCGGGTGAGGGGTCTATGGGAACTCTATGTACTACCTGTGCAACTTTTCTGCAAATCAAAAACTATTCTTAAATAAAAAACTAGGAAGTATTTGTCCAAAGACAGAGAGCAGGAGATACATGTAAAACAGATATTCAACAATGGGTTCCTATCCAGTATATATAACTAATTCCTAAAAAATCAACTAGACAACCCAATAGAAAAATGGGCAGAGATCTGAAATGGAATTTCACAAAAGAGGATATCAAAAAGACCAACAAACAACGGTGCTCAACATAGTTATTGAGAGAATGCAAATTGAAGCCACAAAGAGAGACCACTGCACACCTACCAGAATGACTAAAGTTATAAAGATTTGCAATATCAAATGCCAGAAAGGATATGAAACAACTAGAACTCGTATATATGGCTGGTGGGAGTGTCACCTGTTACATCCACTTTGGCAAACTGGTTCGCAGTCTCTGCTAAAGTTGAATGGATATATATTGTATGTCTTAGCAATCCCACTCCTAGGTATACACCCAAAAGAAATTCATACATATTGTGTACCAAAGGACATGTACGAGAATCTGTGATATCCCCAAACTCCAAACACTCGAAATGTTCATCAACAAGAGAATGGATAAATAGGTTGTGATGTGTTCCCACAATGTAAATACACTGCAGCACTGAAAATAAACTAATGCTACCTATGACCCATGGATAAATCTCACCAACATAATGTTGACTTAAAGACACCAGACACAGAATAATACATATGGTATAACTCTATTTATATAAAGCCCCAAAATAGGCACCTTGAGTGTAGGATTTTAGGATTTGGGGTTGTGTTACCTTGGGAGTGCCTGGGCATGTGGGAAGGAGGGTGTCTGGATGTTGGCAATGTTCCAGTTCTTGATCTGGGTAGTGATTACATGGGTGTGTTCACACTGCGAAAATTCATCTCGATGTACACTCAGGACCTGTGCCTTTCTCAATGTGCTGTACTTTACTGAAAACACACCCACAAAAGTAAAGCAAAAGGAGATGACCTGAAAGGAGAAGGTCTTATCGGTCCATGAGGCTCTGCGACAGGCTGGAGCTGGGCAAGGTGTGGGGGGAGGAACAGGACACAGCACAGGTGATCTGGAAGTTTTTCCACACTAAATGGGCCTTAGTACTTCAGACCCAATGTAATCATCTCCTTTAGTTTTGTAACTAAGGAAGAAGAACTGGGCTCACGCTTTACAAAAAAGAGAATAATAATAAATGACTAGCCACACTCTAATCCCTCTAACATTTTTCCCCCCAAATATTTTTCTAGCTAGAGGGGAAGGGAAAAATCTCTGAGGGCAACATAAATTGAAAAGCAATGCAACCTCATTTCGTTTTTACCTCTTGATAACAAATACCCCATTTGTTTGCTTTAAAAATTGATCAAAAAAGAGAATGCAAAACTCTTCCATAAGTGCCCTATATTAGATCAGTAATAACAAAATAATAGTAGGAGAAAGGAGCACCAAAAAAAGAAAAAAAGGAAGCAGAGAAAGACTTTATATAAAGACAGAGGCAGACAGTCACATCAGAGACGCAGGTTAACAGTGACATGAATGACACACATTAAACACAGACAGCGTTGACAGAGAGAAGCTTCTAAAACTTTAAGAGTGTAGCCTTCAAGATAGTATAAAACGATGTGGCAGCTTGTGACTATTTGTTAGTTACTTAACGACAAGATCTAATCTTGGTTTGCAGATTTTGTTCATTTGACTGTACCTACCCCATATACATTTTATAACACACGTGATGATATCTCAAGCCTCAGTTGTGGTTAGTGTCTGAGGCAGATTTCAATAAAGTGAAATGCAATGAATCAAGGTCTAATGTACACACCTCTCAGCTTGGATAATCATGTGCTTGCTTTACCTATCTTAATTAGTATCTACAATTGAGTGCAAGTGTGTTGGAATTACTAGAGGTGGTTCTCACCTTTTAAATATATGTTAAAATACAG
The DNA here is from genome assembly GCA_028627145.1 of Eidolon dupreanum. Taxonomy (NCBI): domain Eukaryota; kingdom Metazoa; phylum Chordata; class Mammalia; order Chiroptera; family Pteropodidae; genus Eidolon; species Eidolon dupreanum. The sequence continues at coordinate 19,931,882 of CM053509.1, forward strand.
ACTGCAGGGCCCCACCAAGGATTCTGATTCAGTAGGTGGGATGGAGGGACATGAGAATTTGGACTGAGGCATTCCCAGCTGATGCTGTGGTCTCACTCATACTGAAAACCACTGTACCAGAGGTGCATTCGAGTTGCCCATATTTTATCTTTTTCAGCAACAAGTGTCTTGATATGATAACAATGGCATTCAAAACGCTGGGGCTTTCAAAGCCTAAATGTTCAGAATAGAAATAATTAGCCGTGAGACTGTATAGTCTGCTAATTACATATTGTTCCTCCATGTTTTACAAAACAGGTATGATGGTTTTAGCCATAATGTACATACTGCATAAAAGGGAAAGTTACAGAAAAGGCTTCAAAGGAGAGAGCAATATATACAGTATATATAGTTTTGGGAGCTCTTTGCTTCCTGTCTGAATTTAATTACAAATATTTCTCTGAGAAGCATTTAAGTTCTTGTACTAGATTACAAACTCTTTGAAGGTAGGGCTTTAACTCTGTATATCTAACAATGCCAGAATACAGCAGACTCCCAATGAAATATTTTTTGAACAAAGGGTTTCACTTTAGCGTTTATGTGGCATACAGTATCTTTAATTTCTTTAAGTTGTTTATATTCTGTCTCCCTGTTTAAATACAAGCTCCATGAGGGGTGAAATTTTTGCTTTGTTCACTACTGTATTCTCCATGCCTAGAACAAGTCCTGGGCCCCTGTAGGCATGGAATATTTGATGAAAGAACCTTTCAAATAACTGATAAATTGGCCGCTCATTTCAAATGTAAGGAGGGGTTATGGATGAAGAGAATGTATTATACTGTATTTAAAACTGGATATTGCTTTATTTTTATTGCAAGAAATTAAATCTACAGATTACATTTCTGTTATAAGTGTATTTTTAAAAGGATAATTGCTTAAATAAGACATGGAACGTGATCATTAGTTTCATCTGTGACCATGATGGCTGACACGAGATCCCAGCAAACTTCTGTTCACAGTCCCGCTTAACAACTGATTAGATTCAGGAGCAAAGGTAGAAGCATAAACAAATAATTCATTAACGTACATAACACAAGAGTAAGGTGAGTGTTTTAGTATACTTACTTGGCTTCTAATTCAGCAGGTATATGAGGGTCACCTGGGAGATTTTAAAACACACATTCTTGGGCCCTAATCACAGAGATTTTAATGTAATAGACCTGGAGTGGTACCTGGGTTGTGTATTTTGGCAAAATCTCCATGAAGTGTGCACACCAATTGAGAACTACTGCTTGAATCCACTGAATTATTCATATTGTGACTTTGTCAAAACCCATATTGTCAAGATCAAGGTTGACATCACTGGAGTAGTGTTTCTCCGGACACGAACTGTGGCCACCTGCAGGTGTTGATGTAGATGAAGATTCTTTGGACATATCAGACTTTCTAGAGCCTCAGAAATCTGCAGTGTAACAAGCTCCCAAGGGACTCTGATGTCCTTAGGGTTTAAGTGCTATGGCATGCGCCCCTCAGCTCTTCCCATGCTAAAATGGGTCATCTCCTCCTTTCTTTGTGGTCCCATCCCTAGCCCAGCTGTGGGTGGGGCTCCTTGAAGCTGACCGACCTTGCTGGCTTTGTATCACCTACAGAAGTGTTTACCCACACACTTCCCTGAAAATCTCTGCAGTTGCTTTAATTACAAAACAACTAAAATGAAGTTGTCAGCTTCATACTCGCAAAGGGGAGTATGTGCTGGGCTGTTTCATTCTCCTAGAGATTTCATGTCAATTCAGTATGCTGCAATTCAGTTTTACCCAGGGCAAATTAGGCCCCTCTACAGAAACTGTGTGAGAAGATAATGAGCCAATAATATGGAACAAAAAGAGAACAGCCATAGACACGTTACAAAGTGACAGCTACAATAGCTGCAACTTTTCTCATTATATCAAAAGTGAGTTGAACTACGAGTATGGCCAAACTGGTACCACTAAGAATTTAGTGAGGGTGTTCCTGGATTCCTCAGGAAGAGAGCACTAGCTTTATTCTTTATATAAGCAATAGGGTGTTTCTTCTTTCCTAAAAATGACCAACTTTTGATTTTGGTCATTCCAGGAAATGAATTTTGAAAAGGAAGAGAGGGTACATACACATGACATCATATAAAAAGAGGAGAAGTGGCAACGGGGTGACTGAGAATCTGGGACAGTCTGCATCTGTCCAAACTTTTCATCCTGACCTGATGAAACCATGAACCAAATGCGCTGCAGCCTGGCTATGTCACATTCCCAGTTGTGGGAAAACTTTACAGGTTAGGACTCTAGATGACCAATGTGCAGAATGGAAGCTCGTCATAGCAGGACCACTTACAGAGGAGGCGCTAAATCTGCTTGTGGATCTTGCAAAGGGATGAACTACACAAAAGGGGCTAGCCTGAATGTTATGAATCTGAGCCCCAAGTGCCAAAGCGATGAGGGCCTGGGATCTGTTCTGCATTGTCACTGAGACCTCCTCCTCCTGTGGAAAAGATCTGCCAGCTACTCTGTGCATCTGTAAGCTGCTGAAGGAAACATTTGGAGTCATCTACTGTTCAGGAATGACATGCAAGGACAGGTTTTAGACAGTCTGGGTCTGCTAAAGATGACATTTTCAGGAAGAGTGGCAATTAGTCACCTGTCAAATGGCTGTAGCAAAGGCTGGATGATGGCCTAACACCAAGAGGAGGGGAGCCGATAGATTTTCCTGTGATTACTTGTAAAAATACAACCCTTTGGGTGACAGATAATGTGGAGGATAATGACTGAGGAGGACTGTGTCCTCCCACTGTGTTCAGCACGAGCCAGTTCTGTCTGATAGAGGGCTCTACAATTCAGGAGGGGGCCTTCAGAAGGCTCTAATTCTAAAGGATTGGAAGGGGGTAAAAATTAGGAATGATTAAGCTGGCAAAGGGGATATCTAAGTGACTGCAATAAAAAAAAACTGTTCATCTACAATAGAAAGATATTTAATAAGTACAGGAGCACACTAATAGATAAAGTGTGGGGAAAAATGAGGCTAGGCATATGCAGCAGAAGAAGCCTCGGGCTCACTGCGGACCGCAGGCTGAGTACATCCGCAACACTAAGCTACTTAACAGGATGCTAACAAGATGACTATGAATATTATCATTTTATTAGGCAGAGCTGAGAAGAGTCTCATGTCCAGGTTTCATATCTAAAAAGGATTTTACAAAAGCAAATAAAAATTGAGAGGCAAAAATATGATTATAGTATCAATCATATAAAGATAGAGGAGTTCAGGGAGACACATGCTTGTTGAGGAAAGAGTAGCTAGATAACTGCATTAAGGTTGGTGATGCGGAACTTAAAGAAATGACAGAAAACCTTTTGTCTTAAAGAATATTTATAGTTTATGATACACTTGATAGCCATTTTTATTCTCAACAAACATACACAAAAAAAATTTAATAAATGGGCCAGGTATTATTAGATTATAGATTAAGGACAAGTTTGGTGAAATGGCATGACTGCCCAAAGGCCACACGGCTGGTCAACAGTAGAACTGAGACTTGAACCTGAATCTCAGGATCCAAATCTATTTTCCTGATTTTTCTCTCTCAACTTGCTTGGAAGTGGAGAGCTGTTACAGTTTCTTTTTTAAAAATTGTTTTTAAGTGGCCTCTTGTTGGTATCTATAAATTTTATAATTTTAGACTTCAAAAATCTTATTCATGTTTAGAGAAGACTCAGCTAAAAAAAAAAAAAGTTATTCTCTCTTAATTATATATTTAAGCTACAGCCAGAGGAATTTCAAACAGGTAGATATGGGACAAAGTTATGAACAGGGAGAGGACTTAACTACTGAAATTACTCAGAAAAGTTGTGGCATCTCTCTTTTTGAGATTATTTCCCTCGCCCTGCCTCCCCTTTTAAGCAATTGGATAAATTCTCATCTTGGGATGGTTTAAATATGACAAGGAATAGAATCTGTCCTTTCAGAATCCCTTTGCTCTTATGATTTAATGGCATTTGGAGAATCTGGGCTTTTCATATCAACTGAATAACTGGATTAGTTGCTTCAAAGAACAAAGTAATAATAAATGTTGGTGAGCTCTGTATCAAGCAATTTCACATTTGTGGCCTGACAGAGGTCTCATTCGCTCAATGTTCACTTGAAATTTCAACCACAGTGGTTCTGTTTTTCAGTCTTTGAGGTTGGCTGGACATCACAAAAGTTCTGAATAAAATAATCACCTACTCCCATATGCTGGACGAACACCCGAAGTTCTGCTGCATAAAAACAAATTAGAATCCTGAATGTTTGCTGCGTGCAGGATCACAGAGCAAAAGTCACCAATGCAAACGATCCAGAAATGTATGGCAAGTTGAGCCCGCCACATGTTGAGAAAACCTGGGCTTGTCATTTTAGAGCCTATGCTTTCAAATTCTGAATTAGCCAACAGCCCTTAGAAAAATAATATTCTCACCTTAAGACAAAAATATAGATGAGAGGCAATTAACTGTTAGCAATTAAAAAAATTTCAGGAGGAAACAACTTAAGAGAAATGCTAAAGATAAAGACAATGGAATAATTTCTAAACAAAGAATGAAGGCAAAGACATAATTTTCACATACATAGAATGACAAAGAGGGCAGAGAATAAAATTTAACCACACCAGCTCTAATCCACACAGAGGCACGAATACTTCAGTGTGCTAGAGGAGCCCAAGGCATGCCTTCATGTTCATGTAAACGAAATATAAGAAGTCCTTCTCTACCTCTCCTCTCAAGAAGCATACAGCTTTTCTGGCATGAACAGTTAACTTATTAGGTTAACCAGAAAAAGCACATTCATGAAATTGTACTGTACTGACAACTGTGGGCAGGCATTTCTCCTGGTCCTTAATTAACCCCTGTAGTGAGTATCATACACTAACCAACTTCTATCCAGATTTGATTGATATCTGCATATAAGCTTTATGACGTCCCTCCTCATTATATTTTGCAGATTAAAAAAATCTTATATAGCAATGACTTCATTAAAAATTCATGCTGTACAGAGACCTCATGTATATATTCTCATACATGTATCTATATATAAAAGCACTACAGCTCTGTGCAAATATTGATACTTCTATACAAAAACCTTTGAAATGTAATAGTTTGTTTTCTAGAGGAGCTAGGAGTTGAAGATTTATGCTATTTTTGAAAAGGTTTGTTAGAGACTCTGAATCATCATGCAAAAAGTGGGAACATTAAGGAAGAAGTTATTCCTATTTGTTCATCAAAATATATTGAGCAACTAACTATCTCCTATGCTCAGGTGGCACACACTATGCAAAGGTGCTGAGTCGACATACGAGGTGAGAAATCCTCTTGAACTGGATGACAGTAAAGATGTATACGTGATCACAGAAGTGGGTACAGGGCTCGGAGGGACCTATTCCCCAGAGAAGGAAGGCAAGAGAAGGGCTGGCTAATGAGGGTGTACAGGCCAGGGCAGGATGTTGCAGAAGAGATGTGTATGTGCAAGTATGAGGTGGGTTCTTAGCTTTATAATGTGTTCTCTTAAATCTAGTTCTGACATTGGCAACATCGTTGGGTACCAGGACTAGAGCACCACACAAACTGGCACTGTCTACTGCCAAGGCCAGAACTCTTAAGAAAAAAAATGAACCCAGCTTGTGAGAGTATATTAAAATCAGAACTATCTTCACCTCTCTTATGCTCACCATGATCATTTTTTTTGAGAGATTCATTTTAAGACCGGAAAGTAAAACAGCCATTACAAAAAATAAAATAAAATCTCTCCCTAACTTTCCAAGCTTCAAAGAACACACACACACACACACACACACACACACACACACACACACACACACACTCATTCATTCATTCTAGGGAGCAACTCTTTAGAGCAATTAATAGGCTTTTTAATTATAGAAAGTTATCAGTGTATATGGCTTCTTTAAATGACATTCGAATATAACAACTCTATGTAATTACCAACCTACATTAATGCAGTTCTCAGGGGGTGCCACAAAAAACAACCTGCACAATCATTAACAGGGAGCCTGGAGGACAGAGGGTGTAGGAACACAGCCCAGGCAGAAATACACAGTGGAACTTAATCACTGTAATTTAGATTTTGTCACCAAGTCCCAGGTACAAGCTCTTGTATGCACTGTCAAGAGATCTCCACATTAATTGCTGTTCCTGTCTTCTGAGGACACAAACACTCTAATTTGCAGTGATTTTAGTTTCTAGCAATGCGCACTTGGTGGCTAAGTCTCCCTTTCCTCTAGAAGAGGAAGGCTGCTAAAGCTCTGATTATCCAGCTCACTCTGCCAAGATCAAAAGACTGAAGTCACAAAGCATCCCCACTTTCCAGAGTCAAGAAACAAACGTGACTCAACTTACCAGTGGGTGGGAAGCCCTACCACTCCCTAAAAGGCCACATTCTTCTCTTCCCTAGTAATTCTGACTTTGAAAAGAAGAGTTATTTCTACATGATGATTTAAATAATTTCTGCATGGTCAGTTTGAAGCAGAAAATTTGGATGATCCTTTGAGGTGTTTAGGCAGCTCATCAGCACATTCTGATAGTGCAATCCCAGGTGCCTACTTTTCAGTGGGGACTTTGTAGATCCCCAGGGATTTGTCAGATCTGTTAGATGGCACAGCCGATGTTTCGTGCTTTGGCTTCAGAGGACCAGCTCTTTTCGACCTTACTCCATGGCGATGCCATTCTAGACAAGACCTCTGTAACTATAACTGACTTTCTTCCACCATCAAATTAGGCCAGAGAAATATCCCTAGATAAAACATCATTCTTAAAAAAGACATCCTCCTTTCAAAACAAAGAACGGAAAACCAAAGAAACAAGAGACAATCTAAACTGAGAAAGCACAGAGAAACTACTCTGAACACAAAAATGTTCTAAGTCAATGCATAGGCTATAGTTAATAAAACGATGGAGTGTGCCTAAAATAGCAAGTGTCATGATTCTGTGTCATGTGATTCTATATCTGTATTATATTATTATGAAATTTGATGCCCAGTTTTCTGTTCTACTTTTCCAGTCACTCCCTTAGCCCACCTGATTACAAACATTCTATTTCCTGAATTGTAGAAAGATCCCTGGATGCCTGGTACCCAAAAATTCTGAGATTACTTTGTCAATTTCCTTTTTGCTTGGGGACATGTAGTTTCCAGACCTATTGCAATAATTTTTTTTACTGCAACGTAGGAGTGGTAAACCAAGGCATAAATGCTTCATATCATAGGGCCAACCTGTTCTTTTAAAAGATGAGGAGCTCAAGAATCTTATCAGTAACAATACAGAGGCAATGAGAGAACTGAGTATTTAACTGGTCAAGTTAAACCAATCCAAATTAAATGGAGGATGTCCTCTCTATCATGAAGGTTATCTGGGGTTTACTGACAGGTTTTGTGCCTGGATTCCCATTAGAAAAGTAAAACTAAATTCAGCTTCTCTGCTATTTTTCTTTGGGGCATAACAATAAAATAGGCTCAGAGGATAGCAAGGTTAGATGCCATCATACAAGCTGATCAATGATTGACAACAAAAAGTTAAAGGAGAAACTACCATAGAGAACAACAGGCCCCAAAAGACAGTGATGGAGTGTTTCCTTCAAAAGGAAAAATCCTGTCATACTTTGGGTTTTAGGTTCAAACCCAAAAAAGGAAATAAAAAAATGGTATTTATTTTGCCTTTCCAAGGATACAGGAGAATGTGTGCTTTTCTATTTTGAAAGGTAGATGAGATGTCTAATTTTAGCTACCCTTTTCTGTTGGACACTCCCCACTCTCCACATATCACTGTCAGGAACCGATTATTGAAAAAAAAAAATTACCATGCAAACACGGGGTGATGTTCTCTGATACAGAGGCAGTGTAAAGGATGCGTTCAGCATTGTAAATAACGCCATGTTAGCCTGAGCAAACACCCCGTCTTTCCAAAAATATGGTCAAGTCTTCTTATGTCTTCAAAAGACTATTCCATTCTACTTTCTCTATCACTAGCTGAAAGCCAAAATTACAAAATTCTTCTAATTCTGGTATGCAGTTAAGAAATATTTATAAAATTAAATATAACTTTACAAAGTCTAAAATCTTTGTAAATTGTTCTCACGTTTATAATAATGCATTAGGATTAGAGGAAAAAGTATTTTGGTGGCAAATAAAAAGCATTAAATATATAAAAATAACTGTCACTGCATGAAAACCCCCTTTCTTTACATACCATTAAGCAACATACAGTGGGACGAGGCTGGAAATTCAATTTCGGGCTGGGCTGGAGGGGGAGAAGCAGAAGGAAGGGTGGTTACCTTGTGTGGGAAGCAGCATCATTTATACTGAAAGTGCTGTTCTCCCGTGTCAGAGGGTTGGACCCGGCCGGGCTCTTGCTGTGGATATCCAAGCTCAGGGAAGATTCTGTTTTCCGGTCCATGCCGTGGCTCTCTGTGTCTAAAGTCCGATCAACCATGGAGATCACTTCACTGGAACTATGCCACAGGGGTGCCACTTTCTCCTTGCCTGGCCCTGAGCGAGGAGACGACGTGGCAGCCCCCAGGGAGGCTGTGCTGCCGTGGCTGGGGCCATAGGAGGTGGTGTCAATGCCGCTGTCAGCAGAGGTGCCTTGCAGATAGTTGTAGCTGTTGAGTTCGGATTCTGTGCGGTCCCCATCGTACCACTTCTCGTCGCTGTGGGCACTCGACGCATTGCTGGAGAGGGTATTGCTGCTGGAGTGGCTCGAGTAGTGGCTATCAGACTGCAAGGGAAGCAGGTTGTACTCAGTACAGGTTCTGCCCCTTGAATGTCAGGAAAAACATATGGCAGAATGACCCTCTGGCGTGTGTCTAGTCATGGGGTTCGTTCTCATGGCACAGAAATTCTGACAATGACAAACGAAAGAAAGACGGGAGGTGCCTGGAAAAACCCATTCAGAAGTGTCCACGGCAGAGAGCACTGGAAACTTTTTTTTAGAATCTATTTTTCATTATTTGACTTACGCTAAAGTATCAATACTATTATGACAATTTTAATCAGAAAAAAAAAATCTAAACTGTCATTAGGCTCTAATACCTAATCAAAAAAAAAAAGAAAAAAGAAAAAAAGAAAAGACTTCCAAAGGGCTTATAATTAGAAAAGCTCTATTTTGCTCAGAGTAAGTAGAAAGCAGAAGATAAGGCTTATTCCTAAAGAGATCTCCATTTTTGTCCCCCAATTAACATCTATTTAGGAGACAGCTTTCTAAAGAGCACTTAGAGGTATGATTTATACAGAGGTGCCAAGTCAATTCAATGGGGGTAAAATAGTCTTTTCAACAATCAGTATTGGGACAACTGGATATCCACAAGCAAAAAATAAACTCCGTGTAGATCCTTACCATGTAGAAAAATAAACTCAAAAAGATCAAAGACCTAAATGTAAGAACTAAAACTATTAAACTCTTAGAGAAAACATAAGTATATATCTTCATGATTATAGATTATGCAATGGTTTCTTAGATCATCAAAAGCACACACATAAAAAGAAAAAAGTAAATAAATTGGACTTCATCAAAATTAAAAAACGGGCAAAGGATTTTAAATGGCCATTTCTCCAAAGAAGATATACAAATGGTCAACAAGCCCACGAAAAGACACTCAATATCTTCAGTCACAAGAGAAATGCAAATCAAAACCACAATGAGACAGCATTTCACACACACGCTAAGATGGCTATAATCAAAAGGGCAGATAATAACGATAGCATTGTTGGTGGGAATGTAGAATGGGGCAGGCTGCTGTGGGAAAACAGTTATAATTCCATTTTCAGTACCAACTCAAGAGAAATGAAAACATATGCTCACATAAAAACCTCCACATTAATGTTTATAGCAGCATTATTCATAATGGCCCCAAAACAGAAACAATGCAAATGTCCATCAACTGATAAATGAATACAGAAATGTGGTACATTTATGCAATGGAATATTATTGTCATAAAAAAATGAAGTACTAATACATGCTACAACATGGATGAACCTTGAAAACATTATGTTAAGTGAAAGAAGCCAGACACAAAAGGCCACATGTTATAGGATTCCATTCATATGAAATGTCCCAAATGTACACATCCATAGAAACAGAAAGTAGATTAGTGGTTGTGAAGAGCTTGGAGAGGCAGGAAGAGGCAGGGTGATTGTCTGAGAATAGAGAGTTTTTTTTGAGGGGTGATAAAAATGTTCTAGTTAGATCCTGGTGCTGGTTGCACAATTCTGTGCATATAGTAAAACCACAAAATTGTATACTTTAATTGAAGTGAATATTATGATATGTGAATCATATCTCAATTAATAAACTGTGAACAGAACCTTTTCTACACAGTGGCTTGCTTAGAACTTTTTACAATTTGCCAAAGAAATAAGATTTCAAAAAATATCTGAATAATATTTTAAATTAGACAAAGGCAGAAAGTCCAGATACTGGGTGGAAATTAAGAGAAAAGAGGAGGAACTCTGTGTGTGTGGGAGGTGGGGGGGGGTGGGTGAGGGAAGGGAAAGAGGAGGACACTTAAGTTTCAAATCAAAGTGAAGCATGAAGATCTCTTCTCCTTAAACAAGAACCAATTCCAGTTACTTTACCAGTGCTACCTCACCTCAGCAACTTTCACGTTATAAGGCCTTTGCTTATTTTTAATGTTTGTAGGGCAGAACTTCCTTAGCCTGTGCTATAGAACTTGGTAGCTCCCAGCCACATGTGGCTACTGAGCACTTTAAACACGGCTAATCTGAACTGAGAAGTGCTGAGTGAAGCACACAACAGATTTCTACAGAAATATTATGGGAACCGCATTTGTAATTTTTAATTTTCTAGTGGCCAAGTTTTAAAAAGTAAAAAGAGACAGGTGAAAATAATTTTAAGAATATATATTCTCTAATCCAATCTATTCAGAATGTTATTTTACCACGTATCCAATACAAAATTGTTAAGGAAGGGAAACAAGATCAACTGCGGCAATCTAGCCCTTCCAGGCAGAAGAGTGACGATGTCACGTTTGCCCTGTAAACCTCTCTCCATGCAGCCTGTGGTGGGGGGGTGGAGGGGACCCTCACGCATGCACAGGCACAAGTTCTCTCTCGCTTTTTTTAGCTTCTATATTCATTTCACTAGAGCAAAACTTACAGGAGCACTCTCACGGAAAGTTCTCTGGGCATCTTATAAATTAGTGAATATAAAATACAGTGTTTCCTCATCCAGTATTTCCTTATCCTATAGAACGATAAAAATATAAATACACATTCCAGTGATAGATAGACCAAAGAAATCAGCTTCATTTAAAGGGGGAGGAAACAATAACCTCCATTCCTGATTCTGCCTATAGGTGATAAGGAATTGTGTATGCCTACGGCGAAAGGACAAAAATGTGTGTAGCTATGGAAGATAAGAGAAGCAGCAGGGGGAGTTGTTGGGAAGCTGTGCATCCACTTGACTGATGCTCCAACCATATCTCATGCTTGCAACTGTGTAAGCAAATAAAATCCATTTCGAACACATTTCTATTCCTAATGTTTTAGGACTGTTTGTGACTGGATCACACTGCCTTCCATCCAGATCAGTGGAGACGGCAGGTGAGTACCAAAGAGGAATTTCAATTTATTTCAAAACAACCTTAGGGCCCTTGGCAGCAGAAATTCCAGGGCCATGCCAGCAAATGCCTGCCTCCTGCCAGGATGACTTCCACCACGTGGAAGAGAGAGCAGAGAAGATCTGTACACTGTAAGGAAGGTACATTGCTAGGAATCTATCATTTTTATTATTTTACGGTTAACTTACATGCCCTTGTTTGTTCGGAGACAAATGAACCACTGGATCCTGCCGCATTAACCTCCCACTGGGGCTCTCTCGGAAAGCTGGCAGCACCTTTGATACTGCTGGGAGATGACACGTTGGCTCTGGAATACAGCACAGGACATTATGGTGCAGGGGCTAAACAGATCCAAGCACATGTTGACAAATGAAGACAGCTTGCCACTGCATCTCTTAGTTCACTGACCAGCAAACTCTGAATTTCAGCAATAAGCTCGTTGAGAGTTTGCAAAATAGACAGCATGTCAGAAACTAAGTGGCTGATGGGTAAAGCTTGTAGCTGGTGACCGTGTGTCATGTCATACACATTAGCACAGCCAAATACCACCAAACCAAATGCCATGAACAAGGTGACAAAGTTAGAAATTAACTTTTGGTTTGGGAGGAAAGTCTAGAAGATATGGACTGAACTTATGAAATTCATTCATTGCAAAGTGTGACTAACCTAGCTTGGTCTACATTACCTAGACAGGCATGGATGCAATCACATGTTACTTACCATGACACTTTGGAAATATTTTACCCGTATATTCATGCTGCTCGAGGAAAAAAGAATTGAAATCCTGAGGTCCTCTATAACTGTAAGCTAAGCACAACAGAAAAGACACACAGCAACTAGTTTACTTAAGCAATTGCTTCCTTTTGGACTCCAAGCTGGTGTTCATGACAGGGTTCCAAAGATGAAAGGTGAGTGATTTTGCTTCTTTAACACTCCTAGAACTAACAGCAAAAATTCTGGACTTCTGCGACACTATTCCTAACACGTGAAGGATGGGGCAACATACTCTCAACTGTTTCCAAAAGCAGAGAGGCAGAAAAAAGGAACATCCACCGAGATGTGTGAGCCAACTAAGCAAGCTAAACTCCTCACCTCTACTGGGGAACCAGCTGCTAACACACTGATGTACAAACACAGGTCCTGGTAACAAATACGAATCTCCACAACATTTTCAATGAGTGACCTGAATGTCATTAGAGAATTTTGTTCTTATAAATCAGGTGTATAAAGATCAGACTTTTACACACTAAATATAGTGCACTGAGTTATAAGAACATACAATTTTTCTTCTCAATTTCTCCCTAGCATGGTTTACATCAACTAAGTGCCAGATTCCTTCTGATGTGCCAATTAGAAAAGGCTGAGTTAGTCTTCTGGGATGCTGGAATATAAAAAATTAATAAAAATTTATTTTACTATTCAAAGAATTTTAGATAAAGAAAGGCCACTGGTTGGTTAAAAAAAAAAAAAAAAAAAAAAAAAAAAAAAAAAAAAAGGCTTCTCTGGCAGGCTCTAGGGGTATCTTATTAAAAAAAAAGGTATATCTTACTAAAAGGTTAAACAAATGTGTTGAAAGGATTTATCAATATTAATTTCAGAGTCTTATCTATTAAAAGTGGGATGTCACTAAGCTAAAGAGGATACAAGAAAAAAGACTAGAGAGGTTTATGTGAAAGAATAAATATGAGTCTAGGAGGCACCTTATAATTACCCTTTCTAGTCCCAAATACCTTTTCATTCCCCATATGACTTCACATGAGTAGGAAGTGTGATACGAACTCTGCCCAAAGGGCTTGCTGGCAGCTTTGTTCAAAGCCTGCACTGGAAGCCAAAAAAAGCTGCTGAAGTTATGCTGAAGAAGGGATCCTTTGCACATGTGTGGTTACCATCTCAACAGTATCAAAACATATGGGATTAAAAACATTCTGTCAAGAGCAGAACAGCAGATCAGAATATACTCAGGTTTTCCGTGTTAGGGTGGGTGGGATGAGAGTGGGGAATGACAGATGGCTTCAATAACAAGGCGCATCTCACTGAAGTTACTGGAACAAAGCCTATCTTCAGAACCTAGGAATTACATTTCTCTTTCTCAACTGCTGTCTTAGCTTAATACATCTCCATTCTCTTCTATGTTCACGGTTAATACATTTACATGGCAGAGTCATTAAAAGAGAAGCCAAAGGCATTTGTAGAGAAGATAAAAAGATGGGCCTTTGTCTTAAAAAGTTTATCTTTTCAGACTGGAAATTTACTTCTTTTTATCCCACAAGGATGTGTAATGCTACCAAAGATAAGATAAAGGAAAAAACGCCTAACAGTCTAGATTCAAGACCCTGATGCATCAACTGTGTTGATACTAAATCCCTGATGCTACTATGTTGAAACTTAATCTTGTTTCATGGCAAAACTTTAAGATATCAACTTATAGAGTCAATGTAGAAAACTGCATATATAGAAAGAAAGGGCTATGTGCCAGAAATCCAAATGAAGGCTCTCTAATGCAAATCTTCCCCATCCAGCTGTTTTATCTTGTTAAGGCATGTCCTCAGCTGACAGCTTAATAGCAGAGTAGGGGGGAGAAAAGCATATAAGGAAGGAAAGAGATCCTAACCAAGCTACATGTGTGACTAAACAATAATTGTATCTCTTTCCCATTTTGTACATCTTTTTTTTTAACTAGACAATAAATACCAACAAATTTCAAAGGGCACTTAGAAGAGGCAAAAATGAACAGATAAACAAGATGGGAGGAGATACTTAGGACACATACTTTGTAGTCTGGCATCTTAATCTCGGTCCTGAAAATAATTCCTATGTCCTAATTTTAAATTTAGGGTCACTTAGGATTCCTTGACTTTTCTCTTGGGTCTTAGTTGTTGCTTTCACTGATATAAAATCTAACCGAGACTTAATTCTCACTCACATTTATTAACCAAGCTGTATTATATAACAGAATGCTTTGATAACATCAAGAGGTGGACAAAGTCACCTTGGTGTAAAAACAACTTACTTCTTGTAGAAATTCAGTTACTTACCCATCTGGTCGGCAATGCTATCCTCACTTCTTTGCCAGCTGGGTGTGGATTTTCCGCTGCCAACAATATCTGACTGGGTGTTCTGCCTGTCCATGGAGGCTGGGGATCTGCGGCTTACTCCGAACCTGTGATTTCCCCAAACAAGGGCAAAGACGCCATCAGAAACCTCGCCCAGAAGGGGAAGCCAGTCCTGGGTGTAGTGAACTAGACTCTGATGACAGGTACTACTAGTTTTGCTTACGTGTCTGTACCTGTGTACTCATCCTTGTGAATGTTGACCGGGTGCTGGAACTGTGTGTTATGGTCAAAATACTCTGTTCAGAAAGGTATGTAGGCTAAGTATGTAAACAGGAAACAAGGCCAGGAACCATTAGGACCGAGCTAACCTAAGATATATAGAGTAAGAAACCAGCATCTTCTAGCCCGTGTGTATCCAAGTTCAGACTGTCTCTCACAGCCAAAGGAAACATTTCACTGTCTTAATGTTCCATGTTTATCTTCTGACTGGTACATACAAGGGGTTTCTCTTGGTAATCTGCTAAACCACTAAGTTATTCATTCTTGGAAAAAGTATTTTCTGAGCACTTGCTCTAAGGTTTGAAAGACACAGATTGCTATCACGTACATTACATAGGGACCACTTTCAACATGTATAAATTTTAAATTTAAAGGCAAATGTTTATTACTAGAAAGATAAAGGCAAATATTTATTGCTAGAAAGAATATTTAGCTATTTAATGTGCCAGTTTTATTTTTCCCTGTGTAGAATAATAATATATGTTTAATTAAAGCATGTGCCTTCATTAGCAGTACCAGCAGAATAAATCCTGAGTCCGGAAAAAAAAAGGGCCAGAGTATAAAATTCAAACATTCATGCAGAAATTTAAAAATTTGTATATGGTTACTAATGAATTTATGAGTAATCTATACAATAAAAGACTAAAGAGGTGGATGCATAAATTGATGGATGCATACGAAAAATTCCTTATTTGCTACAAACTGATAAATACGCGGGGGGAACCACCATGTGGTATATTGGAAAGGGCAGATTAGGGAGAGGAAGACAAGGGTTCAAGTTCTGGTTCCCCTACCCCAAGTCACAAAGTTTGTAAAATGGCACTTCCATTACATGAATCTAGTTAGAAAACTCTATAGGAAAGCAGTTGCAAAGCAAGGAAGTCTATAATATATTTCAGTTAAACCACACTGCGACACCTCCCTAATTGCTTTTGCACAAAGGACAATTGTTTACAATTGATCTTTGCCATTTTCTCCCTAAGTAGAGTCCTTGTTTAGTTTAGAACAATGAATATCCTCGAACTGGCTCTACGATCCTATTCTAAATTTGCACTAAATTAAGACTTTTTCAAAACACCACAGAGATAAAAGTTAGGACTGGATTCTAATTTTGCTTTTACTTTTTGGTAGCAGTGGAAACTAAAGACAACTTTTGAAACCTCTGAATCTAAAGGTGAACAATTTTCTGGCACTCTGGTTTAAAACAAATAATAAAACGAGGCTGTCTTTAAATTCTGCCTTGAAAAGTCCCTCGCCCGATGGAGTTTCCATTTCGGTTCTCACATACAGCCCTCATTTACTGCGTGCCAGGGCACCAGGGACCCCAAGATCTTGTCCCAGAGCAGCTCAGACAAAACCTGTTCTAACTTTACATTGCGCCTCTTTTTGAAGAGCTTAATTGTGCCTTTGTCTGGAGGAACACTTAACAGTTTAAGAGTCACAGTTCAGACTGAAGGGGTTTTTAAGTAACCATTTAGCTGACAGATGAAACACATTTCATGACCGAGAACCCTACCTCTGGGGCCAGTCCGCTGCTTTCTGGAGTAGGCTGATGGCTTTGAAATAATCTCCCTCATAATGGGCTAGAAACTTCTTCGCTATAACTGCCATTTACTGGTCTCAGCTGCCCTCACAGACAAGTTTAATCCCTCATCTAAAAGTGCTGGAAGAAAGCTATGGTGGCCTCCCCTCTCCCACAATTCCCATCTTCAGGTTGTACATTGTCGGTTATGTCTCTCATACCACGGTCTCTAAATTCTCCTCATTTACCCAGGCTGTGCCCCACTCTGGACGTGCCCTGCCTCATCAACATTCCTCAAAGTGTGTGGCCCAAAAGTAAATCTCCAAGGACGGCAGATCAGACCCTGTATCTTTTCAACAGTGTTTCTTTATAATTACCTTTCATTCCCATCTGAACTTGTGCAGGTGCCTTTTTGTCGCTCACTCAAGTGGAGCAGGCATGGTTAAACCACCCTATTAAATTTCACCTCTCAACTGATTTGGACAGTCTCAGTATCTTCTCACCAGGGAGTGGGCAGGCACACAAACTCGTGCAGACACTGAGCCCACTGGGGTAGAAAGAGGACTGTAAAGGAGCAGATTATATCTACGGACAATGACTGTGCACTGACCTATTGTTATGATCTCACGTTTTTAAGTTTTGTAAAATTTAACATTAATGAGTTTGCAGCAGACTACATACATTTCTGCTTTACTGTCAACTTGTACATATCTACCTGCTTTTACTGGGCTAAGATGTGGAGTAAAGGTAACTTCTTCCTCTTGGTAAGGGTAACTTTAATATCAAACCTGGCCCATAAGCAACACAGATGATCAGACAGTGAACCAGTGCCTCTTGCATCATACAGGCACAAACTGCTTGGGATCTAGAGGTAAACACTGTATTGTAGGGGTTCAGAACGAGTCACCCTGAGGCGTGCCTCTGTGGTATGTGGATTAATTTTGAGCTAAAGGCAACCAAGACTCTTTGGGCTCAAGAGAAACTTCTGCCCCCTCCTTGACTAACTAGAAGAACTTAAATTAGGGGCCTTGCCCATAATAAGAGGTTATTGGAGATGACTTTTCTTGGTCTATCTACAGGACAGGACAAACTTGTAATTACTGAACATCTGTTCTTTTTATCATCCTGGAAATGAACTTCCTCCCCACTGAAGCCCCAAGGTGCCTTACCTCATCCTTAGCTCAGAATGTCATAAGTACCTCATTTTCCCTTTATGTCTCTAAACTTCTTATGCATGTGGGGTCTCTGACTCTCTTGTGTATGTGGTATTCCCAAACCTATGTATGTAATTCAATTTGGTTATTTTCTCTTGTTAACCTGCTTCATGTAGATTATACCAGTGAAAGAACCTTTAAGAGTAGAGGAAAGTTTCTTTTTCCCCACAGCAGCAGTCCCAAACTTTTTTGGCACCAGGGACTAGAGCTCCTATGAGAATCTAATGTCTGATGATCTGAGGTGGAGCTGAGGTGGTGATGCTAACACTGCGGAGTGGCTGCAAATACAGATGAAGCTTCGCTCGCTCGCCTGCCCGCCAATCACCTTTTGCTGTGAGGCCCGTTTCCTAACAGGCCGCAGATCGGTACCGGTCTGCGGCTGAGGGTTGGGGACCCCTCTCCACAGTATTGTCATTATATTGTAAAATATTATCCCATGTTAAAAAGGATGTTATACAGTATGGTAAATAGTCACTGGGTAACATCACAAACAATGGGGAAAACCCTCAATACCACATCAGTTTAAAGAATTACTACCTCATTAAAAAAAACTGCACATGGGGCACTGGAACCATGTTTCTAATATTAACATTCATGACACATTAACGTTTCAACTTACATTTTTGGTATACATTTAAAGTATATCACAGCTGGAAGAACACAATGATTTTTTGTTATTGTTAGTTCATTATATTTTATTGCTATACGAACACTAAAGTTGCAGTGAATTATTATTTTTGAAGTCAAACCCGTCCATTTAAAATCTACTAATTATAATAAGAAATAATTAGTTGGGCTTGTGGTGTGGAATAATAATACTTAACTCATAAAACCTTTTGCAGAAACTCATGAATAGGAGCTAAAGTTTTTTTCTAATTATCACTGAAGTAATTAAAATAAGATATGTGCATTTTAGATACGCTACAAAGGGAATCCTGGGGGACATACTGAGGATGGGAGCATGTTTTATAGTGGTTTTATTACCCACTTTCTGCTAACATAAACATTTAGTAATAACAACAAAGAAATGATACTTAATAGCTGTACAAATCAACAAAACACTATTGGATAAAAAACACCCTCTATGAAGGTACTTTTAGTAAGCATGATTATTCTGTAACATGGTAAAATCTCAAGAAAGTAAACAAATTGTGTCTGTATTTGGTAAATATATTTTTGGGGAATACTCAGAATGGAAACATCAGTTTTTATAAACTCCTTACATTTGATCTTCAGATGGTTTCAAGTACTTTGTTAAGTTCTCCAAGAGAGACACCCCTGCAGGAAGTCACTAATGGTTTCTTTACTTTGCCTCTGGGCAAAGATCGCTTATGTGTGCCATGTAATGTTTTGCTGCTAATTACTTCCCAGCTTCAGACATTCCAATTAAATTTTTCCCTTTTAGTAGCCTCTAAAATCATGTACATTTAGCCTTTTACTTTTTAAGTCTTGTCAGAAGCAAATAGTTACTTTTGGATGTTTAATGTTTTCAAAAAAGATAAAAAACACAACCAATCCAGAGGCTGAAATCGCAGAAGACTTTTAAAGTGTAAGAAAAATTAATTTTAAGCACTGGCTATGATGATCATTTCTCCTACTTTAACAGCAAAACGAACTCCAACCAGTGAAAGCAATATACTACTGAGTTCACTTTGGAAGAAATATTAAGAAGTGACAAAATCTGTACTCTGAAACTAGACAGTATATATCATGGAGAAATGGATGTAATTTGATTTCTCTGCCACTGAGTCCATAGAGATTAGAGAATGATATACATCCTAAGAAGTAGTTCAAACCAGCCATTAAAACATTTTCCTCAAATATCAACCTATTTTCTCTTTTGCTCTTTTGTAAATTGATTAAGCCTGGCTGAATGGAAATGACTTTACATGTCTGAATTACAGATGAAACACAGCAGTGCCAACTGGGACCACATATGATGGGGAAACCGCATACCTACCCTTCAGGCATGGATTTCTGCCTGTAAGTGCCCCCACCAGAGCCAGTCTCGCTGGATGAAGACAGGTTGCTGGGGGAGTTACGACACTGTTGGGATCTTGCTAGGGCCATGGATGAGACCGTCACGTAGATGTCCGAACCAGGAGACAGCCTGTATGTACGAACCAAAAATATGAAGTCAACAATTCAAAGGGAAAATCCCAAGGCATCTATGATGGATGATATCACACAAATGTGACAAAGACAGCGACTTCATGGAAATGGTGAAAATGAAGCCAGCTGGAAGCCTGCAAAAGAAACTTCCCCCAAAACTACTCCCTAACGGAACAGTTGGAAAAGTGCCTTGAAGGGGGTGGGGTGGGTGTCAAAAAATAACGGGGTGGGCGGGGAGGGGGAACATGCATGTTTCCAAAAGCTGCCAGAATTCAATGGGCTCAACAGCTTATGCCGTTTCTTAGTGTGGCAGTGTACAGGGGTGTTGAAACCCAGTGACATTAACACAGCAATTAATTCCAATTTCTCACACTGATTCTCCCAGAGTTTATGACCATAGTGAGACTGGTACATTCTTTGTATGCTTGTTTTCTAATTTTATTACTCAGAGTCTGGAATGAATAGTCAGATTTTGTTATTTAGTATTTATGAATTTGGTCAATAGTAGCATCACCATATAAAAATCTTCATGGAAAAAAAATGTCTAGAACTACAGTTGTTGAATTTAATTGAAATTAGTGAATTTATATAATATCACAGTAAAGGTGTGCTCCGCATAGCCATCTAATAGATCTATTTCTAAAGTTACGGATCCTTCACCCTGATGACTGGCTCTTGAGACAGAGACCAGAGCTTTGCAGTCAGGACAGACATGGATTTCTCCCCGCTACCTCCTCTGCTCTAGTAGGCAACAAGGTAATCACTGGAATATCAATGTGATGCTGACCACTGTGATGAGGTGTAAATTAAACTTTAATAACAATGGCCTTTTATTTCAGAAGTGAATGCTGGCATATCATTTGCCTGCTGTAACAGGGCAGGTCACTCCCTTTTATAGCTGAGGAAGTGTAATCGAAGTCATTCATTTAATAAGTCAGGCATCTTCATTCTAAGTCCACTGTAGACTATGTGAAACTATTACTGTCCCCTAGAGAAGGCTGTATTCTCTTTCCTCAACAGGACAGTTTGCAATGGGCCTGCACAGTCAGATGATTTTGCAGGTACAGGTCTCTTACACTCAAGCCAAAGCTCCGAAGCCTTGAGACAGAACCTGATTCGCTAGAATATGGCAGGCTCCTACAGTGAACCGATGAGCATTCTGTAGTGGGGCAGGATGGGGTTTCAGGTACAGGACGCTGACAGAAGGGAAAACAGAATCACAATGAGAAGCTTTTCTAATAGAAAAAGAACAAGGACAGATACGTAAAAGTATGACTCCCAAATCCATCTATGCCCAAAGGGCAAAGCTGACTTGGAAGCCAGAGTTCTCTCCTCAGCAATAAGCCTGTTGTCTCCAGGTGTCTCCTAGATCTCTCTGTGGAATGCCCTTGCCAGCAACTCAAATCACATCTGCAAAAAACTAAATGATTTTTTTCCATCGTCCCAATACCATACCCCAAACCTGTCCCTCCTATATTTGCTATTCTAAGTTAAATATTTTGAAGCCATTCTCCTTGTCTCCCACCCTTTTCTCATCTTCTATAGTCAACTTGTCTAACTCAGTTCAACTATGTACTGAACACAGACTAAGTGTTAGGCACCCTGGGTGCTAGTCTTGAAAAGACAAAGAAGATAACTGGTCTCCAACCTGATGACTGTCCTTTAAGCTCCCCCATCACCAGCCTGAGTCAGTACAATAGTGCTCTAACTGGTCTTCAGACTTCCAGGCTCTCTCCACCCTATACCTCCAATCCCCACTACCACCCTGAATCATCTGACTGCTAACAGTCTTTCCACAGCTTCCCTTTGCCTATAGGACAGAGGACCAAATCCCTGGCACCCTCTTCTAGGCCTTGGATCATCTAAGACCATCCTCATCTCCATGTTCTTTACCTGCTTCCATGCACCCTACAACCTGGTCGTATTCAGTATCTCAGACCCGCCCATCATATTCATACCTCTTTTCATCTTGTCCCCCCCTTTTCACTCATATACAATTCGTTTTCTCCAACACCTAATTCCAACATCATATCTCTGAATTCATAGACGAATCAGAACCTCTTCAAGTCCCACAGCAGTCTGTCCTTTGCACCATTATAGCACATCTCACAGAACGTTAAGTTTTTCGTGTGTCTATCTCCCCAACTAGACTCTGTCCTTCAGGGGCAGGACTGAGCCTTATGTATCTTTACATGTCTGGCTGCTTGAAGGAGAATCCCCAACAGCAGTATAGAAAAGAACACTAGGTACAGGATAAGGGCCCGCGGTTACATCAGGTGTCCCAACCCAGAAGTTTTTAACCATGGAGGGTTATATCAGTTGCAAAACAATTGCTTACTAATATAATAATAAAGCACCAAACTTGTGAATAATTTACTAAATTCAAAGGTAATACACTTTCTTAAATGCAAGACAAGGGGATGATAGAATTATATGCAGACATGCTTGTGCCTATCATCAATCTGACATATAACTCACTGACAATGCCTACTCTATATAGTGTGAGAAAGGGCATATAAGGAGACCTAGGATGCTAAGTCCCTGAACAACGTGATGAGACAGAGTTCCTACGGTCCTCTTGTTAACATCACCATCGGGTTACTAGTTCACAGATTCAGAGAAACTCGGGCTGACCATGCAGCTAGTATCCTCATCAGGATGCCAGGCTTGGTGAGGGGCATGGGAGGGGCATTGTAGTGGGGTCACACACTAGAGGGGTCATTGAACAATGGCTATTTCCTACTTTGGGTAATGTGCTTTGATAAGAGCAAGATCAAGACATTTATCTGGGCACCATAAAATGAACGTCTCTTTATTCTTTTTCATTAAAACATCTCCCAAATATCACACTATTTATTCTGGAACCACTGGAAGGGGACTGGAGTGGGAGAGGAATGGGAGGAGTAGGATACAAAGGAAAAAAACTAGGTAAGGATAAAGGAAAGACATGAACCCAAATGTAAGAAGAGTTTGGCTTTACAAGCACCTAATATAGAGAAATGTAAATATGGTTTAATTTTGTAGCTGCTTTGATTTTCTTACTGCAAAGAGAAGGAGGTATTACTGAAATATGGGGTGGGGAGAGACGGCAGAAGGAGGTTACTATGGTTGGGGCCTGATAATTTTTTAACTCTCTTCAGAGTAATGTCAATGAATTACACTGATGGTGAATGTTAAAATGTTTATGCTTTTATGAGGAACTGATAACATGATTCCATAAGGAACGCCAAGGCGTAACTCTTATATTTTATTTAGAGCTTGCTTTTCTTACCCTGCTCTTCAAAACGTTAAGTTAAAATATCTCATATTCCTTCTCAACCTCAGCTCTTTTATTTGGCAAGTATATCAGAAAATTCTACTTGGTTACTGGAATTATCCCAAAGTGAAAAAATAGCATTTCCAGAAGGCCGGCATTCATTCCCACCCCTTCTCTGCATTTATATAACTCAATAGTGGCTTTGTTTTCTGACTGTTCACACACATAGAACATCTACACAGCAACTGATGTAATGGCACCCAAATGTTTTCACTACGCTGGATATATGTGTGGTGGGCAAACACACACACACACACACACATCAGAATTAATCTTTATTCTGATGACTTACTATTCTTTCCAAATACTCTAAATTTGACACCATCACACAAATATTACTTGAGAACACACCTACTTCATGGAGTGGGAGGTACAGCCTGCCAGCATGGCAGTCCACGTCTGCTGGAGAGAAGCCTGCAGCTGATCACTACTGGAAGTTGGGCTGGTTGCTGTCCTGCCACTTTGAAAAAGAGTACTCCCCCAAACTGGCTCACATGGGAAGAGAGCGCGCTGACCTCTGGAATCTCTGTTCTCCCACCCACTCTATTTTAAGGGTTGCTGAGGCCAGTGAAGAATTAGTGGAAGATCACAAGTCTTTTCTTCTCTTTTGAGGGAAACCCAGATTTTTCTGCACTCTCTTGGTCTTAATGAGCCCAGGAAATTCTAGATATTAGCACCCAAAGAGGTCAAGAGGACTAAGATTAATACCGTTTACAGTTGCTAGGAGATCTTTAAATTCTGTGGAATATAAGAAATAATCTTTTTTAAGAGTACTCTGGTCATTGCCAGAGATGGAATTTCTAAACCTGTTAGCATTAATTTCAGTAGATTCTCTTCCCTACATTTTTATAAATTTAGCCAAGAAATAACTAAATGTTTTTAAAGTAACTAGTATTAACATTCTCTTAAATGCTTCCTATCAATTCCCTCTGCAGAAATAAAATACCAAGGCTTCTTGATTGTACAAAGAACACAGTCATTGAAACAGCCATGATCACCAGCCAGACAGACAATACTTCCATAGTCTGCAAGATACACATCAGCTTTTCATTTAAATGCAGTGCATTTTGTTGCAATGAAAGTAAAGAACTGAAAGGGATGGACATTCAAGAAGAGAGGGACCAAGATCAGTATCAGTTCCTCATTTTTCCAGAAGCAGTCTCCCACCAAGATAAAAGAGAGAACAGCTAACAAAAAAAAAGTCTTATATTTCTAATAAAATAACCCCTGCCCGCCACCACACCCTTCCCATGAATCAATTCACAGGACTATTATACAGTGTTAACATTAACAGACTCTTATTAAATTGATCTCTTCAGACTGTGACTGATTATAATTTATCAATTTATGGATAAGGAATTGTCAGCACTGGAGTAAGATACTAAATTTTTTTCCCTGGTATTTATGTAGTATTGGTTTAATTATCCCTCCAGCTTTTTACTCCAAAGTGACAGCACTGCTTAGATGTGTCCAAGGAGATAAGGCCCTCTGTAACTCAAGTGCCAACAGTGGATGGCAGTAAAAACAATTGAGAGGGTTTCAAATAGCAGCAGTGACAGACAAATTAGATGCTTGAGTCCATAATCAAGCACAGCATTCTACCACAACTTAGCAATTAAAATGCTATTCACCCAAGGAACAGGACCAAGTTAAAGTCTGTCTTCAGCAGTGTATATTAACTAGGGATTCTTCCAAAATTACGTTAAAAAAAAAAAAATCTCTGAAATGATTCAAGGTAATGTGATTTGGGTGTCGTAATCAGACTAGATTTGAAGAAGTTGTGTTCAAATTCGAACAGCTCATCTCTGTCTTCTCGTCTCTTCCTATGGGTACTTTGTGAACCAGAGCTAACTCTGGCTTTCCAACCATACGGTTCATATCAGCTCTTCAGACTGGATCATAGAAATCTTGTTCTGATGAATCCTCTTCTGTGACAAGGTCAATTTACAAAAAGGAATAACTCTCATGTACAGTTAGGAAAATATGGCAACTCATCATGCTGTTGGCAAGCTGCTGGAAGTTCACAGTCCAGCACGTATCATGGCTGCCTCTCAGAACAATCAATTTTATATCTAAGGGTGATTGTAAAGAACAGAAAGTAAAAATGGATTGCAAGCAAGATCAGCTACATAAGTTGTGTGACTCTGTGCAAAATGAAAATGTGGGTCCCCTTATTCAAACACTATTAAAAATTTCATGACAGGGACAGCAGAGGTTGCTGCACAGGCTGCACACCCTAGAAGCTGGCCCTGATTGCAGCGCATGTGACTAGGCACCCACAGCCTGCAAACATTCAGCAAGCATTTCTTGAGCACCATCTACGTATGGTGGTGGACTGAAGCTCATTCACACAGCATGGAGTCCAATAGCCCTTGATGCTAACCGGCTATGACTTTGCACAAATTATTTCATCTCTCAAACCCTGGGCATCCTCATCTATAAAAGAGGTAAAGAGCAACCAATTTATTGGGCTACCGTATGGGTTAACTGAGAAAACTCGCACAAAGGACTCTGAACAGAGCCTGTCCCAGAATATGAGCTCAGCAACAGCTGCCTACAGCTTTTAAGGAAAATACAAGTAAAATGTGACTATCGTGAGAGCAGTAAAAATAGAGTGTAGAAGGCAGGTTAGAAGTCAAATCTTGTTAGGAAAACCAGGACAAAGGACGCTTTATGAAGAAATGCACTTGAGATAAGTCTTATAGGAAATTAAGGATTTTCACAAAAGTCTAGAGTTGGGACATAGGAACGTAAGGCCGCCATGACGGCATGTTAAGCTGGAGCACTAGACATGGGTAGGATGTTGTGAAAGGAGGGGGAAGCATGACTGAAAGAATGAGTGGGTTCTGCAGGGTGAGCTCTCCTACAGTAAGCTGAAGAAGCAAAAAATTCATCCGCGAGGGTGCGGGGAAGGGCAGAAGGCTCCGTGGCAAAGCAGGGGCAGGGTGGGTGCTGCCTGGGTCAGCAGGTAGAAGGGAACGCCCACTCGTGCCTTTTTTTTTTTTTTTGCCAGTGTAAAAGAGAACTGATGAAATGAGCCTAAAACTTGAGTGATATTCAGGTAGATAAGAATCATTAGCCCTCAACGAATAGTAATCACTTTGGTTAGTCCTACATTCCACCAATATTCACAAACAATTCATGAAAAGAAGTCACAACCAAATCTTTTGATGAGAAGTTAAGTGGTTTTTTGGTGGGACATGCTAGAATTTTAAAGACTGGAAAAAACTAAACAAAACAATTCCTTTCCCACAGAGTTCCACCAGTACTATTTGCTTTTGGACTTTGGAAATTTTCAGTTCTATAGTAAAGTTCCCAACCATTTGCAAATTAGTCCAATTACTTAATAAGCACATATTACTGACCATGGTTCAGGGCTGCACTATGTCTCCATCCCTACATCCCCACTTTTATTTATGCCATTTGGTATGCCACCACCATTTGTCATTTTTCATGTATAATGGGAAACCACAAGGGTCAAACAAAAAGCAACAATTTGGAGACTATGGGCTATTTAATTAGTCTGTATTCGGATTCTCTCCAAGAATGGAGACTGGGGGAGATAGTGAACCCCTCCTCTGCCATCTCTGTGTGTTTGTGCTTGTTCTTTCAAGTGAGCCTGCAGATCCTAAAGCAGTGGGTCCAGGGCACGTAGTCCAGAGTCAACCTTCTGTGGCCTGAAGCGGCATCTACCAAGCCCTTTGTGGTACAGCGACCAGCCAAGAGCCCAGCAGTCAGAGCACAAACACTCTCAACCCACATGCTTGTGTGAGAGATCCACTTCATGCTGCCGACCAGCCCTAAGGACATTCTGCCCATCTCACAATTTCACAGCAGTTGTTCTTGCAGGTAAAAAGGAAATTAAACCCACTTTTCTCAGCAAGCACTTTAATGATAGGCAGATGCCAAACTGCCACCTGGTCACCAAACCGAGGGGCTTTTCATGAGTGGAAGCAGACCTTGGTCAGACCATTCAATGTCTAGCACTCTTAACAACAGGCTTATGGGAAAATTTCACACTGATGATTGTGGGGGTGGGTCTAGGTAGTTAACTTGTCTTAATTATCACTAATTTCCACACACTTAAAACTGTGTTATACAATCAACAAATCTTAAAATGTCAGTGGTTTCAAATATAAGGCAGAGTATATTTTTTCCTCCCCTGGAGAGTAATTTAAATTCCTGATGATAAATGTGTTCATGTGGCTGATATGCCTCATCAGACAAGGGGCCTAACACTCTTGCTCCCTTCTCCACGTGGAAGAAGGTTACAGCAGAACACGTCAGATCTGGCTTCTGGGAAAGACTTCCCCCCTTGTGCGTGCGTACGTGTGTTTCAGAGGGCGGTGGTCTGGAGGAAGCCCCAGGGACACTGTGGGCCTCTGCAGACCCTCCTATAAGGTGTGACTAGGCCAGGCCTCCCTGGGCAGCCCTAATGCAGCACAGGGCGGGAAGGTAGGACACCGCTGCTGGGCACACGCCGGACCACAGGTTCTTACTGACATGCAGAGCATGACCACGCGCCTTCTCAGAATACATGCAACTGGTTTTCATAAGATCATCTTTCGGGTCCATTCTAATTCACATGGATGGTTTCTGTAGAATTTCCTGCAACTTCTGCAACTGTACATCCACCAGGACTGTTTTTAGCACAGCACGCCTCCTCAGTTCATCTTTTCTGTCTCACCAAAGTTAACCATGATGCTGTCACTGAAGACAACACAACCTGCTTGTGGAAAACACTGACCCACCACATGCATAGTCTATATTAGGATGAAGACTGACTCTCCAGTCCAGGCTGCCAGCTCTACCTGTATCCCTACAGCACTCACTTTGAACAAGCTCTGTTTTACTTCCATGTAGCTGTGTGGAAGAGCAGCAACAAAACGACAACAGTGACACACAGTAACTACCATTCTCTAAGCCTCACTATGTGTCAGGCCTGTCTAAAGAGCTCAGATTGGATACAGTAACTACATTACCTTAGTTAGTCTTCACAGTGACTTTGATGGTTGGGGCTAGTGACCCATTTCATTCTTGGGGACAATGAAGTGTAGAGAGGATAAGGAACTTTTTACATCACTCCCAAGGGGTGGGGCCAGAATGCAAATCAAAGTCCACTGACTACAGGGGTTTCTGGGTGGATCACACTAAAACACTGGTGGCTCTGTGGGGAAGAAGCCCCATGGGAACAGTTCCCTAGGCTGAGTGTAGAGCAGCTACTTTTAAGGCCTGAGGAATGATAAGCAATTCAAGAGCCTGAGCTGGGGCTACGTTGATATACTCTGGTCCCATGCCCTGGGCCGCTGTGGAGCTTATAAAGGAAAGGGAACTGGGAGGTATGCTAGGCTCAACCCACTGTGCCCATTTCCTGAATATTAAATAAGAAACACCTTTGTACCATAATCTAAAAATGTGAATCTGCAAATCATCTAAACTTTAATTCCAAGCGAAAGCCAGAGTATGCTACCTCCTTTGAAGAGTTGGGGGAAATGGAGCCTTAAGTGGCCAGTGAATTTAAGTCAAGTATGACCCCCTCTGTTTTTCCAAATAAATAAATAAAACACCATCATGATTCAGTTTCAACCAGAATAAAAAACCTTTTATAGAAAGTTCAATCAAGAACGCACATTTCACTTTGAGTCAATTTTAAACAGCTTTACCCACAATATACTTTAAAATAGGAGTATTGTAAACTTAGCCAAAAAATATTAAAGAATTCTATTTAAATCTAGCTTTAATTCTATAGCTTTATCTGACTACAGAGTGTTTCACTTTTACCTATCATTTAATTTTTATAAAAATAAACTGATTTACCCAAGTATCCATTGATAGAAGAATGGCTAAACAAAATGTGGTATATAAAATGGAATATTATTCAGCCTTAAAAAGGAAAGATTATGGACTGAATGTACCCTACACACATATACACAAATTCATATATTAAAGCTCTAACCCTTGACATAATAACATTAGGAGGTGGGGCCTTTGGAAGGTAATGAGGCTTAGATGAGGTCATGATGCTGAAGCCCCCACGATGGGATTAGTGCCCTATAAGAAGAGGAAGAGACACCAGAGCTTCCTCTGTCCTATGACACACACTTAAAAATGTGTTGTACAATCGACAAATCTTAGAGAAAAATGTCAGCAGTTTCAAATATAAGGCAGAATACACTTATATTTGAGTACACAGCAAGAAGGTGACTGTCTGCAATTCAGGAAGAAGGTTCTCATCAATAACCAAATCTGCTGGCACTTTGATCTTGGACTTCTTGCCTTCAGAACTATGAGAAATAAATGTCTTGTTTAGGCATGCAGTCTATGGTATTTTGTTATAGCAGCCTGCGCCAATATAGGAGGGAAATTCTGACACATGTTACAACATGGATGAACCTTGAAGATATTACGATAAAGTGAAATAAACCAGTCATGAAAGGATAAATATTCTATGATTCTATTTATGTGAAGTACCTAGAATGGTCAAAACTTATAGGGACAGAAAGTAGAGTGGCAGTTGCCAGAGGCTGAGGAGGGTAAAGGATGGAATGAGGAGTTCCTGTTTTATAGAGTTTCACTTTGGGAGGATAAAAAAGTTCCAGAGATAGATGGTGGTGATGGTTGCATAACAATGTAAAGGTACTTAACGCCACAACTATACACTTAAATATGGTAAATTTTATGTCATGTATATTTTATCATAATAAAAAAAGAATTTTTAACTTATTTTCCCCTGAATTCATTTACTTCTGTTCCTGCTTCTTTAAGTTCTTTTGCTTATTGGTTTAGTTATTAAATAAAGTTTAAAAAATTTCATTGCGAGCTTATTAAAATGCCAGAATCTATGGTTGGGTCCTTGAGATATGACCATGACTAAAAAGACTGCCTGAAGTTGAGAACATAATCGAATAAGATTAAAATGAAGGATACTAAATTCTGTGAAGGAAGAAGACTTTCAGTGATGCGAACATTCCCAGGAGGAGCAATTAAGGTGGAGGTGAGAGGAGAATGTTTTGGGGAACTTACAGGAGCCTTCTCAGAGGACAGGCCTGGGCTCCGTGTCAAAAATACCAGCTGTTAAGCTGCTAAGAAGGAAGTAGAAGGGCAGATCAAGCACAGTAGCAAGTGTAAAGGAATTAAGGAGAGAGAAAACAAGGCAAAAAACAGTCATTTACATGCCTAGAGCCTGTGGTGGCAGGAAGAGTAAAAGAGAGCCAAGCAGGTTAACTCGCAGGGAGAGATGGACTAGAAACTGAAGGCAGAAATGAAAGGCATGGCCTGGGGAACATTCCCATTTTTATTAAACCGATCCAAGCATATGTAGCATGGAAGGATGGAGAGGTGTTTTGGCCTGAAAAATCTTCCTGGGAAATGAGAGCCCCTGAGGCAATGACAAGGAGAAAGCTTAACAATGAGGAACTCAAGGACTCAACAGAAGGTAAGGACTTGATAACTAAATGGTGTGGGGACAGGGATGAGGGAGGGTGCAGGGAACGGGGATTACGTATCCCAGGTCTGTTCTGGATGCTCAGACAGATGGCAAACCTCTTCACCAAGGTGGGTAACACGTGAGAAGGAAGAGGTGATGGAGGGGCAGGAGTGAAACTAAAGTCAGTTTGGACTTGTACGAGACACTGACATTCGAGTGCTGATGGTTCATTAGGTAGTCACATATATGAAAATGAAAAGTAAAACAGAGGTCAAGGCAAGATATATACTATTAAGGAACTACCCATACACAGATGATGGCTGAGGTTACTGAAATAAAGTATTCTGAGATATTGCAGTGTGGGATTGAAACAAAAATGAGAAAGAATCATGGGGACACAATTTTTGGGGCAATAAGACAGGTTCAAAGAGGTGATAATAAACAGGAGCAAAATTTTGGAAGACAAGGAAAAGGAGTTGGAAGGAGGGTGGCTTTAACTTTACAAACATAAGACGTCAGCAGGATGCAGCCTGAGCAATCCCAGAGAACCTCAAAAGTTCCCAAGAATTAAGGATCCTCATTCAGATGAAAGGGCTATGATCCACAGGGACAGTATTTGGAAAGTACAAGTCCTAAGACTTCTAACCACTGTTATATTCTAAGTAAAGGAAGAGTAAGGGTTAAATGGGTGCTTGCTTTGTCTCAAGGCAGAAAATGAGGCTGTGAAGATTAGCATAGAACCTGTATGAAATAAATTTAGAAAGCATTTTCTTAAAAATAAAGGTTGGACGAACATAGGACTATTATGCCTTCAGAGAACTCTGTTTCAACAATATTCACCAGGTACAATCTTCATGCCCTATATGGTGCTAGAGTCTGCTGAGGAGGGTGTTGGGGGGCTGGAAATGCAGCCAGCTATAACTCTACGTAACACACTTCATTCAACTACTTAGAAACTAAATGCAATGAGGAAAGGGGATAGTATGGCATGCAGGTGAAACTCAAAAGTACCAATGGCTCAACAAGCTCTAACACCAAATATTCATATAAAGGCTGGTAATACTTCACCTAAAAAGATAGAAAGGAAAATTATATGCTAAGATGCCTGTTGTTTATGCAAAGCCCCTGAAATAGCTAAACTTTTCTGAGCATATTAACACAGATGAGGGTTTTATTACTGATCTTGAATTATGTACAAACACAGCAATGTGGTAAGTTCAACTTGCTACAGCTAGCTAGCTCTTTTGTTTTCAATTCTACTGCTACATTCTACATAAATTTGAGGCCAAAATAATGATTGCATCACAGTGCCTATTTTTGCTGAATAAATATTAATTCTGTTAATAAATACTAGCCCCACAAATACTATAAAATTCTATACTCAAAGGCCACCTGGAAAGCATAAAGCTCATATTTTTAAACCAAATAGAATTAGACTTTATTCTATTTAGATGGCAAATGGGTCATCTGTTCTAACTGCATCAGTTCCTCTTAGCAATGTACACACAGAACACAATTCAGTGAAATAACTCGTTAGAAACTTCAAATACCAACATGTTTTCGTATGTCATAAAAATCCTGACCTTGGTATTAAAGGAAAAGAATAATCTGTTTCACAAATACATTTTTTTAGTTGTTCCCTAATGACCTTCACCTCTAGGATCTTGCATACAATTCAAGAAAAACTGTACATCTATAGGCAGTCAATTAACATTTTCATCTAAAATGAATCATGCTGAATCTAGCCATGGTGAATGAAGTAGGGAGATCTGTGTAAGCCTGGGCAGGGTAGACCTGAGGCGGCTGCTAACTTAAGCTTACACAGCTGGTTTCTCTACAGTTAAATACAACTTGCCTAACCTGAGTAAGAAAAATTAATGGAATGAAACAATTATGTAAAGTCAATACTTTGGTCTCAATATTAGGCTCACGCCATTCCTGGTAAGGCAAGAACCAAGACATGGCAAAACTTGTCATTTGTTCTGACCATTTGTGATTCATTTGAGAGGTCCATAGCACACTTTAGAGATTGCCTGGGTACAAATGTAAATGGCATCTGAGGCAGGGCTGGTATTGAAGGGGAGAGTCAAATGAATGAGTGGCCAGCCAGGGGCCTCACTTGCATATCTCAGTAAGGTGTTTTGTTCTCAGTAGGGCTATAAAAGAAATGCTTAAATTTTTCCAGTTATATTTTACTATATTTCATGGAAGAAATTATATTCTCTGGTAAACTTTATGAATCTGTGGATTCGTGAAGGACTCAGGAAGTATTCCTGACGAATGTCATGAGTCTATTCTATACCCAAATACTCCTGAAATAGTAGTCAAACAGATTTTCTCAAATATTACCTTCTGTTTATGACTTAAAGTTAAAACTTAAAAAAGAAATATTGTATTACTAAAAATTAGGAATGATGGCACAGGAAATTGAATTCTTAAATTTTCACAAAAGAAGAACATTCATTTAACTATTACATACTTCAAAACAAAGATGAGCCAAATAACTTGAATATCCTGAAAGTGTTAGGAATGAGATCTTCCAAGTCACCCACACCCTCCATCCGAGACCTGAAATCTGAGTCCAGTGTCCTTAAGAACACCTGCAACTAAGAAGCCTTAGAGGGAACTGAGTAAGGTTAAATGTTCCTGAAAAGCACCTGTGGCCCCATTTCTGCCACTCACGGGGCTATTTCAGTCTTTTCTGTGAGCATTTACTGATACTCCCTTTTCTAGGTAGAGTTAAGATGAAAGGCAGACACAAGTACACTCGGAAATGACCTCTAGAGCTCAAAGAGCTCTTTCTGGGAAAAAATGGAGTTGATGCATTGTCTAGCACTGAGAGCTGCTTGCATCATAGGATGATAATTAGCTACGAAAAATATTTTCACTTTTGGAGGTCAGTCTGTTCAGCAATAAGCTTTAGTTTCTGTTGCAGAAATTAAACTCAACATAGAATTGAAATATATTCTGCTATTGTATTATATGGAATATTGTATAATGAAAATAACACAAAAACTATTTCACTTGTAAAAGCCCAATGATTGTTCTGGAGAGAAAAGAAAATAGCATTGAGAGAAAAATAAGATCTTTTTCTAAACAATGATTTCCGAGGTTCATCTTTCAAAATGTGGGCCAGATCATGAATTCCAGTTAACACGCCCCTCAGAGAGCCCAGTTTGGAATGCGCAGAACAAAGGATTTATTCAGAGATCTCTTGGATGTTTTTTCCTCCTCAAAAATAATGAAAGCAAGTCCAGACGGGAATGCAGTCCCTTTGGGAGAGGAATCTTTTGAGATGGATAGCAAGGATCCGTAAATAAATCTCCAAGATTAAATGAGGAATTTTAGAAAGCTTGGTTTTGTTTGTTTATTTGTTTGTCTATGTTTTTTACTAAATTATTTCTACATGGTATTCCAGTATTTCTGAAATAGCTAAGTGACAATGTTTTATGCAATAGCTCAGAAATTAGATGAAGATAAAAGATCATAGTGTGGTTTTTAAAACCTCCAGCTTTCTCTCCCAGTTTGAACCAATGACTATTTAAGCATAGCTGGGACCCATTTTCATTGTCACCCTCTCCTTGTTGGACCTGGTTCCTGCTGCTCAGATGAGTAAGTCACATTTTTGCTGCCACAAGGTCCTTCCTTCTACCCAACGCACATCCTGGAACAGAGACTTCTCCCCAGCTCTGAGGGTTTCTGATTCCTCTAGCGTGGGAGCCACAAACACAATATGAGATCAAGACAAGCAGAAGTGATGGGGGAAAGGACAGTGGGTGGACAGAAAGAAGCAGGCTTCTTCTAGCAGGTTACCGAATTAGACTGTCTCCTTCATTAGTGTAGGTAGTTTAAGGTAACAAATTTATAGTATAATTATTTAAAATTTTATGGCTAATTTTTATTTACATTTTAAAAGTACTTAATATAGTTTAATTTTTGGCCTAGATTATAGTTCAAAGTGCTGCATTTTATAGTGAATTCCAGACAAGTGTGTGAGGGCATCCTTGCTAAGGAAGAGCCAACTGGTTATCATTTGTGAGGGAATTTGCCATGCCTTTCAATTTAACAACAAACCTTGGTTTCTCAATTTTTGGGATCCCTCAATTCCTCTCCTTTTTGCTTATTTTACTCAAGACTGAGTGTTTTTAACACATCCACGATTTTCTTCTACTTTCAGAGCAGTAGAAAATGTCCGTGCTGTATTGGTTGTTTTTCTTTGTCACAATTCTTCATCAACAAAGTGACAGATATTCAACCAAAAACATGCATTCTGTTGCTATCATCATATCACTTATCCCCAAAAGATGAAGACTGTCAAAGGTGATAATATGGTTAATGTCACCTCAAAGCATATACCAAGTTCTAATCCACGTGGCTACTAAGTGTGTGCAGGGATGATTTCTGTTGATCCCACATGGAAATGAAAGATAAAGCACAATTACCACTACACACAGCCAAATGCAATGCTGGAATATACCCTCATTTATCCTTATGGCTTTGGAATACTATCATGCTTTGAAAGCCACTCGTGCATGCATCTCAGTTTTAATTATTGATTTCCAGTAAAATATGTGAAGACCAAAAAGCCAGTGCTTATGGGTCTGGTGTTGCTTAAATTGGGGGCAGAGGCTGAGAGCAAACTTGTGAAGGCACACTCACCGCCTCTCCAGGGGGCGCCCGTCACTCGAGATGCTGCGAGGAATGTTGGCGGCTCTTTCTGGAGGCGGCATCTTCCCATCGCCCTTCCCAGCATTCAGCCTCGAGGTCATGGGACTCTGCACCTGGGATGGGACTTGAGGAGCATGAGGCCCCTTGCTGGCACTCCTCTGCCATTTGTTGTTATTTCGGAATGGAAACTTGAATTCGTATGAAACCCCTTCGTTCATTTTGTACTCCATCACCGGCATGCGGTAGGTTTCAGAGCAACTCCTATTAGGGGTGGGCACAGAGAGAAGAAAAATTAATATTGTTTTTCCTTGTTGGTGGAACCACACTGATTCTCATTATCAGTTAAAATGAATCAAACACTTCATCCTCTGATTCAAACCATCTTTTAACCACTGGGCCCTATAATTATTTTTCTTTCAAAAACCAGAACCCCAGGAAGTATTAGTATTTTCCTTTGCTCAGTCCCAACTGTTGGGTCTGTGATAACGAGTCCCTAAACAAA
Organism: Eidolon dupreanum; assembly: GCA_028627145.1. NCBI lineage: Eukaryota > Metazoa > Chordata > Mammalia > Chiroptera > Pteropodidae > Eidolon > Eidolon dupreanum. The sequence goes on from CM053509.1 coordinate 19,967,603, forward strand.
GAGACTCAAGGTCACCCTTCTGGGGGATGGGAAGGTACTGAGGCTTCAGTGAAGGCCACCAGGATAGCATGACAAGGTAGCAGACCCCTAAGATGGGGCCTCAGAGGAAACAAGCAGTGAGGTTTACAACTCTTCATTGTGTATTATTATGATTGGGGATCTAAAAGGGTATACAGTTTTGAATTCATTAGGATTCTGACAGTCAAAAATTAAGTGGGAAGAAATCTTGAAATCCAAGTTAAGAGCCAAATTTAGCTCAGAAGGAAGGGGAAAAAAGCCAATTATAGAAATTCTACAATTATCAAATGATCAGGGAATGAAGTGTAATTTGAAATCAGGCTTTCCCCACCCCCAAAGTTAGAAATCTTCCATAGGATGGCTGTCCTCAGATAGCAGCATGAGTGAAATAAATGGCAGGCACAAATGTGTTCTGTCACTTTAGCCCCTTTTTTTGTGCCACTATCCCAACCTCTAAACCTCAGGAAATGGGGAACCTACTTTCCATTCCCTTTACCCAAACAACCAAGGAATGAACAAGCAACTATTGACTGATAGACAATTACTGAAAAACCTATTCCCACTAAAGCTTTAATTCAAACTGTGCATTCGAACTTCATCATTAAGTGAAAAAAATGACTCTTTCTTTAAGAAATTTCAAAGACTGAGAAGCAGGTGAAAAGATATGGAAAGGAAAGGTTAAGACTGATTGCGAAATCACCCTTTGAGACGTACTTTACAGATAACATAACAAGAGTTCAAACCAATACTGTCTAATAGAAAATAAAATGTGAGCCACAAAAATAAGCCACATGTTTAATTTTAAAATGTCTGGTAGCCATATTAAAAAAGTAAAATGAAATAGGTAAAAATTTAATAATAATTTTATTCAACCTAAAATATTCAGAATACTATCATTTTAACATGTAATCAATAAGTTCATATTAATACAATTACTAATGAGCTATTTTACATTCTTCTAAATTTTTTGTGTATTTTATACATATAGCATGTCTCACTTGGGACTAGCCACATTACAAGGACTCTAGAGCCGTAAGTGATTCATGGCTTCTTATTGGACAAAGCAGGACCCAAGGGCATTTAACTGGACAAAGCAGGACCCTCTCATTTTGGGGAAGGGGCCATGTTGGTGTGAGAATAAGCACCACAGAAGGTGTCAGTTGTTCATGACCTTATCTATGTATCTCAGGGTGTAACTCTTGACATTCCAGATGTACCCCACAACGCGTCCCCTCCCATGCCTCCAGGATAGCCACAGCTTTTGAAAGTGCTACTTTTGGAGCAGGTGCATTTACTGGCATCCGTGCGCTTCTCGGTCTCAGCTCAGGTCTCCTATGAGCATCTTTCCCTAGAGTTTCCTTACTACTCTCCCCTTGACCGCCCAAAAGCCTAGTTCAGCCTTAATCTAACCCTCTGGCCAAGGTTCTACTGTGCACCTTTTATGCTTTAATGACAATGGCTTTCCAATTTTTTTGGACTACAATCCCAGTAAGAAATACAGTTTACACTGATACATCACAACCACACACACACACACACACACACACACACACACACACCCTTCCTCTGATAGCTTTCATTATGTTGTACTCTGTTAATCTATTTCATAAAAAAATACACTGGGTACAACATACTAAACTCATTTTATCATAAGAGTTATGATCTGCAATTTGTAAATTTTACAGAACATGACATTACTTTTAGCAGTTAATGACTTATGTAAACCCTCTTCTCTGATTGAAAATATCACCTTAGGCTTTAATATAATTTCTAGTTTTGATTCTGATATTTCTGACAAAAATATGACATTGCAACATTTTGGGGGGTTGTTAATAGAGGTTTTACTGCAGTATGGTTTGCAGTCTTCCATTTCTGACTAAATATGGCATATTATACACTATTTACTGCTCCAGATCTATAAACATAATGCAAGAAAGCTATAGCTTGCCAAAAGAATATTAATAAAAATAACCTATGGGGAAACTTCTCTCCATCTCAAAATCAGGACTAGTTTTGCTTCTCAGCAGTGTTCCGCTTTAACTTAAAAACTCAATGGATCATATCATTTCCATCCTTTTCTGCTGGCTGCTAGGAACCACTACATGTACATAACTTTATTATCATGTATTTTGGGCACTAATTTTTCAAAAATGTTCCCCTAGGTCAGGTTTTCCCATCACGCCCTTTCCCCTGCGTTGTATGTGTACCTTCACTGGCTGCTTCAAGTCCATATTGCAACAGGGTAGAGGATGATAAATGATAATGGAAACAATAATGATGTAATATAAAATAGACAAGTTGTTTTCACTTTGGGGGCCTTACTTTCTTTGTGAAATAATTGCTGAACTTGCTTCTATTTCAAATACTCTCTGAAATAATCTTTTGAGCGGCATAACATTTAATACGAAAACTAGTTAAAAGATCCAATTAGCCAAAGATTTCGTCTTCTCTACAGTCTATACTTAATTTTCATCACTCTTAACATATAACTAGAAACCTTTGGCATATTCTATAATTACAGAATGTACTCTGACAAAGCCAAATGGGGAGAGAAGATTTGTTCATAGAGGACGGAAGAGAAAGGTTCCACAGAGCTACACCTTGGCCATCACCTTCCACAGTGAGGCGGACCGTCCACTCACTTCTGATCATTCACTCACCTCTGTAAAATATAGGAATGACACCTGGAATCCAGAAGTGAGCAGCACATCGAAGAACAAAGATAAAAGCTGGCTTTTAATGACATGCATGAAAGTTTATAAAAGGAGTTCTGTTATATCATCTTGAGAAAAATTTGGTGTTGAACAATAACAACTAACACTCACAGCTCACAATAGACCAGACACTAATCTAGCCTCACTACGACTCTCTGAAATGAGTATATCAGTATCCCCATTTATTAGATGAGAAAATGTAGACCTGGAGAGATTAATTTGCCCACGACCACACAATCAGGAAATGGCAAAGCCAGGATTTGAACCCAGAGAATTAATTCACTTTTGGTTAGTCTTAGTTCTGTCACTAAGTATACTTCTATTTCAAGTCCCCAAACTTCTTCACCTTATAGTAACTATCACATTTCACTCAGGGCAGAGCCTATGACAAAACAAAACAAAACAAAATCAGCAACTTTTAAAGAGCTATGATCAAAAGAAATTAAAATTTCAGGGCTCAAAGTGACATTCAGTGACCAGCTGAAACCATAAGTTAATTGAAAAGCCATTCCATCCACTTACTCTCTTTTTCAGTCTTTTTATTCTTCCTCACTTTCTCCTTTAATTTCTTATTACCCATTACTCTCTCTCTCTCTCTCTCTCTCTCTTTTAAAGACACTAAGAAATAGAAAAACAATCGAACAGTATATAGAACAAAACATTATAACATCAGACTACTGAATCAGAAAAATTAGATGTTTGAAGACAGCAAGGTCCCTGATAAGCCATGTGACTTTGGCTTAGAAACGAATACTTACCCTCTTCTGAAATATGAGAGATTTCAACCAGAAGATCTCTAACAGTCTTTCTAGCTCTAAAATATCTGCTTTTACACTTTGAAATACTTGTTTTTAAAAATGAAGAAAAAATGTTGTGACCCATTCTTATTTAAAATGTAATTTGGTCTTTTTATGTAACTTGTTTTTTCGCACTTCTCCTTGAAAAGCCCTTGATCACTTTCTTTAAAAACTGCAGGCTCCTGGCCCTCCAGAAAATAACAAGTTTGCCTTCACATGTAACACCATCAAACATCAAAATTTAATGTTATCTGGGTATTTTTCATCTTGCCAACAGAACAGAATGGCTGTTCAAGACTCAGAGGTTGTAGACACCGAAAGATTAATACTGGTCATGAACTTCAGCATCTGTGATGGAGGGGGGTGAGGCGCCCCACCTGCAGTCTGACATCTCACTCCGGAGGGGGAAGCCTTCAAGGTGAAGTCCGCAGGTAAGTACCAAACGGTTCCTGCAGGACTGCTTCGGCATGCTGTCATTCTAGCTAGCCACGCTTGCTCTCTGGGCAACTACCGAACCTCTCCCAGCCTCATTCTCCTCATTGTTTCAAAAAGCCCAGCACACAGTAGGGGCTCAAAAAAGTTGCTTTACTTTCCTTGTCCCTTTATTTGTTATTGAAGCCCCAGTTTGTTGTCATTATACTGGCTTTTTCATAAAAACAAATGAATGAACCAACAAATAAAACAAAAAAATTCCCTGCCTTTTCAAAACGTATGACTCTTCCATGTGAACATACATGGGTGTTTGTAATCACATACGATCACCATGCCAGGTGCCTATGGCCTTGGGAAACGGGCAACCCTGAGGAGGGGTGGGGGATGCGTGTAAGCATGCCTCAAGGAGGCCTGTTCAGCCTCATGCTGGAGCTGCGGTAGCGACTGACAGAGAGAGAGCGACTAGTCAAGGAACAGAGGAATTAGTTGCTAGGAAAACAGCAGTGGGAGTGTGAAGTGCGGAGGAGAAGAAAAAAAACAGAAGAGAATTATCTTACTTTGCTGAAAACTGTAGCAAGGTGCTAACTGTTCCTTTGAAGTCATTTCTAAAGGCGGGAAATGGAGAGCAGGGCTTTTAATCTGCCAAAGGCCTCAATGGCATCATATCACACCTGCTCTGAAGGTCTGAGCGAGGCTTTTCAGATGGAAACTAAGTGAAAGGGACAGAGTGTGTCTCTGAGGCCCGCGGGGCTGTGTAGTACACTGGTCCTTGATCCCAGCCTCCCACGAGACATCCTAACCAACACCCTTGGTCGTGTCACTATTAGCTCTGCTGGCTAGGAGAGGATGGCAACTGGGGCCTCAGAGGTGGTGCTGGGAGAATAAGGCAAATACGGCTCACTTGTCAGGGGTGTGCTGGAGCCGGCCTGTGCTAGTTTGCAGAGTGGCTGTGAGTCTCTATCCCAACTCTGCATTCATGGTGTCATGTTGGTGGCTTGAAATTGGCCACACTGGGCGTATTTACACCGTGAGAATCAGCAAATGCTAAAAATCAAGGTTCTTTCCCCAACCGAAAGCCAATTTAGCAGCAAGCTCCTGCTTATGCTGGTATATAAGGAAAAGATTTGTGTCCCAAGCATACAAAGTAGCTGTTGAGAGCCTGGATTCTCAAGTAAGCCTTAAATTTTCCAGATGACCTTAGTAAGTTAATAACCTTTCTGAATCTTGGTATCTTTTAAATAGGAATATTAATACTATTACCTCAGGGTTGTTTTAAGGGGTAAATGCACTACTAATTCATATAAAAGTGCTTTTTCCAGGACGTGGACATTAATTACTCTGCAAATGTTAGCTGTTTTTACCAACACACCACAGAAGGCACACACATCCAGTCTAGTATCTTGCCATAGGTAAACCACCTTCCATCAAGGACTTATCTATGCAGGGTCAAGCCTTCATATCCATCTTTCTAGCAACCGCTATTCACAAGTCAATGTCTGTAATCTTACCCTTTCATCCTGTTTCCTTACACACTCTGACACATACCTATTTCCCACTTCCTCCAAACCCCCCCACCCATCCCATACAAATTGGGGAGCTAGAAACAGGGGGAAAGACCTCTGAGCAGACAAGATGGTGTCACGAGATCTACGGGCTTCATTCTGAATAGATTAGTCCTCAGACTAGTAGCTGTAACTTGTGCTGTGTATAACGAAGGTTGACAAGTTACAAAGCTTGGTTATCATCTCTAGTTCACAGCTGTCTGTTCAGAAGCAATGAAGTAGATGATTTGTAGGAGACAAGGAACAGAAGGCAGACAAGAGGAAGAGCACAGAGCACTTGGAGAGTACTGTAAGGACCCAGCAGCCTTTCTGATCCACCTTGAGTCAGTTCAGCAAAGTGCTTGACATTAATGATGATGTGCTTGGAGAAACCAGAAAAGACCTGGCTAACTAAGGCAGGGTATGTGTGTAAGGTGATTTTAGAAAATTCCTCCCACTCCCCAAAATAGCCGGAATAAAAAGTTCTGTGTATATAGTTTCCAGAGAAATCCAGTGGTCCAAAAGGTAGTGTTTCTTAAGGCCATTAGATGAAGGGATTTAACCATGTTCTGACAGAGGTACATAATTTCTGGGCCATCTAGGGGGTAAGCAGTATTAAGAAACACTACCTTGCACACCATCTGGTCTGTAACGTTTGGTTTTGAGAACTAAAGTTCATTTAGATTGTCATTGCTGCGTATTTTTTAAAGGACACAAATGACCGATTATAACTGTTAATAATACAGTCTTCTATCTGATGTTCATGAATCTGAGAACTCAGGAGCAGATTGGTCATGTTTTAGGGGAAAAAAATAGGACGAAGAATATTGTCTTGGCTTTAGAAGGCCTAAGAATTAATTGCCAGAGCTTAAGAGAAACTCTTACAAAATAATGGGCTCAAAGCAAATTAACAGATTGAAAAAAAGTAGCACTAATGGCATGGGTGTGCCCAAAGGAGAAAAGAAATAGTTGATTAAATTTGTTCCATCAGGAAACATCCCAGGAGACAAAAAAAATTAAATTTTCAACAGCACTGCTGGCCTGGCAGGAGCTGGGAGGGGCAAGGAGCTCCTGGGCTTCCCTTTTGGAAAAGGATGGGGCCAAACTGCTGAAGCAACATGAGCAGGATCAGCTTTTCTGAAGCCAATCCCTGACACGCAGATGCAGTTAAGAAAAAGCTTGGTCAGTCACATTGAGCCTCCAGGCTGAGAGAGCCAAGGTCAAAACAGAACTTTATAGAGTTTTGGACAGCAATTGGGTACAAATGGGGGATTCAGAAGAATAAGAGTGTCATGGAACATAAAAGAAAAAAGTCGGATGGTTTGCGATGCTGAGCATCTTTTACTGTTTAGTGTGTAATGCTTCTGAGTTACTGGTGCAATATGTTTAGGATAGATATTACCAGACTTCCCTCCCTATCTGTAACGGCAACTTGATAAATCTAGAGATGTAAATCTTGGGAACGGTCCAAGTTAGTCATTCTTCCCAGCTACTGTTGCCACATTCTGAAAGGGAATTGTATCTTGAATTGGCCTATGGATGGACTTTTCCGTATCACATGCAATCTAGTGCTCCGCACAGCACCCTATTCCCCTACTCAGCAGATGTCCTACATGGCACACAAATCCGGTCCTGGGCTCCCAAAGGCACAGCTGCCAACTCAGACCTACCTCCGTGGGGTGCAGTCATCATGCGGGGGAATAATGACAACCTTCACTGTGACAGATGTTCTTAGGAGATCGATCATCTGCTCATGGCTCAGAGTGGCCACTGCCACCTTGCAGATCTCCACCAGCCGGCTGCCCTGCCTCAGCCCTGCCTGCCAGGCATAGCCATAGGGCTCCACATCTGCCACGATGCCCTCGTAGTTGACGTGGAAGCCAAGCTGTCCCAGCCCATTCCTCCTCAGCGTCATCTCCACTGATTCACAGCCCTTGGACACAAACTAGACAAGGAAACAAAAGATATGGTTTAACCTACAAGGTATTAAGTGGTAGACATGGAACCAAAAAAACAGTGCAAGCAAGGTTATTTCTGAATACCCTACTGGAAGCTGAACAGTGGTCGAGTTATTTCTCCTTCACTAACAGCCATTCATCAGGCCAAAAAGAACATACTTGTTGCATCCAGGAACTCAATAGTGTCACTGAAGTTACAAGGAAACCTCTGAGACCTACATGAAGCTGGCAGCAAAGAGAAACCGTATTCTGCCACTCACTTTGTCCTTTAAAAAATTTAAGGTAGCAGATATCCAATTAAACAATTCTTTTCAACAACTAAAGCAGACTGGCTGGGCTACATCATCAGTCACCAAGGCAATGGATCACACACAAACACACACGCGCACAGTAAATGTGTCTTTCCCTGTTTGTTCTACTACTTTTCTTCTTGAAAAATGACTGAAACCAAGTATGAGATAAACCCTGTGTCCTTCACATCATCAAGGGGACTTTTTTAGAGGAGCTAATAAAAGAGTACAAGCTTCCATAACTTGGCTTTAGTCTGTACTGAAAGCTTTACAAAAGGGAAACTGGATGTAGGTAGGTGGAAGACTCACCTGCAACCTTTTGACAATCTCTTTGATATCCTCGTTGTTAGTGAAACTGTCCACCGCAACACATTCCCCGCGCTCGTAGAAGATTTTGAGGCTGGTGTCAGTTGAAGTCCACCCTATCACATCTCTGCAGGAACAGTTGAAAACCACGCTCTTTGTTTCCTGTTCGATGAGGACGATGAACTCATTGGAGACCCCTAAGAGGCAATCTATCTCCATAGCCTTGTTGTAGTCTTTGGCGCGGACAGCCCACACAATGGCCCCCATGCTACTGAGCTCAGCTCCCGGGTATGGCTTAGACTTTTCCTTCTTTTTGGAGGCCAGAGAGATGAAAGGGAACTTGCCAGATGGGTCAATAGGGGTGTTGGTGACATTCTTTTCGGCCAGATCTTTCAGGTATTCCTGGCGGGTCCGAGTTGCCATGGCTCGGAACTTTTCTGATTTATGAGCAGCGTTTTCTGCATTAATCACTTTGGCCAAAAGGAAGTCCCTGAACACATTTGACTTAGGGAAAGTTACCCCTTTAGGGATGGGAGGTCCAAAGGAAGGCACATCTCTGGACCTGGTGACAGCCACACTAAGAGAAAAAAGCAAAGATCAAAGAGAAAGAAGTATGTCAATATTTCTCAGTCTCAAAGCCAAGAGAATAAAATATATTTTCTCTAAGACAAAGACATCTCTCAAAAGGAAACTGTCACTGTTCCACAAAAAATAATACACATTTCCACTTAACAAGAGCACACTTTTTCTTTCATCCAAATTTAGGATTTAAAACTTTTTCTAGGTCAAAAAAACCTCAAAAAGCTTAAAGTACTTTCTTTTCATTAACAAACAGTAAACCAATCATAACTCCAAGAAAAAAAATTTACTGTATTCTTAACAAAAGACAACATTTCCAGGAATGGCGGGGTGGGAGGGATTACTATAATCACATAACCTGTCAGAACAAGCATAGATTCTATAAAAACACATTTCAGATCTGATGCCCATAAGCAGATAGCTTATAATGAAAATATAAAAAGATGCATGACATAGAGAGATGATTAAAAATTCTTTTTAAATAAATATTACTTGTTGGTCTTTGTGTCGGGCATTATACAACCAAATCAAAGCATAACTTAAAAGTGAAATTGACATTTGAGTAAGGTATTAAAATGATTTTGATCTTGATAGTAATAGAAATGGTGCTTTAAAATCATAATTTTAAACTGAGCTATTCTTTGGTCATATTCTCAACCTTCGTTGTTTGACTCTGACAATTTGATCATGAGAATATTTTCCTTTTTCCATTTTTTATGTGAGATTGATTTAAGAAAGCATGCTCTAGTTATTTCTTCTGCATAAATATTGCTAAAATTTGGCCTAAGAAAAAGACCACACGAGCGTCTGTAATAACCTATTATTTTTAATCTCAAAAGGGAAAAAAATTTCCTAAAACAACAACAACAGAAATTAAATAAAAACGAGGTTGTGTGTTTTATATCATATTCCAAGATCTCATCCCAGGGCCTCAGCAAAGTTTGAGAGGCCATAATTCTAACAGATCACATCTCTCTCTTTTTTTTAATTACCTAATCATTTAAAAGTAGTCAATTACGCAATTGTACTAAGTATAAATGAAGCAATACAAAATCTATTTCATCTAAACTCCCAGAATTAAAAGGACATAATTGGAGAGCATGCATATTTCAAATTAAATTGAGGAGCTGTTTCATTACTTTTTATTTTAAAATATTTGCTTTTTGCTTTTCAAAAAATGATTACTTCTTTTAAAATAGGATAAATAAAAAACAGCAACCTCAGATCAAATTATACTTTTTGTCAGAAAATTCCAAAGAATGGGCTATTTGTTGATTTTCAAAAAATATATTTTTTTTCAAAAGACTATCAAGTTCACTTCATGACAAAGAAAGGTGGCAAGCAACACTCCATTTTCTGACTAGAGAAGAGAATTCACAGAAATCTCCATATGCATTATAGCTTAATTATACCAGTATTAGAAAGGCAATTTTTCTTGTCTATTGTGAACTGTCTGGCTTGAATGCTGACAGCTGTATAATTTTAATTTGATCATGTTATTTTTTTCTAAGTCAAGCAAAAGATGCTAAAATCCAGATTTGCTAGCTTTTCTAAGAGGAATCCTGTTAAGGATCTAGAAATATTTAACAACTTTCATTTTTAAATTGGCAATTTCTTTTCTTGATAATTTCACTTCAAATTGTTACTCTTTCTCAAGAAGCAGCTGCGATTTTATTTTAAATAAGGAGAGGAAAATGCTTAGCAGGGGATGTGAATATGGGCACCATTCAGTTGCCCCTTAAACTCATCAGCTTTCTACAGATCTATTTATTAACTGATAGAACTTTAGACAAACATATACTGAAAACCCACCAATAATTAGAAGCCTCTAGAATGAAGGAACTGAATCCTTAACATATAATTATTACTGATTCACCACGGTAGGGAGGTAAATGATACAGACACTAAAATCAGCTTCATATCATTAGAAATAGAATCCTTACTAAGAAGATGAGAAAGATGATACCCTAGAATGCTCTTTTCAAATAAAAGGTTTTGTTTTGAGTAAATCTAACTTTCAAGGTTTTCTACAAGGTTAAAAGCTCATTAATTTAGATGCCACAAATTCTGAACTCTTGATAATAAAGCCTGCTTTAAGCTAAGTAGAAAGAATATTTTTGTCTGCATGAGAAAAAAAGCCTTTTGAGAATTTCAGTTTGCTATATATGGATACTTAAAACATATTAATTATAAATCATTCTTGCTATTTTAAAAAGCAGATTCCAAATGGCTTCTGCTTGGCCACGCTTAAGTTTGCCTTGTATGCAATATTGGATCTCCTTAGAAATAATACATTATTTAAAATTACAGCCATGCCTATTTACTCAGCATGGTAAAGGCCGAGCATGTTCTACTCAAGAGGGTTCTCTAGAGCAGGGTCCCCAACCCCCAGGCCACAAACTGGTACTGGTCTGTGGCCTGTTAGGAACTGGGCCGCACAGCAGGAGGTGAGTGGCAGGCTGTTAAGCAAGCAAACCTTCATCTGTATTTGCAGCTAGCATCCCTGCTCCACCTCAGATCATCAGGCATTAGATTCTCATCGGAGCACTGGTCCCTGGTGCCAAAAAGGTTAAGGACCGCTGATCTAGAGGACAGAGCTCAAAGGCTGAAACAGTTACAGAAAGTTAGCATTGGAAAGAAAGGACATGGAGAATTCAGTGTTCCTCAAAGTCTGCCAATAAAATCTAGAGTTTCATCTTAAAATTCATCTTGATTTTGTATTTTACTGTAGAACATTTATGTTTAACATGAAAATATGTTCTGTCTCCAATCTTAGAGTGCGACTGAGGGACCAGGAAGTTGTCCTATGTCTTCTTCTGTCGTTTGACATATCCCTGAACCTCTATTTGAACAGCTGGTACAAATTCTTCACTTCTCTAGGAATCAGACTCAGAGAAGTAAAATGATTTGCCCAGAACTTGTTAGAGAGAGCCAGGATTGGAAACTGAGTCTACAGAGCCAGCAGCATGCTCTATGACAAGACTACACTTATTTCCTCTTAAGGAAATGTTTTTAAATTTCTCACTCTTGAGGTGCTTGCAAAAAAGACCATCCACGAGAGTCACACAGCCGAAGACAGCACCATTAGGCTGTTTCTAGTGGGTCTGGACCTTGTAACATTTTCTGGTATCAAAGACCTTGGGTGAAGTAGCAGTTAATACCCAAAGCCAATTTCAAGTTGATAATGGGAATGTTTCAGAGACATCCGAACAGAATTCTCAATGGAAAAAGTGAGAAGAATAAGATAGCTGAACTTCTGCAACACCATGGAAACAGCAATGAACAATTCCTAGCCCAAAATTTAAAAGGAAGGGGGCTTAGCATCAAACAGTAGAGAGAAGCTTCCCCTTCTTGCAGCCTGGATCAGATTGCCAGTTTGGTGAGCTTTCTAAGAAAGCAGACTTGGGCAAAGAACAGGAAGACTAGTGGCAGAACAAACATGTGCCTATCACTCCCCCTCCGGGAGCCTTCAACTTCTCATAGCATTCATTCACCAGCACCCACTGAGCACTGACTATACACTAGACACCAAGCTAATGTTGACCGTCAAGGATGAGATGACACAGGCTCAGCCCTCCCTTAGCTCAAGGCCTGGAGGGGGCCAAATCCAGTGGTTTGTATGCTCTCCTAGGGAGCAGTGGGGTGCTGCTGGAAACACTTAGGAAAGGCATTTTATCTGGTCCTGAGCGTCAGAGGAACCCTCCCAGAGAAAAGAAAAGCAGGAATTCATCAGATGAAAGAGATGCATTCCTGCCCAGAGAGTAGCCCGGGCAAAGAGGAGGACAGAGTACAGTATGTTCTGGGAGCTGTAAGTAGCTCCACATGGCTCAAGAGTGAGGTAGCGGGTGGGGGGAGAATTGGTAGAGGTGCCAGTGGGGCTGAGAGATAGGAGAGGCCAGACCTGAAGGACTCCATGCAATAGATTAGAGTCTGAACTTCTCCCAAAATGGCTCAATAAGCATGAAGAGTGACATATTCAGATTTTTGTCTTAGAAAGTTCAGCTATATAGGACAATAGGAATGCTGATTAATTGTGCCTTGGAATAGATTGTCTGAAAGAAATTTCCACCACTTGACCGACTTTGACCCCCTCCTCTTCAGTTTAAGCTTGCATATTTATGCATATTTATTTATTTTTATTCAAGAGAAGAAAAGAGGGAGGGCACGGGCATTTAATGTGCACGCACCACACTCCCTGCCTACATGAGACACTTTACTTATGGGATTTTAAGTAGATGTCAAGCAACCTTTCACTGCACAGAAAGGGAAATTTAAGATCTAAGAGGTTTAACAATCTGGTCTAATTCCAAGTGCTTTTTGTGCTACATCGTAATAACTCCTTTCAACATTTATTTCACTTTAACCACTGGATATGGAAATCTCTCTGAGAGAAGTAACATATATTTCTACTTTCCTAAACACAGTGACTGACCACAATTTACCACTTGTTTAAAAGACTTAGGGTCATTATTACAACTACTTATTACTGTACTAGTTACAAAATTAATAATAATTCTTTAATTTCATCAAAGAGTGAGTCAATGTTCTAATTTGCAATTGTTTAAGACATCCCAAGATATTTTAATAATCTTTTTTGTCTCAACTGGATCCAAATAAGGCCCACACACTGCAATTAATTTTATCTTTAAAATTTTTTACTCTGTTAATTCCCATCTACTGCTCTCATATTCTCTTTCCTTGCAAGTTATTTACTGAAGAAAACTGGGCTGGCTGACAGAGTTGTCCAGAGTCTGTCTTTTGCATTTCCTGTAAATTGGCTTCTCTAGAGATTTGATCAGATTCAGATTCAATGGTGAGAGAGTTGTGTTCTCCCATTACGCAACACACATTTGCCTCTTCTGGCAATATTTGAAGCCTTTGCTAATCAATGCCTCAGTGTCTCAATTTATTAGTTAAAAAATGGTGAAGAAAACTTTTACACTGTGTTTCTGCACAGTGTGGCCCTAGGAGTGAGTCAAGTACATTTGGTTGTCTGCTCTCAAACCAAATGACCCCAGACTGTGCCTATTGAATTTGTAACCTAAACTGAATAATTTTTCTGTATCTTCCCCATCAGTACTCACTTACTGATGGTTTCAGTACATCCTTGCCACTATGCAGTTCCTTCATCTTTTGGATATGTTGCTTCTAATCTGCTCTATCAACTGGGACCAGACAATTAAACTCATTGTAAAGATACAAATAAAATAATAGAGACTAGAGGGCTCTCCTATCAGGTTATGGGCATAGGCATTAGTGCATAGACTCAGTGATTCATTTCTGTGTTCTTGGCTCTGTCTACTGTTCAGTGTTAACTGGCCTCAGGCATTAGTGTGAATTACATCAGTTATTCCTATATAAACTTCGCAGTCTGCAGAGAGAGAGAGAACACACATTTCAGGGCTTCATTTCCATATCACTATAAGAATTTTTCTCTCTTGGTTCCCCTGTTGCATCTCAGGGCCTCAACTAGTGCCTAGCACATAAAAGATACGGGCCATAAAGAACTGGTTAAAAAAAAAAAAATCAATGAATAACAACAAAACAACAATAAGCTCCTAATATGTATTCCTGTGTACAAATTTCCTTGCACGTTGACACTGGGTAATTATCCTAAAATTTTATATTGTATGGTGTTATCTGATGGCCTCAGATTCTAAGGGCTTCCTCTGGCTGGTAAGCTTTCCTGCACAGCAACCCTCTTACTGTACTTTCTACCCTTCTTCCTCTGTCTACACTGCAGTCCACACTGGTGGCTGCTTCCAGATTTTTTTTCCCCATTCAATTTTATCTGGTGTGCTTTGAAACACACACCATATCCCATTTTGTTGTTAAATGCTCCTTAAGACTTCAGCCTCCACTGACCCTGCACTTCTCCTACACAATTACAGCAGAAAGCTCCTTTGAGAAAACACTTTCGCACTTTCCACAGTACCGGCTCCAAGGAGATGTCAGTAAACAAACGTGAGTGTTCACAGAGGAGAACACTGGGAACAAGAGGTTTCAAATGATAAAGCGCATTTCAATTACTCTAACTGTATCACTTAGATAAAGTTCAATTAGACTTAAATAAAATTAGTACAAATCAATACATCTCTAAACTTTTCCACCAGTGTAGTACTGATGAAAGGAGGCCTTATTAAATTCACGTCCCTAGTTGTTTGGAGAGTGCCTGGGGTATAAGAAAAACTCACAGGTATGAGAATTTTTTCAAGAACCCATGTTTTATCTTAAAATTGATAACGTATCTTTCATTCTACTTTACAATACACTAATTTTCATGAGGAAACACACCCCTTCCCACCCCTTCCCCCAAGCATTAAAGATTACATGAGAGGTGCCCTATTTATTCTGGGCCTTTAAACCTCTCCCGATACATCACCAGGAAACATGCCCACCTTGCTTGGAGAAGGACTGAGAAAAATTAATGTACCTAAAGTTCACGACAGGAAAATATCACTGCTTGGTTTCTTGTGATTTCCCTCAGTGATGTTATAAACTGCTATGTTCCCTTGGATTTACAAAAGGGCAAAATTCAAAGTTTATAAGCAGTGTATTGGGTCTTTGAACACGTGTGGCAGCTAGGATGTTCCAGACCAGCCCATGTGTCATGAGCAGGGGTGTTCGATGTCCTCCTGCAAAGGCTCCCAGCATCATGGTGGGGTTCAGAAGATGGGCTCTCTAGGCCACGAATAAAAAATAAGAGAGAAAGACAGCAAAAATGATTATCAGGCAGGGGGTGCAGGCCTGAAAAGAATAAAATGGATGTCACTTCTCATCTAGAAAAGTGTTGAAGAAGGCGAAGACACTGTCCCTTCTTATCAGCCTATTCTGACTTGTACTATCCACAAGCGGCTCCTGAGCACTCGAAACATGGCTAATGTGACCAAGGAGTATTAAATTATACTAAATTTTAAAAAGTGACACTCAATTCAGTTATTCAAAAGCTTTTTAAAAGCATGTTTGGAACATTCTGAGTATGTGAATCTACTCTTCCAGTTGCAAATTTTACGAACTCTAAATGTAGATTATTTCCAGTGAAAATTGAGCATTTTATTTGAGATGAGTTCTAAGTCTAAAATGCACCTCAAATTTCAGTCTTAGACCAAAATTATGTAAAATATCTCCATAATTTTTAAAATTAAAAATTACATGTTGAAATAATAATTGGGTATGACCAAGTAAGTAAATTATTGGGTCAAAAATGTATGTCATTAACATTAGTTTTACCTAGTTCTTGTTACTTTGAAAAAACATGGATATTAGAAAATATAAAATTAGTATGTGGCTAACTTTATATTTCTATTGGACAGCACTTTATTTAGACAAAAGGCTTTTGGAGAAGCAGATCTCTTTAAAAAAAGCTGATCACTTTCCACTCCCCAAACTTCCTAGTGTCCATTCAAAAAGAGTTTAGCTTTCTACCTACAAAGTAGTATAAAATCCTTTGCTTAGAATCAGTACACAGTATGTTTCAATGGCTTGGGGTATTTTCTAAACCCAAATAGTTAACCATCACAATCACAGTTAAATGTCCTATTCTTTCATTCCACATCTACCTAAAGCAGCCTTCCGAGACCATATTCTTGATAAGAGACTTTACATCTAGGGCTCCTCTATTTGTGTTTCTACTCCCTGAGCCTAGGAAGCTACAGACCTCCCTGGTCTTGGGTTTTCACAAACACTTGCCACCAGAGAAGTTCTAGAACAGTTGTTAGGTCAGCAGCAGGGGAGGCAAAGACCCCCCCTCCTTGCGTCATGTGACATGTGAGTGAGGCATTAAGAGACTGGGATCCTGAATGAGACTGGCACATTTGAAAGTAAGCTCTGCCTAGTACCAGTTGACCTAGAGCAAGTTACCCTTCCTGTGTGCTTAGGTTTCCTCATCTGAAAATGGGGATGAAAACAATACCCATCACATAGGTTTTAAACATTAAATGAGGTAACACACATACAGTGCCAAGAGTAGTGCTGTGCTTATAATAAGAACTCAACACATATAGTTATTGTGGAATGTGTAAGGATGGCTGGTGGCAGTCAGCAGAAGTCCAAAGTAACTTCTTCTTGTTTTGTTCCCTGAACTTGCTCGCTCCATGGCTATGATTAACCTGCATTGCACCTACAATTACACAGCTGTGGATCTCATAATAAACCAATAACCAGTCTGTGTTAGCCACTTCTTGCACAGGTGGCTATATTAATTCAAAAATGAATACGCAAAATTAACAAAGCCTCATATTCTAAATTTTAGGGATCAAAAGATATTATAAAATTTCATATTTTGAAAGGCTAGGTTCATATTAGGAACATCTTACTAAATCTAGAATATTCTTTCACATCTTCTTGACTTTCCACTCATGCCAACCCAGCATCTTATCTTCTTCAACAGCAAACCCCTCCAGTATTCTCGCAAAGGCCTCTGCAAATAGATGCTCGAATTCTGAGACTTGTGAGACTAGGCCAACAAGGAACATTAAAAAATTCCACCAAGTGAATAATAAAGCCCAGAAAGCCTCTAAGACTGCAGTCGGAAATGTTAAAGTGGAATCAGTCCTAAGCAAGGGTATGGGCTTTTTAAATATATAGTAATTAAAAAACAAACAAACAAACAAATTTCTCTTCCCTACTTACTATGATTATTTTTCTCTGCTCTTGCCATGCCAAAAGCAAAACATAATTAGGAGTATGAGTAATTACTGGGTGACCAGATGGCACGGATGAAGTATACCACCTAAGGAGGAGGTGCAAATGGAAACGGCATGTGTCTAATCAGCATGTCTGGGGAATGTCAATGCCTTCAGGTTACGTCATCATGTGAATCTAGCCACCCGCACGCACAATTTAAAGACAATAAATAGCAAGAAACTTCCCACTGCCCTTTCAGAAAGCAGAACTGGACAGGGCCCTTTGCAAGGCCCAGCCAATGCCCTCCCAGCCATGGCGTCAGCACCAATACCTGTAACAGACACTATCTGTGCAGGGGTTGTGGACCCTGACAATGACGAAAACATGCTGAAAGTGAGATCGGATGTTTTTCGGGCTGAATGGCTGTGCTCCAGGCTCTTGGAAAACAATAGTTACAATATCATTTCCAATGTGCCGCTTCCGTAGGAGCTGAAAGAAAAAATAAGCAAACAACACAAATGACAATGCCCTTCTTTTCTACCTTCAATTCCCTTGTGTAATTGTGTTTAAAACATTTGTTATTAATCAGTACTTATTAGGGTAGATAATCTACACAATTATTGTCAATATTTTAGCCTGTGTTATCATTCCTTCCAAGGAAAGATATGGATATGAATATTCTGAAACTTGCATAACATATATAGCCCATTCAAATAGATTCATCCAATATCTGGCATATTATACCAAGACCCAGCATCTCTAAATCCTCAGTTTCCATAACAACAGTTTTGTTCCGTTTTCATATAAGAAAGGAAATTGCCATAGGAAAGATTTTTTAGCGATGGGAATGGCTGAAGTAATTACAACACAATTTATGTTCTGGTTTAATTAGCTTCATTTAAAGAAATGTGGCTAAGGTGTTTTCTGATTTGCTTTTTGTGTCACAGGCTGGGAATATAGAAATTAATAATATTCGGGAATCTTCTAACAATTTAAAGCATGTAAAATTTTAAGCTGAAATAGCTTCTTTAATTACAGTGAAAGCTGCTTAAGACCACCTTCTGTTTCATATTAAATGGTGCCGTGGAAAGGTGGCCTTCAAATTCAGGTACCCCAAATCATCTTAGGTGAGTATCTTTTCAAGATGGGTTTATTAGTTTAATTCAAGAGTATGAAGAAAAATTAAACAAAATTTGTATTTTTTATATTTATATGGAGGCTTTTATAAGGAGGAAAATAACATGACATTTACATAAACTATCCACCATTAAACATAAGACCTCATTTATAAACTTCAAAAAAATTCTACAGTGACTTTAACTTACATAAACTAGTAAAATCAATGATCTAGTATTGGCTGCCAGTTGGGAGAAACAACAGCATTTCAGATCAGGGTTGAGAACTGAGAGATAGAATGTTCAGGAAATGTACTTTTAACCTAAGGAATTTTAAAGCATCCCAAATTATCTTCTAATGAGGCCATTTACTTCATTTCTAAATATATCAGATGTTACTGAAATAAAGGCTGGCCTGTATCAACTGCTGTACAGAATACACCCATTATTAAAGAGTAGTAATCTACTCAGGATCATGGACATACCAAAGACACATACAATTTGTATGTCATGTCATTCTTCATAGATGATGTCATTGTCTTTTTAATGCAATGTCATTCTTTCTTCAAAATGTCTTGATATGTAATATTAATGTCTTAATAAAGGCCCCCAATAAAAATCAATCCATCCATCTTACATTATATATAATAAAAGACAGTATTTATAAATTCCTGCAAAAAGATTTTAAAAGATACAGTCTTTGTTTTTTTTCCAAGCATAAAGTAACCCAAATAGAAAAATAAATTCTTCAGCTAGAAAACTAAAATTTCTTAATATGTACCAGCACCAATTACTCTTTCATTCTGATTTAGGACCATAATACTTTTGCCTTGATTGTACTCCAAAATTAAATAATTGAGAGAGCCATCCATTTAAATGTCAACTCACTCTGCTCAGCATTTCAACTCAGTTAGAAGTAAACAATTGATTCTTATTACCAAATACTTTATCACTACTACCCTGTTACCTTTCTCTGCTGAGCAATCAGGCAGAATGAGCCTTTATTTCCTCTTTAAAGATCATTTGTTAAACTTCTGTACTGACTGGTCAGAATAAGAATTTAGTATATTTTTATTAGCATGATGTTTTCCTCTCAGAGAAATCTAGAACTTGGAATCTGCATAAAACAAATAGTCAACAAGCTCCAGATCAGGAAATTTATCTTAAAATAGGTTTATTTCAAAGTTATAGTTGATTCATTGCTTTGCTTCCTATTTTTGATTACTTTGGTAATCAAAAGAGGCAAAATTTTATTACCTAGATTTGTGATTTAATCAAACCTAAAGTGATGAAGTATTAGATTAGATCTGTGTTTGGTTAAATTCTATGAAAGAGGATGTGATTCATTCCGCAGCTGGCCTGTGTTGTTAGCACAACAATTGACAATCACAAAATCTATATCCATTTTAAGGTCAGAAGTAATGGTAGACTGCTTGTGTTTACAGTAGCTATTGAAAGGAGAGTCTGTTAGCTCTTTGGTTCTTTTAAATTTCAGTTTGGATTCATTTTGCAATATTTTTTAAAAACAACTACCACATACTCTCTAAAACAATACTGCCAGTCTCCATTTTACTCTGTAACAATCTGTCATTTCTTGGTTTCTGCATTGTACTTTCTCACTGACTATGTTTTAGTAGTAGGCATTGTGCTTTTAGGTCTTTTAAAAAGAAACTCTGTGTATGATATACATAAATGCAATTGTTATTTATGCTCCTTGCTATCTCCTGACAAACATATTAAAAAAAACGTTTTTCTGAGATCCTATTGACACTTATTTTGATTTTTCTCCATGTTTGTACACCAAACCTCCTTTGCAATATGAAATGAAATATTGGTACTTTCCTGCTTCGTATATTAGCCTTTTGAGATGAAACTTCACCCACTCATACACGTTCTTTGCAACCCTGCAGAGTCATCTAATCACCATGATTTCAACTTGTTCTCTTCAGATTTCATGAAAACCTCAATCCCCGTGGGTGAAAAGCAAACGATTAATTCACAAAGCCATCCAGCTGGCTGTTAACCTAGAATTTATGTCTCTTCATTTGTTTTCAGCTCGTTTGCTATTCTTACTTCCACAAAGTACAAAGCTTCCTGCTGCTGTGACAGGTGCAACATTAAATTCTGGTTTAAGATTTTACAAACTTGCCACTTAGGCTTCTTGGGGAAATGAAACGAGGGTGAAGAAACACGGATAACACACGGCTCTCTTACCTGTTGCTTGTTGTTAGGTGTGTATGGCAGCATGGTAGAAACATGGAACATGATTTCATAGTCCTTGTATGTAGTGTACAGAGAATGGGTTCCAGTGGAGTCAGCTAGGGTTAAAAAAAAAATATGTATATAAAAAATGATGAGATGACTATAACAATAGGAAAAATAGTTCATAAGAGAACTATCTAAAAGAAAAAAAAGAGATAGTTTAAGATGAAAAGATCCTAGACAAGACCTAGAAGAGGTGTTCTTATCCATTTTTTGTACCTGATCCCCTTTGGCAGTGTAGTGAAGCTAATGGATCCCTTCTCAAAGTAATATTTGTAAATGCATAAAATAAAATTTCAACAGAAATCAATTATTTGGAAAAATACAGTTATCAAAATAATTTTAAAATATATTAGCATAAGATTTATGTAACAAGTTTTAGTGGTTGGTCTAATAACTACTATAAACCTGTAATAGTGATATATGCATAAGCAATATTTTGAGACACCTCCAACAATAAGAAACATGATACAAAAAGACCAGTGCTTTCTATTGGTGATAAAATCAG
Organism: Eidolon dupreanum; assembly: GCA_028627145.1. Taxonomy (NCBI): domain Eukaryota; kingdom Metazoa; phylum Chordata; class Mammalia; order Chiroptera; family Pteropodidae; genus Eidolon; species Eidolon dupreanum. The sequence continues at coordinate 19,988,748 of CM053509.1, forward strand.
AGGAAGAGCTTATATGAACTACTTTGGTTTGGCTGCCTGCATCTATAATTGAAGGAAATACTAAATTTCAATTAGGGGTCAGTGAAAATAAATGTAAAATGATTTCCAATCCAAGTTCACAGACCTCTGAATTCTGTCCACAGACATCAAGTTAAAAACATCTTTTCTAATACTTCTGATTCAAGTGAGAGAACTGTTTTGTTCTTAACAAATAGAAATTTAACAAGACTGTAACACTAAATAACAAAGATATTATAGCAATGTCCAACAATATTTTAAGACTGTTCTGTTCTCTCCTTCCTTAAGGAAAAAAACAACCTCTACTCCCTTAATCATTAACAAATCAATGTGCCCATAAATACCAGAAAGCCAGAGCATTATTAACTGCCCAATTGAAAAGGAATATCTTCAGACTCTAAGGACCTGGACTTCCGGGCTGCAAAATGAACAGAAGTGCACTCATTCTGAGTCAACTCAAAACCTCCATCAACCAAACTACTGAGGACCAGAACACTTTAACTGCATTTTAGAGAATGATGCTGTAAGACCAAGCCTCTGGCATATACCAAAAGGCAGCAGTTTTCAAAATTTAGTATGCAGAGTCACTTGGGGCGCTAGTTAAAAGGCAGATTCCCATGTCCAGAAACCTGGGAACCTGCTCAGTGAGAGTGGGGCTGAGCAGAGGAATCTATTTTAATAAACATCCCCGGGGAGATGGTAATGCAGTCACTCCACTGCCCTCAGGCGCTGCTTTAAGAATAGACCACAAGGGTGGCTTGAGGTCTATTACAGACAGACATGTAAAGAAACTCTAGAGCCCTGAATCTCAACCTTGAGCTTCTTGGAGGATCTTAATTTTGAAGCAGACGTAAAATGCAAATGGTTTTAAAAACAAGCTGAAAGAAGAATAAAGCAAAGACTACTTTTCAAAAATTGTAAAAATATGTACCAACACATAACTCCCCAAGAAAAATATCTTCTAAATGTAAATGATTGCTGCCACAAAAAAATACAAGTTACTACAATAAATACTTGAACTATTTAAGACAGGTCTTGAGTCTGAAGAACTTATCTATTGCTTGCCCTTGCTATAAATACCTCTAGGATGAGTTAGTACATTTTAAAACTTTTAAGTGAATGTGTCAGCTTTGACATATACTTACATGTGTTTCAAGTCAATTTTAAGCAAAACTAATGAACTAGAAAAAAAGGCTGTCATCCAAGTATTCATTTATTACATTTTGCTCTATATGTCTAATTCTAAAAGAATTACTACCAGAGAGGAAAATTGAAGACGACTCTGAAGATCATTTGTTTTTCTACTTCTAGTCCTTTCTCTTTCTTTTGCATGCCTCATTTTATATAATATATGCTGTCTGACCAGCCTTTTTCGGGGGATCTTAAGAGACTACAGTTTAGTTGATAATATAAAACAACCTGGAAACAGTTCCAAAAGTTTTAAAGATGAAACTAGGACAAAAACAATGAAATTTTCCTTCTAAGAAGAAAGGAATTCTCAAATCCTGAAATTACTTATGTGCATAATAGAATTGCTAAACTTTTGTAGAGAGAATGGAAAATGAAGGTTTACTAAAGAATAAGGCATCCAATGTTGCTGTTATATTTTTAATGACCTTGAAACCCTGAAACTATGAAAGATTTAACAGAAAGATAATCAGGAAAATGATAATTAGGAAAAGTGACAAAAAATCCTTTTTTTCTCTGGTTGGAGAGAATATACATTGAGTAATTACTAAAGGGAAAATATGCTTGGAGAAGAGGAATTTTCGAAAAGATAATGATCCTTCATATTTGTATGGAGCTTTAAAAGTTAAAAAGTATATTCAGGCACCTTATGGGTCATCTTGATAATCATGTGATGTACCTTTAAATCATCCTGCCAAAGCGGCATATATCCACTAATAAGGTCGGCACTCCACGCTAAGTCACATAAAGTAAAATTTCTAATATTCAAACGAGATGATAAGAAGGCATTGAATAATTGAAGAATGATAAGAATGTTCTTCTCAGCTGCTTTGAAAATGGATAAGTGATAATATCTCATATCAAGCATTTCTATTGGAAGATGGTATGAACAGGTTAATAAGTTTGTAGAGCAGTTTCAGATATAATGTCATATTCATCTTTGACTTCTTTTCAGGCTCAATTCTTTCCTTTAGGCAATCTAAAACTTGGATGAAAAAAGTGTACGTGTATGAATCTGAATCAAGAAAAGCTAGTCAGACTTTTGTATAACCATTTTTTGGTCATTAATGGATATGTTAGAGTTAGAAAAGCTAGATGAAGTAAAAGAAGTCTATGCAATTGATTCTTGGAAAGTTTCTAATTTAAAATATTTATGAACACAAGAAGAAAAGTAATCTCATTAACTAAATGCATGTGGACTAATAAGGTCAATAGAATGAAGAAAGCTTAAACTCAGTTTATTAATGTCTTCATCACTATAAAACATATCAAATGCAAGATGAAATCAGAGACAGGTTATGGGTCTGATTTTTATCCATAGTTTGAAATATTATAATAGCCAGCTGGCTGCTGGAGTCAGCCGATTAAGACCTCCAGACCTCCCATCTACGCACTCCTGCCTCAGGGTCTCGGCATGCAGAAGTCAATGCTTAGAATGTAGTCAGGGAAAAGTATCAACATCTGGAACACTGGTATGAACTTGTAGGGTTCTTTTACTTACTCACTAATGAAGAATTTGGGTAAGTCAAGAATTTCACTTGTTACAGCATCTACTGTATTTACTAATATTTTTTCAGTGTACCTTTAGCCATGATCAGGAGATGAGTTACTTTACTTCAATGAGGACGGGATCAAAGAGAGTCTGTAGTACTACTACCCTTTGCCATGACAGGCAAATTCATACTGTCAGTTCAAGGAATGTGTGAGTGTACATGTGAATGCATCTAAGATTCCAGGCTTCTCAAATCGCTAACATATTGAGAAGAAAAGACAAGAAAAGGTGTGGGGCCAATGCTTAGGAATCAGCCACTTACTAGTTTCTACCTACTTCTCACTTTGTAAGATACCTGCAATTACCTTGATTCTCAACTTGGAAGTACGAAGGTATGAATCCGAATGCCAGTAGCATCAGTTGCTACTTACCACAAGCAAGTCACTCCACTTCTCTGCCCTGCTACAATCTCACCGTTCTGAGGATTATGTGAAATAGTGTACATGAAAGCACTAGCTTGTAAAAGATGTTCAAAATTGTGTTAATTAGAATTTAGAACTTTGTACAGTTGAGGTAAAAAGTGCAGTTTCCTTAAATAGGGCCTTTTATATATTTTAATTTCTTTGCCAAGTGTATCTCAGGAAATGTCAAAGAAAAAACCATACACTATAACACAGTTCAAAGTTAAGGAGGTGAAAAAAGAATCCTTTTCTTCATTATCAGTCTCTAGAACTCCAAATAGCCCTTTGCATGTGTGAAGCATTTCAACAATGCTGGTTTTATCTCCTTCACTATTCATAGTCTAAATATTCCAAATAAAGAATCATTTATTTTCTTTATGGAAAGTCTTCCATGTGTTCTAAGACCCTGAATCTCAATGGTTTTTATAACACTGCTGAATAATGGGAGAAGCAACAAGCATCCACTAATACTGCAGCAAATTAATGAAGGCTTTGAAGGAATGCTTTAAAAGGGCTTCTAAGTCTTCCACATGTTGACTTGACAAACAAGCCTCAGTAAGGAAATAATTTCCCAAATAATAATCCATATGCACAGCTTAAAATGAGGGTGGTCTCCAGCTTTTAAATAACAGATGGCTTGTTGAGAAGTTTATTTTTGTATTTACTGCAGTGTGAGAAGATTGTAATTATCTAGAGGTAATGTCATCCAAACTAGGAAGCAGGAACAAAAAAAACCACTACTGCGAATTTCTTCATCATAGAATTGTTACAACCTCGGACACCACTGTAGCTCATTTGCTAGAAATTCTTATTTCCGAAATGGGAAAATGAGCTTGGTACAGAAAGTTGGGGGGAAAAAGAAATGGTTCAACAGCTCCATCAATCCCTCCTTTCCTGAGCCTCTCCCTCCTTTACTAAAGTACTAAAATCTGAATATAATTATAATACATGACAAATAGAAAGCTCATGCGAAGGCTTAGGTACTTTTAGCCCACGGGATGAGAGAGGGAAAGACAGAGCCACAAGACAGATCTCTGGGCTTTGCTGTGTTTATTCTACATTTATGCTTTCTCTGAATATTTCATTAATTATACCACTAGGATCTGTTCATTTTCCCTGATGCTTACTAGCTGTCTAACCTTGGACAGTTGGTTAATCTAAAGAAGCCAATTCTGTAAAATGGGGATAACTGGTATCTAGCAAGGTTTGTGGGAATTACATGAGATGGCATATATAAAAAGCATCTAGGACCTCTACTTCTGGCTATATAACAGGACTTGGTACAGGATCTTCCCCCCCCCCCCTTGTAAATAACTGGAAAAGTTGACAATATGTCTGAAACAACTGTTGTGACATTTTACAATAGGCAGCATTGGATAGTGATCTCGGGGAAAAGAGAATCAAAGGTGATCCTTGTGGTTCCACCTGGCTTTCTTCTTGGAGGTACTTTAGGAACAATGGCACGGAGCAGGGGTTCAAAGAGGGAAGCCAAAATAGGCTGGAGTTCAGGAAGCCTGTGGTAGTTAATATTTGGTGAGCAGAGTACCAAAGAGGGCTTCCCAGAGGTTCAAGATCTGCACAGGGTTCCCCCTAACATGCAGGCAGAATATTAAAGTGCATACACATAGAATGAAATTCCAAAACCAGGCAAAGAAAAACTATTAGTGAAAGAACCACACTACCAGAGAATTGCAAGCCCAACAATTCTCAGTTCACACACGGATGAAGACATTTGAGTTCTGAGCGGCCGCAGCAGAGATACCTCATAGAATATGCAGATGTTCAGGTATAAGAAAAGTCATGCCTTAACAGGAGGGCTACCTTAGTCAGAGAGTAAAGGCTACTCTAGGTATGCTTCAAAAAAGCTTAAAAATAAGATTCATAAAGATCAGACTGTTCTATAATTAACTGCCTTCCAAATCAAAACCCAATACTCTTAAAAGAAGACAAAAAAATCCATACAATAAAAAGTGAAACATTCACAATGTCCAGTATCTAATCAAAAACAATCAGACATGTGAAGCAGAAAAATGTTAACTCAAAAGCTGGGGAAAATCCCAAATAAGAGGATGATGGAATTAGCACATGAATACTTTAAAACAGCTATTATAAATATGTTCAACAATTCAAACGACAACATGAACCTAATGAGGTAGAAACAAAAAATATGAGAGAATTAAATGCAACTTCTGGCTCTGAAAATTACAATATCTGAAATGAAAATTTCATTGGATTGGATTAACAGCTGACTAAGACACTGTGAAAGAAAAGAAAAACACAGTGAACTTGAATACATATTTATAGGAATTATCCAAACAAAAGCACAGAGGAAAAAAAGGTTAAAAATTAAATTGACAGAGTCTCATTAACCACTGGTAAACTAGTAAGTGATCTAATATATGTGTAATTGGAGATTCAGAAAGAGGGGAGCAGAAAAAATTAAAGAAATAAAGATTAGCAAATGGTATTTTAATTTGATGAGAACTACAAATCCACAGATCCAAATGACATGCACACTGCCACATGTAGAGGGTATAATCCTTTAGAAATGCTTGTTCTCTCCTTAAGGATTATATTGAAAAAGTTTCTTGACACAAAATAAAGTTAGGTAAAATGTGGTGAGATTACCTCACAGCACACATAACAAAGTCTCATCTCTGGGTATGCCACGGCCAGTAAGAGGCTGCTGGGGTGTGCAAGAGCTGATTGTTCCCGATTTCTATGGTCTGTTATTGCTTAATATCTGTTAAAATGCTGAGGCTAATGGTCTCTTCCAGTTTTTGACCCTATTAGCTTGGAGTAAAAGAGATAACTATGCATACTGCCTTCTTCAGGGCTTTAGAACAAAAAGACTTTGCTACTTTTCATTTACTTTAAGAAACTTGACATTGGACATGGTTCCATAGTATAGCGGTTCGCACGTCTGCTTTACATGCAGAAGGTCTTGGGTTCGCGCCCCAGTGGAGCCACGGTCCATGGTCTACAGTCATGCCACCTGAACAAGCCTGATGTCTGATCTAAGAAGCTAAGCAGGGTCAGGCCTGGTTAGTACCTGGATGGGATACCACCTAGGAAGATGAGGTGCTGTAGGCATAAATAATAATAATAATAACAACAACAACAACAATAATAAAAACCAAAAAACAAACAAACAAAAACCTGACACTGAAAAGCAGAAAACTATGAACTCTTCTGCTTAGGAACTATGCCTAGAAAGGTTACAAGGAAAGTAGTTTAGTTAAAAGGAACCCTTCCTTGCTCAAAGTATTGTATAACTATAAAACTGTACAGTTAGAAGCAGTTTGCTAATCCAGGCTCATTCCCCTCTCGCCTTCACAGTTATTGGATATTGGACGAAACGCACACAGTGCTTAGTTTGCTTATTCCACTGCCTTATTTGATGCTGCATTGCTTAAGTATGGGGCTTGGCTATATATTTCTCGCACTGCCCTTTATCATCAAGAGGTGGGTGGGAATATGGAAATAAACAAATAATATATAATCTCTTCTACTCCCAATCTGGCCATTCATTTATAGCAGTTGTCCTCAACCCCTGAGCTACGGACCAGTACTGGTCCATGGCCTGTAGGAACTGGGTTGCACAGCAGGAGGTAAGTGGCAGGTAAGGGAGCAAAAAAGCTTCATCTGAATTTACCGTCACTCCCCAGAGCTAGCATCACTGCCTTAACTCCACCTCAGGGTATCAGGCATTAGATTCTCATAGGAGCATCCGTCTCCAGTGCCAAAGAGGTTGACGACCACTGATTTGCAGAATCAGGGCACTAATTACATTCTCTTCCCAGATCCTTTCAATAGCTCTTTGCGGTAATGATAATTTATATAACACAACAAATTGAGACAACATGAATGACTTGTACAGGGTAACTGTCAGAATATCTGGATAAAAAGAGTTTAACAGCATACTGAGATTTAACATTTTATGCAGTTGCAAGTACAGTATGAAACATTAAAATAATATTTAAGAGTCTAGGCTATTTATGGGGTTTAATAGTCTCTTTCGCACGTTGTTTCCAAGTTGGCAACAGCAAAACCATGGCAACAGGAAATTCTTCCCTGCAGTAGTTTATGAATGCTTTTGTTTTCATGACTCAACTCCTTATTTAATTTCCGGTACAGAAAACCAGAGAGATTACTATAGACTGCAATACAGATGTGCTAATCTACAGACTTCAAAGAAAAACAGGTCACATGTGTCTATAGATGGATTCTGAGATAAAATTTAAAATTGCCTCCATGCAGACACACAGCAAAAGTCAACATATTCTAACCAAAATAGATACTTGAGAACTAAACTACTGTATTAACGACTTGGGGAATGGGAGTGGGACTTGGGGAACGACCTATATGTTCACGAGCTGTAAGTAAACAGATTGCTTCACTATTGTGCATTATTGTGCTTTTAATCAACACATTTTATGAGCCAAACTAACACTAAAGTTAAGAAGTCTATTTTCTTAGGGATTAAATTAGACTATGGACAATAATAATAGAAAATAAACAAATAATCCTCCTAGATATTAAAAAATACAAAAATGAATGAAAAACCATACGAAGGCAGACTACGAAGATAAGCACAAGGATTATGAAATGAATTAATGAAAGTAAAAAACTGAGCTTACGACCTGATGGTTATAAGTTGCTAGAGTTTTTAATCACTTTAACATTCACCTAAATATAGGGAAATTCGTGCAACACTATCCAGGAGCAATTCTGCATGACCTGCATCCCCTGCTCGACTCCACCCACACCTCTGATAACAAACACTGTTTTTTGCAGTCCAATCTCAGCTGCTTTGATTATGGTCTTCAACTGTCCTGGAGCCACACCCTCCCTCTCTGGCTTCCTCTCCTCCATCAGCAGCAGTTTTCTGCAATAAGTGGCAATGTTGTTTTATGGGCAATTTAGCAGATGAACATGAACACAGCAGGAGGAAAAATAAGCCTGGTGTGAGGGTATAAGTATTTCTTACTTTTGGTGTCAAGCTGTGCACGATACTTCTCAAATCCTTTAAGCCGAATGCGTTCTCCCAACAGCTGAAGGAATTCCTCAAAGGCTGGGCCAGCTGATTCATTGTTGTACATCTCTTCTTCCGTGCTCTGTCCAGCTTTGCAGTACATGATGCCGACTTTCTGCTGATAGTTCAGCTGTGAAGACAAGAAACACAATGCAAATAAATAGAGGCAGATCCACTCTGGCCCACTTAAATGCTAATAAGTCCTGTAGGGCAAATGCCCATCAAACAGCTAGTATCTCCCTTCTCTTGAATCCTTCTGTTTCAATTCTTCTGTCTCTGATCCAAGAAATACAGTTGAGTAAGCATTTGTAATTATAATCTTCATAAAATTAAGAGGAAAGGCCAGAAAAAATAAATTAAAATCACGCATCATTAGAACAGATGTTAATACTTTAGGGAATTTGTTAATGGATTACAAAGGACAAAATAAGGCTATAAAAAACAGCCTGACAACAAAAGACAATTCTTTTTCAATGATCTCCCTTTTTTAAAAGAGAAGTCTTTATAAATTTAAAGGTAGGAGTCTACTTTACAAAAGATATTTTAAAAAAGTTGTTTGGCCCTAAAAAGCCATTAAAGTCCTTGAAATTTTTTTTTGTAAAATAGGAAAAGATTTATCTTCCAATGTTGTTTTTCAAGTATATTAAATTATAAACCTCAGTTATATCTTTGTTAGAGCAATAGCATCATCAACGATGCCCTTTTCAAATATTTTTCTAAAAGATGAGCGTTTGGATAGAAACTTGAAAATGGCAAATCAGTTGGTGGCAAATACTTCTTCCTCAGATACATTTAAAATGAAGCATTCGAAAGATTTAAATATGATGAAACAATCAAAACATTTACTCATCGTTGAAAAGTCTAATCGTTCTGTAAGCAAATTTTAAGGTGGTGTGAGTCAACTAGCAAGTTAAGTGTTTTCAATATAAAATTTTAGACTTTTAATTCTCTAGTGATATAGGCAATCCATATCACTAAGGTCTATTACCAGCACTGCAACCACTACCTCAGCAAATTTTTATCTAATGGAAAAAAAGGGGGGGGGGGAGAGGCAAAATTTTAATAGCTAACACGTAATGAATACCCATTCTATGCCAACCACTATGTTTGGTGTTAGCATTAGCTTATCTTCACAGCAGCCTGTACAGCAAATATTACCCCCGTTTGACAGTTAAGCAAAGAGAAGGTCAGAGAATGGAAGAGAAAGTTACTAGCCCTAAAGGAGAGACACAAGATCACAACTGTCAGTCCTGTGATTCGGCTCTATTAAATATTACCAGAACTCAACCAAGTTTGTCTTGTTCTATTTCTATCACTGCAACATATGTCCATGGCCTTGTATTTGCAATTCTGAAGCTGAAGGTAAAAAACCAAATTTAAACAAACACATTTGGCAGCAAAACTTGGTATGAGCTGACATTAGTACTTTTAATTTATTCCTCTTTGTGTGAATATTCATATTTTTCCCTGTGGAAATACTAATGTGCTTGATTGTGAGGCACTGCTCCAGATCCCACTGGGAATATTACTAGATGGTGCTTGCATTTTATTACCCTGCTAAAATCTGGACATTTCTGAATTCTGAAACATATCCAGCTCTTATAGTTTTGCACAAGGGACTGTGAAGCTGAACAGCTCTTTTCAACCTTCTGAACCAAATGTTTCAGAATGGTTAATAGTGATAACATACAAAATGCCATGGGGAAAATCTCCTGCTTGCTTCACCCGCCTCCCCTCTCCCTGCATCTAGTGCATGCTACAAAGTTGACAAGGAAGCTCAGCAGCCTTTACGAGACCTGTGAGAGTTCCCTAGGAGTCCTCTAGCTGCACAGAACCAACTACCTTGCCTACTCCAGGGTAAAGTCCCAAGTCTGAAACCTGCCAATAACAGGATATACTGATATTGGAGTCTTTTTTAAATAGCACACAACCTTACGTTACTGTGGCTCCATTGTAATTATTAACAGAAACGGAGTTAGGACTTAGTTCATTTTGTACACCACATGCAGGAAAAACTAAACAAAAGGAATCTCACTGCACACCACTGACATTTCAGCCTTCCTCAGCTGGCCTGCTTCAAAGGTCTGAATGTAGCTAAGGCTTGAAGAGGAACTCCCACAGGTAGAGATTTCATCTTGGCTTTAGAATTAAGCTGAGTACCCACTCTATTAGGTCTCAACAAACAAAAAAGTAGTGGTAAGCTCTATATCTCTTACAAAAGAAGTCCTTAATACAGCCAGCTCTTTACTCTCCCTGCAGAGATTGCTGAAGCAATCCCAAGAAAGGAAAGGGCTTTGAGTTATTTGCTGTTTGGCTCTGTGGCTCCCAGATCAGTCTTCTCAAGCAACAATGTAAGACAAAAGTCATCCTGTTCAACAGAAAGCATCAGTGATACTGGATTTGTGGATTGCTTTTCAAAACTTCTTAAAGGCCTAAGACTTCACTGTGCAACATTCAAAAGGATTCATTTAGGTTTTTTTTTTTTTTTTTAAATACGAAGAAAGAGAAAGGAAAAATAGGCTCACCGTAGAGAGAAGGAAACCCCCTAAACCACTGGAGAAGCAGAATCCAAGGACAATGAGACAATGAGCCATTTTGTTTGGACTGATTTTTTATAATCCAGTGAACTCTACCAGCCCATAGCAGAACAAACTGGTTTTCACTGGCTGTGTAAGGAAGGCTCCTTTAAGAGAATTTGGAAATTTGTTAGAATGTCAAATTTCCTCTGGTTTGAAACTGTGCCAAATATCACTGCTCTATCCTCTCAGGTGACACTATGACTCTCTCCTTGCTTTCTACTGCAATTAAATCAAGTAGGTGGCATTCTCTGAACTCAAGCTCCTAGAATCCTTAGTTAGCAACCGTGTTCCCTGCCAGAATATGAGACGTTGATGAGGAGTTACGTAAATGAAATATTCCAAGGAGAAAAGGAACATTTCAAGAGAAAGAGCAAATGTAAATGGAGTTAGAGCTATCATTTGGGGGTTCTGAATTATTAAGAGGTTATTTAAAACAGTTGTTTTTTGGAGACAATAGAAACACATCTAAATGGGTTTATATATGTGAATATACAATATCTTCACGTAATGATCAAAATAGAGCTAAGATGACACCAGAAGGCATTTTGGGAACAGGTCAGGCTTCTCCACAGTTAGGGTTTTGCTTTGCATAACCTTCAGGTCATGCTATACAATTCATGCTTGCATGCCAACTGTCCACATGGAGCGCGGATGCAAGTGTCTGGACACTCAACAAACATTCATATTGTAAAAAGTAATGAAGGTCAGTCCACCAAGGCTATATATCTGAGATGAAGGTGAATCTCAACAAAGCAAAGTGTCTTTCAACATCCACCAAAAGTTACGTGGGCTCCCACAGCTGGGGACAAACAGTACGTAAAGCTGCTCTTCCTCTCATAAAACACAAAATCAAGGACACAGGAACTGCAATCTGACTTACACAGCCCTGAGTTTCTGGAAAGATGGAAGATAAAGTCAGAGTCCCCTACCAGTGGAAACAGATGTGAATAAACAAGTCCTCAGACCTCATCAGAAGTGCTGCCTTTTCATCTTCATCATCCCTAGTGTCCCAGCCAGAGAAAGGCCAATTGGGGGGTGGGGGGCGCCCAAACCATGAGAACCACCCAGTTCTTACTGTTCTTACAAAGCCATGCAAATTGTCTGATTTCATCTAGAAATTTAAAAGTCACTAGAGGGTATTTCTTTGTACAGCAGTCTCAAGGTGAGGGCCATGAACCCTTGAGGGGTGCTTGAGCTTTGTTCTGGGACAGAATTAAATTATTTGTTAATAGCTTGATTCTTTCAGTTCTTCCTGTTAGGTCATACTGGAGCAGAGTTTAATCTAAGATAATTCTGCCTCACTAGTGCAGCAAAAATATTCTGAGACTGCCCAATGCCATGTGAATTCTGAGATTTTCCAGGCTGCTCGGGGGGAACAGAAACTATTGCTGGCCATGTGTGAGGACTGAGGACTTGTCCCCCGCCCTGACCCAACCTTTGGGGTGGTTCTTACTCTGGCCTCAAGTAGTTTCCTTAAATGTGTGTACTTATCAGTGCTCACTCTGTGAACCAGAGGCTCCTGGGCTCTGTCTCTCTTCATGGAGACCTCTGGGCTTCGGCTGGGTGCCCCTCTTGCACTGTGGCCTGGAAACTCTCTTCAGCCACAAGGCTGCTGCGATTGTAGGGTTCACTTCATGTTGTTTCTCACCTCTTGGAGATCACTGTCCCTCACTGCCTGACATCCAATGTTACAAAAATTGTTGTTTCTCTGCTTTGTCTAGTATTTGTTTCAGATGGGAGGGTCGATCTAGTCCCTCTTTTTCACTTCTGGCCGGAAGCAGATATCTGCCTTCAGTTTTTAAATCAACTTCATTGGTATATAATTTCTCAACAGTAAAGTGCATCCATTTGAGGCATATAATTTAATGAGTTCTAATACACCTCCACCACAATCAAGGTAGAGAACATTTCCATCACCCCCCAAAATTTCCTGGTTCCCATTTTCAGTCCATTCCTGCATCAACTAACAGCCTCAGACAAGCACTGTTCTATTTTTCACTACTATAAATTAGTTTGCCTATACTTTTAAAGAATGTTTTTGTTGGGTAAAATATATTGTGAAGTAGTTATCATTCTGGATATGTCTTCTAGCTACAAACTTTTCTTTTTTGCTTTGTAGCCCAGCAAATGGTTAATTTTAACAGCAATTATCTCACTGTTCTTCTTTGAAGGCATTTTTTCCTTTGGCTATTTTAAAAATTTGTCTTTTTCTATCATATTCAGCAACATCTTATTTTACTATAATAGGTTTATATCTGATTATATTCACCTTGCTTAGGGCAGGAAGAGCTCTTGATTCTGTCTTAATTCATCTTCCATCAGTTTTGAAAATTTCTCTACAAATATTTCTTCAAATATTGATTCTCTCCCCAAATAATGCTTTAATCTCCCTTCTCCTGAGAAAACTGGATTATATATATGCATTTCACTGTGGTCCACATGCCTTTTAGGCACTTTTCTGTATTTCTCATATTTTGTCTCCATTTTTCAGTTAAAATTTTTCTGGTAACCTGTCTTTGATTCATCAATTTTCTCTTCTGGTGTGTCTAATATGTTCTTAAACCCATCTACTGAGATTTTAACTTTAATTTTTTTCAGTTCTAGAATTTCCATTTGATTGCTCAATTTGATCTGAGTTCTCCAATGACCTTTGAGAACTCTACTTTTTATTTCTGCAGCTCCCATGAAATCAATCCCTGTTTATATGCGGCTTTATGCTGAACTTAAGCCCAAGCCTCCTACAGATCAGCAAGTATCCAAGGGAAAAAAAATGCTGCAGGATGCCTTTAATTTTGATGAACTCCGATTTCTCAATTATTTTTCTGAATCAAGTTTTTAGTGTTATATATAAAAACTCTTACACAAGCCCTAGGTCCCAAAGATTTTCTATGTTTTTGTCAAACATTTTTATAGTTTTACATTTCAACCCGTGATCTATTTGAATAAATTTTTGTACACTGTATGAGGTTTAGGTCAAATTCATTATTTTGTCTATGGGTGTCTAACTGTCCCAGTACCTTTGTTTGAAAAGCCCATCTTTCTCCACTGAATTATTTTTACACCTTTGTCAAAAATCGGTTGGATATATTTCTGTGGGCCTACTTCTGGTTTCTCTATTCTGTTCCACTGATCTATGTGTCTATTCTTCCAATAAATATAAGGTATAGTCTTGATTAGTGTAATTATTATGTCTTGAAATTAGGTACAATAATTTCTATTTTATTCTTTTTCAAAACTGTTTTAGCTATTCTGGTTCCTTTGTCTTTCCATATAAATTTCAGAATAATCTTGTCTATAATTATAAAAAATCTTGCTAGGATTTTGATACTAATTGTGTTAAGCTGCATATTAATTAGGGGATGATGGACATCATTAATACATTAAGTCTTTTGATCCATGAATGTGGTATGTCTCTCCACTTATTTAGGTCTTCTTTGATTTCTTTTATCAGTGTTTTATAGTTTTCAGCATACAAGTCCTATAAATGTTTTGTTAGAGATATACTCGAATATTTAATTTCTTATTGAGGAATTGTAAATGTTATTTTCAGTTTCCACATGTTCATTAAAATAAATCTAAATGATTTGGGTAAGTTGGTGTTGAATGATACAATCTTGCTGAATGTACCTCTCAGTTCTAGGAAGTTTTTATGGATTCCTTGGGGTATGTACATAGACTATCATGTTATTCGAAACATGGACAGTTTTATTTATTTTTCTTCCCTTTATCTACACATCTTTTATTTCCTTTGACTTACTGTGCTGACCAGAATTTTCAGTACCATTGTGAACAGCAGAGGTGGCAGTGTACATCCTTACCTTGTTACCATTAAGTCTTTCATTACTAAGTATGGTATAAGCTGTAAGTTTTCTGTAGATTTTTTTTTTAATTGAATTGAGGAAATTACCTCTGTATTTCAGTTCTGATTATGAATGACAGCTGGGTCATTCCTCAAACTTCACAGTCCCTACCTAATCGGCTTCCTTCTCTCCACCTTTCAGATTCATTTTATGTTTGTTGTATATGCAATGTACAAGTTTTTTAGCTATACTTAGCAAGAAGAACACAGGAAAAAAAATACTTTCTTCTTCCAGAAGCAAAATCCAAATTTATTTTTAAAAAATATTTTGTTTAGTGTTTCTGGGTATTCTTAGTAGATCTAGGGCTAATCTGTGACAACCTATTCTGGTATTACCAGACGTAAGACCTTGGTCATTTTTAAAATTCTCGTGATTTACACTGATAGCATTTATTTTGGTTTGTTCTTCATAAACATGATAACTTCCTAAAGGTTCATGACTATACTGTTCTCCAAATAGAATGACAGAGAGACTGAAAAAATTCAGTGTTGAGAACAACAACAATAACAACAAAATGCTAGTTAGAAAACTTATCCTCATTGGAAATTACTAAGAACAACAAATTGCTTTAAAAATAACATATGGATTGTGGGTAGAAAATTTATTTAAAAAAAAATCTGAGATGCTGTCAAAATTATTTATATATGTGCATACACACATTCCATTTTTAACTGTGGCATAATGTATAGGAAATATTCTATACACAAAATAATCTCAATCTTCTCTAATGATATGTTGTACCAAATTTCTCGCAAAAATAAAAAACTTCACATTAGGTATGAAACTGATAATAAATGCTCCTGTTTTGATTTAACATTAAGATGAATTTCAATTTTATAGGGAAAGGCTCTTCACTGAGCACTGTTTGTAATAAAAAGAAGACTAGAATTAAACCAAATGCCCATCAATAGGGAAACTGATGAAATAAACTACGGTACAGTAGTACAACAGAATATTATGCAGCAGTAAAACTTTCCATGTACTGACATAGAAGGATCTCCAAAATATATTACAAAGTGAAAAAAGCAAATCTCTACATGCTATATTTTGTATAAGAAGGGGGAGAATAAGACTACATATGCATATTTGGTGATCTCTGTACAAAGAAGCATAGGAATACATGAGAAAAATGAAAGTGGTGACTATGGGGAGGAGAGAGGAGGAGAGACAGAAACGGGGTGGAAATGAGACCCCCTCAATGTCTATATAATCACTTTGATTTTTTGGACCATCTGAAGATACTAGCTAGTTGAGTCCTGTAGGAAAGAAAACTAGCAAAACATTTTATTTTAAAGCTGAATTTAAAATATAATCCACAATTTAAAATCAAGAAGACTGAAATATCTGCAATCAGTTATTCTTCTTGAATTGCAAACCAAATGCTACTGCTATCAGTCACGTAACCACTGGAAAGGTGTCCATTCACTCATCCAACCCAGCCTCAGCCAGGGGAAAGAGCATGGATGAGTGAGGGCAGAGGAATCATTACTTGTGCACAGATATGACAAAGCTACCAATGTCACTGCCTTCCTTCTCTGACCTGATGGCTCTCATGCATATTTCCTTCCTGATAATGTACATACACGTCCATGAGTTGTCTGGAACCAATTCCGTGCCATCTGAGCTTTACACATGCATTGGCTGACAGCATAATCTCAGAGAAGATTAAAATTTCAGGAATGATAATTGTTCTATGAAGTTTCATTCATAGAAAATGGGTTTTGGAAAAAATGCCTTCCCTATGGCTCATTCTTTATCAAAGAAAAAAGTGGCTGGTCAAACTAATTTATCCTAAATAAAATAATGTAACAGGGCAATAAATAGGCTAAGTCCGCAAAGAATTTTATCTATGTCTTTAATCAAAGGAACAGTGCTATTCACTATCAAATAAATGTTGCTTCTTTCCTTACAACTACTCTTGAGATATGTATTGCAGACTAATTAGATACTTTTCCCTTTTAACTTCAATAACGTGAAGGTTAACTTTTTAAAGAACCCAACAGATATTTTCATTTCTTTGCATTTTTAATAAGCATCTAGAAAAACAGTGGAGATAATCATTTAGGTAAACCACCACCGTGAACATAAAACTTGATATTCCCTAATGAAGACAGGACTACTAATTTGCTCTACTGCAAACTGGCAATTGTACTTTAAAGATTTTTAAGCTTTACTCACATTTTGTTTGTGTTTAACATGTTATACTTAATATTGGGCATTGAAGCCTGTAGTAATAAAGCATGAGGGAGCCATCCTTCCGGTTCTCTCTCACTCACAGCCGAGGAAAAGGAGGACGGGCTGTACAGAATGTGGGCTCTGGAGTCTGAGTGCTGCTGCAAGACCCGCCTCCACCAGACCCTGCCTGTGACCTGGGTTGGGGCACCTTTCACTCACCTTGTGCCTTGGTGCTCTTGTCTGTAAGGCAAGAACAATGGCACCTGCATCAAAGGCTACCGAAGATTAATTAAAACATTTCATGTAAATTGCTTCACACAGTGCCTGCCTGAGTCACATTGCTCAATAAGAAATATCTATTTTTATAACTCTCTTTGGTGTGTCTCACACTCTTGCTCAGCTGGACTGCTTGCTGCCACATCACCACACTCTGCCCTTTTGTCCCTCTGTGCTTTATCCTTATTATTCTGAGTCTAGACCATCGTACTGTTTATTCTCTGGCCTGATGAAATCCTCTTCCCCTCCAGGGCCCCATCTCATCCTGATCCATCTAACCAGTTACGACTTGGCCCCACTGGCCTGCACCTCCATTGCTCTTTGTTTACAGTTCTTTTATTATACTCATTATATTAAACCTGATTTCCATTACAGTAATTTATGACCTTGTCTCTTTCATGGATAATGATTGTGTCTTACAGCCTATTTAGTTTACAGTATTGAACAATCTGCAGAGAGTGGTTATTCAATAAGGATTTACTGAATCTGAAACAGTTGTGATTACTTGTGACGATAAGCATAATATATTATACTACCTATAATAGCAGCTCTCTCATAGAATGCTTATACAGATTAAATGAGATAATACACGTATAGGGCTACTAAGAAGTAACTATGTTCAATAGAAGTAACTATTACCAATCACAGCTACTTTCACTTCAGTGTTCACCGTGGGGCCGTGGGGCCGGCACTGCACTGAGTGCTTTACACATGTGAACTCCTTGAAACGGGGCCTGGCATGGCAACCTTACATGCCATTTACACAGAGTAGGTAAGATAAAGGTGTTTATTTAAATGACTGATGGAGAAAAATGGCAAATTTAAAAGTAACTGAATTGGTCTTATCGGTAAAAAGTTGGCTTGAATAAATAATAAATTCTTGATATTTCACAGAGTAGTTTAGAGAATCAAAATAATTCAAGATATGTAAAAGTATAAGAAAACTTGGAAAACTTCAAAATGAAAGGTACTATTATGCAAATTTGTAGCCAGTGTTCAAGGCTACTAAGGGAAAATGGTCCTGAGAACTTCTGAAAGTCTCAATTCTCTCAGTTATTAAATGGGCCAATAACTGGAACCTACTACTGCACAGGGTGCTCTGAGGATGAAACTGGATGATGCTGGTGAAAGGCTCAGTAAACATATATATATGGAATTTGCTTTTAATAAGAGATGCTCTCAATTATATAACTGAAGATCTAGGATCATGATGGATAAACTAAATCCTGAGTTAACCAAATTTTCTGAGTCACAACTATTCCAAGCACTTAACAGTGTGAAATCATTGGCAGATAGGTTTCATGTTCTCATCACCCTTTACATGATAATGGAAATGGACGTCAATAAATAGTGAAGGGCCCAGAAAGGTTTCATGAAGGAGAGTGTGAAAGCTTCGATAAGCCACAAGGCATACATGCATTTCAGGAATTAAAATGCCTACTTCAGTTCCCACATACATATCAGGGTCTATTCAAATGAAAACCAAATTTTTATATTTTTGTGAAATGCCTTCCATTTTACAGATATAATTTTCATTTGTTTTTCTGTTCATCTCAGCTTTTAAAAGTGGTAAATGAGAAAATAAGGCACCAAAGATCTCAAAGGCAGAATGCCACTACATAGCAAGCAAAAGTGTTTTCTTTTTCCAAGGGTAATTATGTAAGCTATTTAAAGTAGAGAAGATATTAAAAGAATCATTTCAATAAAATTTAAAGGGAGATTTAGAAGTGAGTCCAGTGTTTTGGTATCATACTATGAATCTCTTTAAATATAAGGATGTACAAAGCATGAAATTTTAAAAAATGGCGACACAGATGGAAACCAAAAATGCTTTACAATGCTTCAAATGCATAATCTACTGCACTTACAAGCATTTCTTTTTTAAAATATATATTTGTAAAGACACCAAAATAATCAGTTTCTCAAACTGATTCCAAGGCATTAATGAGAATTCTTACCAAAAAAAAAATAACTCCCCAGATGAAATGCCTAAGTATGTATATCTGTTTTTTTGTCAGTACAATCCTGGCTTTGAATGTTATGAAGATATAAATGAAAAGACAGAGGCCAAGTGGGTGCCCCTTAGTCCAGATATAGAATTGCTCATATAGAATAACAGGTTTTAAACTCCTAGATTCCACCACCCGGTAAAATTTCCAAAATAAAACTGGGGAGACTTACCTAGATTGCCAAGAAAATTTCATCAAGAAAAGGCATTACAGAAAACAACACATGTCCCAGAAAAGAAAAAGCTAAAGGAGTTCATCACCACCAAACCAGTATTACAAGAAATGTTAAAGAGACTTCTTTAAAAAGAAGAAAAAAGACCAAAGCCATGAATAATAAATGGCAATAACCCCATACCTATCAATAATTACTTTTAAAAGAAATTGATTAAATATTCCAATTAAAAGATACAGGGTGGCTGAATGGATAAGAAAACAAGACCTCTACTTATGCTTCCTACAAGAGATGCACTTTACATGGAAAGAAACACAGACTGAAAGTAAAGGGATGGAAAAGATACTTTATGAAAATGGAAACAAACAAACAAAAAGCTAGTGTAGCAATACCTGTATCAGACAAAACAGACTTTAAAACAAAGGCTATAATAAGAGACAAAGAAGGACCCAGCAATTCTACTCTGAATATTTATCTGAAGAAACCCAAAACACTAATTCAGAAAGACATATACGCCTCTATGTTAATTGCAGCATTATTTACAATAGTCAAGATATGAAAGCAACCTAAGTGTCCATCAGTAGATGGATAAAGTTGGGATGTATGTGTGTGTATATATATATGTATGTATGTATGTATATTTTATACATACATTGTGTGTGTATGTATGGAATGTTACTCAGCCATAAAATAGTGAAATCTTGCCGTTTGTAACAATGTGGATAAACCTAGAAGGTACTATGCTAAGTAAAATAAGTCAGATAAAGACAAATATCATATGATTTCACTTATATGTGGAATCTTTAAAAATAAAAGAAACAAACTCATACAGAGAACAAATTGATTGTTGCCAGATGAAGGCGGGAGGTAAGTGAAATGGGTGAAAAGGGGGATTAAGATGTGCAAAATGTCAGTTACAAGAACAGTCATGAAGATGTAAAGCACAACAAAGGGAAAAAGTCAATAATATTGTAATAACTATGTATGGTATCAGATGGGTACTTAAGACATCAAGGTGGTCATAAGTTATATAAATGTCTAATCACCATGTTGTACATCTGAAACCAATATAAAATTGTATGCCAACTATAATTGAAAAATAAAAAATTACTAATTAAAAAACACATATTATTATCAATAATTTATGAAGGAAAGGATATTTTAATACCTTCCAAAATTAAGAAGCCCAAAATTTCAGAATAACACAGTTTTGTGAATTAAATAAATTTAGCTTTTAAGTTAAACTCATTATAGTGTTCTTATCTTTCCTGTGTTGCTGGGGCCAAAAAATCTTCATCATTGATCAGCTCATCTGTGGTCCAACACTAAGTTGCAATCACTAAGAGAGGGCACTAAATGTGCCAGATATCTCATAAAATGTCTACTATTGGGGCACCCTTTTTTTTTTTTTTTTACTCAATGTGGGTAAACAAGGGGAAATAACAATCAACACATTCTTTATATAAAATAATCTGTTTCAATGTAGAATATGCAATGTATGATTATACTATCAATGTCTAAATGTTGTTCTCAAATAGCTACCGTAGAATGTAGATACACTCTCTGTTTAGTGAATTTTCCAGATCATAACTTTTCATTCTCTGCCCTTCTGCTGCCTCTATATGAATTATCCTGTCATACATTTGCATTTTGACCAAATGGCCCTTAGATGAAAGTATAGGAAGTATAAAAGTAAGAAATCTTGTGCATTTTCATTTTGTTACTAATTATGACCCAAATTTTTAAAATTTTGTATTTAGGAACCTTAGCAAAAATACACTGTTGGTGATACAAACAGACCTTAAAAATTTAAGCTTTTAAGAATGGAATGTTGTAGTGGCTTAACAGTTCAGGCCTTGAACTTATTAATTCTGTTAACTTGGACTTACTATTTAATCTCTCTGTGCCTCAGATTCCTTGTCTCCAAAATGGAGATAAATAATGGTACAGTACTCATAGGGCTGGGAGAGTAAATGAGAAAACATATTTAAGGTATGTAAAACAGAGCCTGGTGAATATGTTCATTAGTGTTAACTATTATCATTACCATTATTGCTACTACTTATTCCTAGAGTACTTGAAAAATTCACTGTATTTATAGATTACCAAAAAAGTTAAACATACTTTAAGTACCATACACATCAATTCTGACATAGAGAATTTCATTAGATGAGATATGTAAAGAGAGTTAAGAAAAAAGAATCTGAGTAACTGCAAAGAGAATATCCTTCACAATAAATGACATCAGTTGTCTTTGTCAAAAAGAAATATCAAGGTCTATATTCTGGAAGCCTAGCAGGAAACCTGAGCCATAAAAATGTTCTCTGGAAGCCACACTTACCCCTTGTTCATCCAGTTTCATGAGCTGCTCTGTGACCTTGGGAGTGTTGAAGGCCAACCGCAGGCACTGGACGTTGAGCTCGGGAATCACGTGCTCTAGCACTTCTTTCAGAGGCAGCCCTCTGGCTGTGGAGTGCTTTGCTGTTGAGGGAATGGCATCCTCCAGGACTGAACCTCTCAGTGTCATTAGCTGAAAGAGAAGCACGTGCTCTGGTGAGAGGAATGAATCCAGTAGTCTCCCACTTATCTGAGGGGGATACCTGAAACTGTGGATAGTACTAAACCCTATATATACTGTGTTATTTCCTATACATACATACCTCTGATAAAGTTTAATTTATGAATAAGGCACAGCAACAGATTAACAAATAATAAAATAGAACAATTATAATAATATACTGTAATACAAGTTATGTTATGTGATCTCTTTCTCAAAATATTTTTTTGTACTGTACTCAGCCTTCTTGTGTGATATGAGACAATAAAATGCCTACACAATGAGGTGAAGCGAGGTGAATGACACAAGCACTGTGACATAGTGTTAGGTTACTATTAAGCTTCTGACGATTCATCAGGAGGAGGATCATCTACTTTGGGTGATCCTGGATCAGAGAGCCACGATGATGTTGATGGTTGGATGTCAGGAGCAGACAATGCCAATGGTTGGGGAAATTTAACATCTTCAGACTACAGCTGACCTTGCATAATGGAAGCTGTAGAAAGCAAACTACAGATAAGGGGAGGCTACTGTACATCAAATGCAGTGAAAGCATAAACTGTAATACTCCTTAGGGAGAATCACCAGGGAAATAAAATCTGGAACTTTGCCAACTGATGGAGAGAGAGAGGACAGTGGGAAAAGCAAAACTCACCATCTTACTCAACAAGGAAGGTGCTTGATGTATTTTAAGTTTGTTCATTTGATTTACATCTTTTCTTTTATTTGTGACTTATTTTCAAATAACA
>CM053509.1:20011818-20086710 GCA_028627145.1 Eidolon dupreanum
CGACAGGGCCCTCCTGGTACCCAGCGTGGTTAGGTGGCTGATGATTGAGGGAAGCTAGCTGCAAACCTTAGCACACCTTGGGGACTGGGGAAAAGCGTCCATGTGACTGGTGCTGAATTTACCTTCCTCCTGATAAGGAAGACCAGGATTAAAATTAAATAATTTTACATAAAATTTTAAAAAGTGATATTTACTGTGCACCTAAGTATATACTTGTTTTAAAAAATTAAAATTGTTGATACATACATGAGATGTTCACAGGTAAGTCCATAAAACACAGAAATATGTGAAAAGTTAGAGTAAATAACTTATTTTTCAAACCTCCAAAATACTTAATATTGACCTATTTCATTTACATGTCATGACTAAATGAGTTGTATCATGGTATGTCATTCTCATATAAAATGCATAAACATTTGAAAATACATGTTATTCTCATTCAAAATATATAGGTAATTGAAAATCCATGAGAAAAATGAGAAATAAGAGCATAAAATATCTAATTTGTAGTTTTAAAATTTAGGTTGTGTATGAAAATACTTTGCAAGTACTACAGAATGACTTTTAAAGGTATAATCAAACATTGAGGGCTCTCTAGGAATATTACCATAATACATGGAGCTTCAAAAAAGAAAACACATGTGAAGACAGGCAACAAACATCTCATATATGAACAACTGAGAAACCGCCCAATAAAATGTCACAAAATTCATGTATAAACACTCATGTACACCCTCAAAGCACAGCACGTGAGAATCACACTCAGAGGTTATTTACTCTTACTTTGCATATAATTTTAATAAGCTTGGTTGTCTGGTCTTCAAGCCCACAGCTTTATTTCAGAGGTGTGATAATTCCAGATGTTGACAAAGTCCAGAGTGTAGGGCTGATACAGACTTGCATGCAGACAGCAATGTGAGAGAACAACTGACAACAAGGAAGAAAACAGAAAGGGTGGAGACAGAAATAGTATAAAAGAGGACAAGAACTTAAACACAAGACAGAACCTGGGGCGATTTACTGAAGAAGCGAAGGGCTTAACACACTTCAATAAATTCGGAGAATATTTTAATACTGCAGCACAGAACAACCGTGGATGTGTCAAAGATGAGTGGGAGTCACATTTCATTATATTCTGTTCCTTGCACATTACGGACTCAACAGAAACCCCACTCGCTAGAAACTCCTCGATCACACCCGACAAACCTCAACAGGGGCAGGTAAGACTGCCATTTTCTGCTGCCGGTAAAAGCCTATGTCAAGTCATCGTCAACAACCTTACCCTGTCCTCAAGCTGTCCCTAGTCAGCTCTTGCTTCCCTTCAACAGAGCGGATATTTCAAACGTTTGCTATTCTTCAACTTCCTCTACCTGATTTCTCCTCAATCTCAGCAAATAATAATGCTGTCTACATCACAGAGAAAAAAAAGACGTCATTTTAGAAGCCAACATCCTCATTTCCATCATTCTTACTTACCTGGATCCTGACTTCTGCTTCCTTTTCTTTACAATCCAAAACCCAGTTTCACACTAAATTCTGGCCTCCGCTCAGTCCACCTTCCCAGAGACTCTGATGCTTGATCAGCATCTCTTCAACTTCTCCTTTTCTATTCACTGATTCCCATCCTCATTTAATCAGGCTCAAGTCCCCTTCATCTTTAAATGTAACACTTAACTCCTATCACCCTTCAGGTTAACTCTTCTTTCTTTTCCTCCATTGGAAATTTCTTGAAAGACCTGCCTAATTCTTCACCTTGGAATTACTATAATATGACTCCCATTTATAGTCACCGACAGCCTTAAAGTTAAAAACAAATAAATATGTCCGTCCTCATTTTGCTCAAACTCTCCTTCTCATCGGGTACAGTTGATCATTTCATTTCATTTTTTTTTTTTTTTTAGAAACACTCTTCCTGGCTTCTATGACACCACCTTCTCCTGATTTTTCTTCTACTACTCTGGCTGTTCTTAGCTTCCCTTTCTCTCCCAATCCTGAATACTCTACACACTCTCAAAATTTCAACTGCCATCTCATTACTGATGATTCTCAAAAGTCTACATGCCCACTCCAGACTTCTCTAAGCCCTTGATCTCCACATCTCCCTAATGAATCTGCAAGTGAGCATCTGCAAAAGCGAACCCATTACCTTCCCTATATTGCTCTCCCTGGAGTTCCAATTTCAGTGACTGCTACCACTTCACCTAGTTGTTCATGACAGACCCACTGTCATGCCCTGTGAATCCTAATTCCTCCATCCCTCTCAAATCTATTTCTTCTCCATTCCATAGGCACTGATGTCCCCTCATCATTTGCCTGGATGTTTGTAAGTGTTCTAACAGGTTTGCTTTTATCCAATTCATTTATACAGAAGCTAGATGGTCCTTCTAAAATGTAAATCTGAACATCACCATTAAGTTTAAAATCCTTCCCATTTCCCAAGGGTCCTTGGATACTTTTAATGGCTTCCCCAAAGGCCCTCACAACCTGTCACCAGTCTAGAACTTCAATTTCAACCTCGACCTTCCCATTATCTTGAACTCTGAGAACCAATGACACTGAACTTCTCTTAGTTGTTCAAACTCACTGTGCCCTTTCTTACCTGAAAGCTCTACCTAGAACATTCTTCCCACAACTCTTTACTTGACTGAGTTCTCTCATCCTTCAGGTCTCATCTAAGATATTACTTAGATATCCTCTAAAGGAGTTATTGAATACTGGAGCAAAATGAAAGTGTTTAGTTTGTAAGTTAATACTAATACTGTATTTAAAAGTGTTAAGAATTTATAAAAATACAAATTAGTGGTAGCAAATATTTAATACATTTTGAATGCAAAAATTTAGAAATGGTATAACACAAAAATGTAAATCTATAAAGAAACAAATATTAAATACAATCATTTTAGTATAAATTGCCAGATAAAATAATTGTCATTTAAAAAAGAAACTAAACCTTAAATAAAAATAAAAAATGTTAATAAAAAAACAAAAAAATTAAAGATCACTTAAATTTTTTGTGTGTCATCAACACCCAACTATATTGTTGTGTAATTTTTCCCAGATACTAAAGACATACATTTCTGAGTTGGGGAAATGTTGATGAGATAATTAGAAACTAATTCTTAACATTTTCTTCAGATTCTGTCTTCAAACAAACCCATCTATGGTTGGATAAGTCCAGGAAGATCATTTAAAATTTGCATTTGCATGGAAACATCAATCTTTTTCTTTTTCAACTAAAAAAGAGCTCTCACTATTACTTGGAAGAAAGCATTTCCATTTGGTCTTATCTTTTTCAGTTTTACTGGTATATATGAAGATTCTGGTTTGGCCTTCTGTGTTAAATTCACCACTATCATGATCAGACTTTGCTCATTCAAAAAAGTCTTTCAACATGAGTAAGAATTATTCTTACAATAAAAGTCTTGTTTTTTGTCCACTGCCCATTTTTCTGTTCCTAAAGATTACAAAGGTATAGAAAAAAGGAAAATCCTTTCTACATAAACACAACTGTATTAATTCAAAATCCTAAAGCAGTGTGTAACTCTCTGGTGGAGGAGTTTGGTTCAGCAGTAACGTTAAATTGAATTTCTGAGTCCTTAAATTGTGCACCCAAGACAAATGACCAAATGACTCAGATTTTTTTTAAACTAAAATACTGATCCTTCTTTTCAATAACAAAAACAAAAACAAAAACAAAAACAAAACGATCCAATCAAAAAATGGGCAGAGAACCTGAACAGACACTTCTCCCTAGAGGACATACAAATGGCCAACAACTATATAAAAAGATGCTCACCATTGCTAGCTATTAGGGAAATGCAAATCAAAACCACAATAGGCTACCATCTCACACCTGTTAGAATGGCTATAATCAACAGGACAAGTAATAACGAATGTTGGAGAGGATGTGGAGAAAAAGGAACCCTCATACACTGCTGGTGGGACTGCAAATTGGTACAGCCACTATGGAAAACAGTATGAAGATTCCTCAAAAAAACTAATAATTGATCTATCATATGATCCAGCAATCCCTCTACTGGCTGTTTACCCCCAAAGACTTAAAAAACCATACCCATAAAGATATTTGCACACCAATGTTCATAGCAGCATTACTCACAGTGGCTAGGACATGGAAGCAACCGAAGTGTCCTATGATAGATGATTGGCTAAAGGAGATTTGGGACATATATACAATGGAATATTACTCAGCCATAAGAAGAGATGAAATACTGCCATTTGCAACAACATGGATGGAACTCGAGATAATCATGCTAAGCGAAATAAGCCAGACAGAAAATTTGAAAATCACATGTTATCACTTACATGTGGGATAGAAACCTAAAAGCAACAAAGGAACAGGGCAAACAGAGACTCATGGACATGGACTATAGACTAGTGGTTACCAGAGGGTAGGAGGTGGGAGGGAGGGGTAGTAGATGGGGTAAAGGGAGTCAAATATAGGGGGGTAGAGGGAGGATGAAGTGGGTAAAGGGGATCAAATATATGGTAGCTGAAGGAATCTGGACTTTGGGTGGTAAATACACAATAGAATATACAGATGTTAAATTATAATGCATACCTGAAAATTATATAATTGTATTAACCAGTTACCCCAATAAACTTAATTTAAAAATAAAATCAAAATCGAAATAAAATAAAATAAAAACATACTGGTCCTTCTGGCCACTGTTGACTCTGTCTGTCCTTCAGTTTCACTGGACTGCAGTACCTTCCTCTCAGAACTAGAGCCTTTGGGCAGCCATACTTACTTGCTCCATGCTTTATTTTTTATTTTTTCCTACCTGCCATTTACCTCCATCCCTTGCTAATGGAGCTATCGACCAATTATAAACAGTTCTTCCAGCAAAATCCACAATCGGCTTTGTCTTTTGGGGTGTGGGTGGGGAGGCGGAGCAGATGAGGAGAAGGGGAACAAGGACAGGGGAGATGCAGACAAAGAAAGACTAGGAAGCCTCTGGTGAGAGAATTCAGGATAATGAAAGTCAGGAAGGGAGGAGGAACTGGACACTCAAGTAGGGTGGATAAATCTGCTTATGAATGAATTGAAATGCAGGCATTACACAACCCCAAATAATGATATTTTAGTTCCAGCCTACTGGAATGCCAAAAAACAATACTGCAATCACCATATTAGAATCATTGTATTAGAATAATGTAAGGCAGGGAATTGAGGCACATTGCCAAGCACTCTAATATTTACATCAACCATGAAAATATAGGTATTTCCTTCTTATTTACAGATGTGATAACTATGATTTAGAGAGCATAAGTCACTTCCCAGACACAAGTAGTAAAGAGCAGTATCAGAATTCAAACACACAATTTTAACTACTGATTTCAAAGCTCATTTTCTTAGCCATTACATATACATTATCTTTCCAAAGGTTTCTAAAATTATACTATGAATTTTAAAAAGTTAAATAAATTTTGGCCCCTAAAGGGATTAACTAGCCAGATCACACATAAAAGTTTATTAGTTGATGTGCTATAGAGACAAGGTTTCACTGTGTTTAAAGAGAGAAATATTGTCTTATCCATATATGGTTGATTTCCTCCGCTTTCATTTTTCATATTTAACATCTAAACAAATGTTTATCCTGAAGTTTTCTTGTTAGTTCTGGTCCTCAAGTTTTAACAAGGATAGTAAAAAGAGTGCCAACGAGTAGTTCTGCCATCCCTAGGACATTCCACACAAGTAGCTACATTTTTGGTTGACATATCTACAATAAAATTTCATATTCTTAGGGAGGGGAAACAGTAAATAATTCAAAGCTCCAAGTAATTAGATCAAGTACAGTCATGTTACCTGGTTATGAGCTACGTATAAGCATGTGCATGCAAGGCAGAAAAAGTTAACTTTAATTTTATTTATTTATTTATTTGTTTGTTTGTTTTTAAGTCTGGCATTTTAACGGTAAAGGAGAAAAGAAATATCAAATCATAAGAGTTATGGGGCTTCAACCAGCAATTTTTGGACTTCTTGTACTGGTTTTCGTATTTGCAGACTCTGTATTAATATTTCAGTTGTACGTTTCCCTAGGAGGACCAGCATAATCTGAATTGTGTATAACTGTGAACAAAAATACATTTTATTTTTTATAATTTGCAAAGTTATAATTCATGGCTTAAAATAGTTCTTTAGAATTGTTTAAATATAGAGTTTAAAAAGGGAAAATTAACTGATAAACACAAATCAAAGAAATAGAAAGCAAATGAAACTTAGCTACCATCTCATGCCTAACATTTCTGAAGCAAAAAATGGTCCTTGGTAAAGCTGTCATACATTCACTCATGCACTGCTGGTGGCACTGTAAATTGGTACCAACCATTTAAGAAACTATTGTGTGTGTGTATATATAATATAGCAATACATGTTAAAGTCACAAAAAGGTTCTAATCTTAGTCACTCTAACTGACTAAGCAGAAGGAAAAAATGAAAACTCTTCCATGTTTTCTGGAAAAGGCATCTTAAGTGACTACAGAAACAGGGCACTAAAGATACGAGTACAATGCAGACAGACTTGGGCCTCATTATGCATCGGCAGGTCAAAGAATGGAACAATGACAACTTTACTAGCTAGAATTAAAATTACTTCACCATTTCCAATTCTTTAAACTATCATTTCTTAAAAGTCTGCTTGGTGGGCTACAAGTGTGCCACTGTCAATGCAGTCAACAGATCTGACCCTCAATATTCTCATTAGCTCATATTCTCATTAGATAGAGAATATGGATGAAACTAAGAAGACCACTCACTGTAGCAAATGCTTCTGTGAAGTTTCTTATCTGCCTACTGGGTTCAAGTTGTTCAGATTTTTTTTTTTTTTGGTGCAACTTACTACATCTTAATATGATAATGACTAGATTAGAAAGGATAGATTCAAAAGTTAAAGAAAAAAAGTTTTTTTAAAAGAGGCAGCCACAGCATATTCTGCTTTGAAAATGAAACACAGGTTTGCCAAAATGGAGGCAAACTGTTAAAGAATGGCTCTTTCAGAGAAGGACACCACTCAGGGATTCTCAGGCTCTGGCCCATAAGGGCTAATCCTAATTATAAGGGTGGAGGAAGTTCCGTAAGAACTAAATAGCCTAAGACATTGCATCATAATCAAAAGCAGGTCAGAGTCATAGATGGAGACATTCACACAGGACTGGCCACCTGCCAGGATTCTGTCCTAAAACGCTCCACTAAGCTTATAATTATTGTTGCACAAGAGTAATTGCCCACATTTACAAAATGCACAATACTCTGAAGTTCCAATTCTTCTTTCCAAAGTAGGGTGGTGTATTTGCCAAAATTGCATAAAGTTTTGGGGCCTAAAATTTTAGATAACTAAGCTCCCATTAATAGCCCTTAACTTGCTAATAAAATATAGACTAATATGAAGTTATGTCAACATTAATAAAGTGTATCAAAATGATTAAAGAAAAAAGTACAAAGAAAACTATTGAAACCAAGAGAAACAAATGGTTAATACAGA
Organism: Eidolon dupreanum; assembly: GCA_028627145.1. NCBI lineage: Eukaryota > Metazoa > Chordata > Mammalia > Chiroptera > Pteropodidae > Eidolon > Eidolon dupreanum. The sequence goes on from CM053509.1 coordinate 20,019,321, forward strand.
GTAACAGAATCAAATTGAGATTTTTTTTTATTGGCCAATATTAACCTATGATAAATAGCCAATAATTATTTTTTCAAACTTGTCTATGGACAGAAATTAGGGGGTCTATGAACTTGAATGAAAAAAGCTATACTTTTATTTTCACCAACTTCTAAATGAAATGTAGCATTTCCATCAATTTTAAACGTAGGCAACAAACTACAGTAATATTAGCTGTATATGTGATTTTGACAACTATAGATATCATGGACATTGTCATATCTCATTACAGTTGCTGCAGAGCAGAGATATCAAAATACCAATTATGCTCATTGCTACTTTGAAATTATGGTAGTTACCAACCTGAAGCTAGATCTTTTGTTAATGCAATAAGAAAGCATATATATTTGTATGTCACAAAATTTTAAACTTTTACAACTATATTTTAATATGCTTTGTACTTTTATTTAACGCACTTAAAAATATATTCTAAGGACAGTCTACAGATTTGACCAAACTGAGAAAGGGGTCAATAGAAAAAAAAAAAAAAACACATAGGAACATCTGATGTAAACATTATTTATAGTAACGAGAAACTGGAAAACCTGAATTTACATTACAACTGGAAAATTGATGGTATAGCCAATTATAGAATCACAAAAAGATAAATAAAACTGTATTTAATGATCCTTATTTTACTTAAAAATATGCATGTATTAAAAAAGATGAGACAGAAATAAAATTACTAGTAATCACACAAAATTTTCTTATTTTCTATAGTTACTAATTTTTTTATAATGAATATATATAACATAATAGGAAGACTTTTAAAAGTATAAAATGGTCAATGAGTTTAAAGACTGTTTTTTAAAGGCTGCATATTAATGTGACTCTACTTCTAATGTTAGTTAATATGAATTCAAACGCCAGCTGGTAGGGGAGAAGTATTTAACATCCAAATGAAAGAAATGACAACGAGACACCTGTCTCTAACTCAATTTCTTTATATTTAAAACACTCTTTGTACCTCCTTATCAGGGCTAATACAGCAAGATGTCTTCCTAAGTAAACTGCTTTTGCAGGATTTGGAAGGAAGTCCCTCCAAGACTGCCAGCAATTCAGTCAAGGCAGAAGTCACTGCGTGAGGGCAGGGCCCATGCAGTGTCTCAAAACCTCAGTACAGCCCACACACTTGTTGACTAACTGTCCATAAGAGTTGCAGAGATTGCTTCTGCTGATGCTTTTACATCAAATGCTTCTACTTGACTTGAATGCAGTCAGGAAGATCTCATCTCTCAACCCCAACCCTGAGGCTCAGATGAATGGCCTCCTGTACAGCAGAGGGGGTTCCCTGAGAAGATGAGGAGAGTAACTGATACAATAAAGAAAACATTTTTGAGCACCTAATTTCAAAAAATACATGCCAGGCTTTTTTTTAATGTTATCAACTGTACAGAAATAACATCTCTAAAGGGCCCTATTTCCTTGAAACTGCAAAACAAAGAGCATAGAAATTCTTTGGGATATGGGAATCAGTAAACATGGCAGTCACTCTGATGCACGTGACACAGCAAGTTGGGGAAGCACTGACATTTCCATGCAGATGGTTCGCATATTAGCTGCTGTTACTGACTGCACCCAAAGGTCTTTGTTCTTTACTTTTTATCTTGACTGCTTTTAGACTTACAGAAAAGTTGCAAAAATAGTAGAGGGAGTTTCCATATATCCCCAAACCAGTCTCCCCTAATGTTAAGATCTTATGCAACTACATACAGCACCATAACCATTAACAGAACCAGGAAATTACCACTGGTAAAACCCATTAGCTGAAGATCTTACTCAAATTTCACCTGTTTTTCCACTATGTTCCTTCTTTTCTTGGTCTGAAATCCCATTCAGGATCCATGTTACATTTAGCTGTATTTTTTCTTGGTCCCATACAGTCTGTAACAGTTCTCCAATCTTGTCTTTCATGACTTTGATACCTTTGAAGAGTATTTGGCACTAAATCTGGGCTAATGTGGTGATTTCACATGATTGGACTGAGATTATGCATTTTGGCCAAGAGAACCACAGAAATGATGTAAACTCAGTGCATCATTTCATGAAGTTCATGATGGACCTGGATTCACTTTGCTAAGGTGTCACATGCCAGGTGTCTTCACCATAAAGTTACTATCTTTCTCCTTGTAGTTTACACATATCCTCATGGAGATAATTTGGAATTATGCAAATCCTGCTTCTCCTCCTGTTTCTCCTCAAACTGTCACTGATTTTAGCATCCATCAGTTGTGTCTAATAAAATTTACAATACTAAAAATCAGTCTCCATAATGGTGTTTTGGGCTTATGGGGATCGATTGATGGTCTTGGTTAATTTCCACAAAACCACTGTGACCACACACAGACTTGTTTGTGGTCTTACTTCCTGAAAAGAAAGGAAAAGGAACTGCAACATATTATTCAGTGTCTGGCATGTAACACAAGGTCATATATGCAGAGGGCCCTTATTGCCTCTACCTGATCCTATAAACAAAAGATACACTGGCTCCTCAACTCAATAATTCATATACTTTGCATCAGCACCAAACATTCATTCAATTGTGAAACATTTACTGAGCCTGCCTAATCTGTGGTCATTACCTTCAAGAGTTCTTAGACTGGTTATGAACCAGCAGTTATCATGAAAAGCACTGTGCAGAAACAAGGGACATAGGGTGGCTGGGAGCAGTGGTGGGATAACATCTTCACCTTTGGGAAGGAGAGGGTTACACAGGCATCACAAGCCCAGGAGAGGCAGAGCTTGTCAGGTGGGTGTGGGAAGTAGGGAGAACAACCCAGTCTAATCCATGCAGTTCTATCTTGCACCTTGTTCACTGTCTTCTTACCGCCCTTCCCCACCGCCATCCCCCCACAAAGATACTTCTCTCTTAAGAGATCTCACTACTTTTCTAGCATCAGCCCTCAACCCTCCGGTGTAAGGTGAGGCTAGCTTGGGAAAGAGACCCACAGTACTGCAGGGGAAGCCTGCCACCTATACCAATCAATCCTCTTCAGCCTTTGTTCACAAAGGTGATAAGATCACTAGACAATCAAACTAAGGAAAGAGAAAAATGAGAAAACAGAAAATACAACTCAGAAGACACAGATTATTCTAGAGAAAGAACTTAGACAAAAATTTTAATTAACAGCAGTGGAGACATGTGGGGTATATAAAATAAAGATAAGCTATTATGAAAAATAACTATAGGAAAACAAAAATAATGGGTTCCTAGAGAATAAAATTATGACTTCTGAAATAACAAAATGAAAGAACTGGATAATAGAACATAGAGAGCTATATATCAATTCATTATCCAGAAGATAAAATTATCTTCAAAGATAAATACAAAACAAAGATAAATACAGAACAAAAATATTAAAATTGAAATTATAAAAGAAAAAACATGGGAGAGAAATCCAGAGGGTCTACCTTCCATCTAAACGGAGTTCCAGTCAGAAGGAACAAGAAAATTGCAGATTTTTTAAAAATAATTTTTTTAAAGCAGGAAAAAAATAACGTTTGATAGTTTCTCATTTGTGTTAACAGCATGAACGACAGACTGTAAAGACACGATGATGACAGGTGTATCTCCTTTTGTTTTCCAGGCACTGTAGCTGGCACAGAGTAAACACTTAATAAATATTTAATGACTAAATAAGTGTATGAATGTGCAGTTATTAATTTTTGAGACTACTTAAAAATATGAAGGGCACTCCTGTTAAAAGTAAATGGAATAATAAATTTGTGATTGTGTAAGGAAAGATATAGAACATTACAAACCAAATTACTGGAATTAGAAATTACTTTGTCCACTTTTGTATTACAAATTCTCATAATAAGCATAAATATACATACTTTTGTGTGATTTTATTGTGTTTCCCACCACCAAAATGCAAGCTCCACAGGAGGTCTGTTTTGTTTACCACTCCAGTGTCCTAAACCACACCAAGCTAAGTGAAGGCACTCATGCGTATGTGGCAGACCCAGAAATGAGCATTCTGATCTCCCTTCCAGAAAGGACTTGCCAGTGACTCAGCCTCAAGAAACACAATCAGTTGAAAGTCTCTGGCTATAGTGTCTTTGGATCTGCTACAGTTCTCCAGCCCATTCACACTCTTCTTGGGCAGCTCCCTCCAGGAACTAATAAGCATGTCTGGGAGAACAGGACCTGGCCATTACTGCCCATCGCAGGACTTCTCTAATGCTCACTCTTTGCTCCACTGTATTGGCTGATCTGCATCATGGGCTGACAGCTCTCCCTGCTAAACTCTGCTTCCTTTCCCTTTTTTCTTTCATAGGTGTTATTCCCAAGTCCCTAACAAACCACCTGAATGCTTAGACTGTCTTATCATCTGCTTCTCAGAGGACTCAATTGAGGCAACAAACTTGTTACAAGATTAAATCATAAATATAATCAGGTAGAGTGTAAACTGTTATGTGATTAGATTGCATTTGGCAAAGGCAGAGGTTGGATTTTGAGAAGAGCAGACTAGAGGTAGAGAGACTAAGACGTCTATTGCTAGAATATAGGTAAGAGACAATGAGGGCCTGAAGTTCTAGAACTGAGAATGGGACATAAAGATCAGGAAGTCAGCAGCAATTTGCAGGTAAACCGAAACCTTCCCATCTGATGAGAATGGTGGCATTCACAACAGCAAGGGGACAATGATGAGGGAGGCTTATTTTAGTAGAAAACAAGTCAAAATTTGTGTACAACATTTCAAGATGCCAACTAGATAGTCATCCAGGTAGAAGCAACAAAAAGCTGGTGAGAAATGTAGCTAAAACTGAGGGAAAAGCCTGGGAATAGAGGAATTTATTTAGATATAAATGTATAGACATTTTCTTTTCAAAAAAAATTTTGAGGTCATTACTTTCAAAGAAAATTTATAAATCATGCGAATGAAAGAGAAATAAGAAAATAAAAGAAGGGGAAACAAATGTGTCAATAATGAAGGTTGTATGGTTGAGCATCAAATTTGGGGGAAAATAGGAGATACAGTAAAAAGAGACAAACAAACAAACAAACAAACAAACAAAAATAAATAAACATACCTATTACCAGAAAGACGGGCATTAAGAAGTTACCATAAAACAATTTCTGGCATCAAATTCTAAAATTTCTCTCATGGAACTTTTAAACAGGCTGAGGAATGACATAATGGGCAATGTCTTCATTGCCAGTTTTATTATAAAAGCAAATTTTTTTTTGTATTACTGGATCTTAACAAGATGCCCTTGAATAAAGTCAAGTGTTTGAACGAAGGTGGCCTCCTGATGATCTATCCTGATTTTAAAAATAAAACATACAGAGGAGCAGTTGAAACACATGCCCTTTTAACCAACTTCCATGAACCTCTAAACTGAAAGGGCACAGGCAATGTGAAATCTGGAAATAGATCACAGTTCAGCCAATCAGTGTTGGGACTGAGGAGATCACAGCCAAGAAAGGAGAGGATGTTTGTTTTCAAAGAAGCAAACATGCAAAATTTCATACCTAATGGCCTTCTTGCTATTAGAAGCCCTGAGAAGATAGAAAAACAGCAAGCAGCAAAATATTCCTAGGTTAGTTTGTCAAGAAGTTATTTAGTGCCCCAAATCTCCCCAAGAACTACAGAATTAGAGAGCTAACTTTGAACAAATGATACACAGTTTATGTGATGACAATAAAATATGAAAGACAAGGGCATTAAAACAATAAATTATACAAATATAAAATATATCCTTATTAGTTTTGGCCGAAATTAACTGTTAAGTTCAAGCACAGAGCACAGCATGGTTCAGTGAAACAGATTTGATGACTTGAATTTATCACTTGAAATATAAGACTGTCCTCATCAAAAACTAAACACAGAATAACTATCTTGAAAGAATTCTGAATTTTAAGTCACCCTATAATACTTTCTTCAAATCTAATATTGCTATATTCATAGAAGGATTTAAAGAAAAACAAAATAAGCAAGATTTTTACAAATAAGCTTAGCTGTATAGTGTCCCCTGATGTTCTATATGTTCCATACAATGCTCCACTAAAATATAATAGCTACTTAATGATGCTCATTTAATAAACTGGAACTTGAAGCATGGCTCCTGATAGCAAAATTAAGAATGGATCAGAGTGCTAAAGCTGTCACTTCAAGTACAAATGAAGTTAAGGGCATATATTGTAAAGAAATGAGATTAAAGATGGCTGATCACAAGAGGGTGAGAGATGAAGAAAACTGGACATTACAATAGCAACTGAAATACAACTTTGTGTCCTCAGACTGATAATTCCCAGGCCTAGCATACCGCTGAACCCGATTCGTGTGTGGATGTGTGCATGTGTACATACAAACACAGGTGTGTGGTGGGGTAAGGAGAGGTAAAGGTGGAGATGTAGGAGAAGGAAGGTAAGCAATAAAAAAAAAAATCAAATCTCGTGGCTTAAAGTTTTCAGAAGAATAATCAGGTTCATAAGCATTAATTTTCCCTCCTTCTAGGACTGGGAAAATATTCTTAGATGAGCTTCAGACCAAATAATGGCAGCTTCTCCTGGCCACTGGGCAATAGGGAGAAGTCCTTCGCTATCACAGCATCTTCAGTAACTTGACTTTGAGAATGACATTCTGCCTAGCATCAGATAAGCCAATCGACATTTTGATCAATAGTACAACAACCACACTGCCAACACAACCCATGGGCTCGTCTTTTTCCATTAAGGCATCTCTCTGAATGGGTTTAGGGTGGCCATGCCTCAAAGACAATTATGTGCTCAGTGCAAATCTGAAAATGTCTGGTATGATCATAGCAAATGAGATGAGTAATGGCTAGGAAAGTCTCTTCAATAAGTCATGTCAACTATAGGTGATATAATTATTCTATAACTTCGTATTTTCTACTTACAAATTTCCTTGGTATTTTGACAATGGTGACAATGTAGATAAAAGCTAAATATAAAACAGATTTATAGAGACATGACCAGATTAATGCTAATACTATCCTACTGCAGAGTCTGTGCCTCTCTTGGAAGGCTGTAGTTGCATCACTTGGACTTATCGCAATGACAGTTTTACCTTGGGGTCCTTGAGCATTAAGTGAGGAGGTCTGCATAACACAAAGTAATAGCACAATAAACGTTAGCTATATTATTACTGTCATTTAATCCTAGGTGAGTTTCAATAGAAACAGCACACAAGAGAAGTGGGCAGAAGAAAGGACTAGAAAAAACATTGATGGTGTGTTGCTTATTTTAATAAGTGCAAACAGTGGGATCCCTCTATTGGTCCAGCATCTTTCTAGCAACAGACTAGGCTAATATTTGGAGCCAAATATTCCCTAACGTCTAAATTTTCAAAATAATGATGCTTATAAAAACAATGTAATATTAAAAAGCTACTGCAGCTTCATTAGCCAAATACAATTAAATTTTACATATAATGTTGACTGTAGAGTATAATTCAATAAGTTTTTTTTTTCTCAGAGACTTAGCTACAATGAGTTCAGGAATGCATTAAACAGAAAAATGGAAAATATATGGTGATAAAGAGGTTAGAGTGACAACCAGGTCAGCAGTACTACACCCTGTTGCTGGAAGATAAATTACATCTGACAGATGTATTCTTTCCACAAGATGACTCACTTTAAGGTTCTGATTAGGAAAAATGAGTTAGTGTGCTAATTTCAGTGAACCAAGTTATACATAAAAAATTATAAGACAGAATTATTTAAGTATTTTATACAGTGCTAACAAGTACAGATATAAGTGTTCTAATATTCAGTTATACTTGAGGGGTTTGATTTCAGCTTCAAATGATGTTATTCAGTTATAATTTGTTGCATATTACCATATTGTGACAAATGACCTGCCTGACTTGAAAATTCTAAGTTGTGTGGCCCAAGAAAACACAGCAGGCACTGTCTGTAACTGCCCTCCACTGAACCAAGTCCCTCCATCGACTAATGTCCCAAGTTCTCTCTGCAAACCATAATGACGAATACCCAAGGGCTAGCAGGCAATCTATAGTGTCACACATACAGAATTTCTGCTCCCAAAAGCTGGACTTCATGCTGACAAAGAGTCAGCTATGTCCTCCCAAACCCGTCTGTGTCAGTGACTTGTTACTGTCATAAAATTTAACTAAATGTTATAAAAGGTGATGGGATATGAGCATAAAAGATAAATCTTGTTTCTACTAAAAACTAAGTTGAGGGCTTTGGAAAGACTTAATAAAGGCAAGTCACTAAAAAAGAAAGCTGTTGGATTAGATGTGGGTGAGACAGCTACAAAAAAATGACACACACACAAAAAAAATGAAACCTAAGATTCCATAAGATTCAGATTGCTTTGCTAGTGTCTATGTTTTTTGCTCTTGTGGTTTATACTATTAATACAATGTAGAATTCAAAATAGTAGAATCACTGTCAAAGAGAATTCTATGGCCTCATAAGAGTTTGGCAAATATATTTTTATAAATTTTAATTAAAATAAAATATTTTTAATATGTATATTTTTTTCAAGATCTCCTGATTTAACTATTTTCAATTAATCAGCTCCAATTATATTGGGTAAGAGGGTATTTTCCATACTTCAAATTAGAAACTACTTTGGATTAGTGGCTTTTAAATTTATGAAGTGTTATGAGCTAAGATGGATTACTCTGAAATACAGGCATTCAAAATTTTATCCCATACTTTGGAAAGATAAAAATACTTTAAACAAATTTCTACCAAATTTAAACGCAAAAATACACTCCTTCCATTTAGACTAATACAGAGAAAGCAGAGCACAGCGGTTAAGAGCAGGACCCTGGTCGGGCACAAAGGTGGAGTCCTGGTTCCAACATTACTAGCTCCAGGACAGCTTATTCACTAAGGTCACTTCAGCCTAATTTTCTCATAGGAAATGCCGTTAATAACGGTACCTACCTCAGTGGGCAGAGAGGCTGAAAGAAAATGCACGTCTCATCAAATGTTTAGCAAAATTCTTAGTACATAATAAGTGTTCAAAAATGTTCACTCAATACTGTCATATTACCTAATAGGAAAAAAATGCCTACTACGACATAAATTATAACATTCTCTCTTATGTTGGACTCAATGTATTGGTTTTTAGCAAGATGGTCTCCACCTAGAGACAGCTCAGAAACACCTGTGAAAAATTTCCCCAGGTATATTAAACCAAGCATTAGATGCAATTTACCTCCTTAGGTATAACTGGCAATGCCTGGAGACATTTTAGCTCATCACACTAAGGTGCAGGGGAGGGGACACCTATAGGCATCTAGGGTGTAGAGGCCAGGGATGCTGCTCAACAGCATACGATGCACAGGACAGTCCCCCTCCAACAAAGAACTATCTGCCCGAAATGTCAGGATGGAAATATTGAGAAACTCTGTATCTTAAATGACAGAAGAAAAGGACTTAAAGAAGTTATTTCTGAAATTTGAACTCTAGAAAATTATTCTGAGAGAATAAAAACTGCTTAAAAATGAAGTTGGGGTTTTCATTATCATATTGATTCCAGGACTACTGACACCGATATTCAGGAGACCTAGATACTTAGTAACAAGACAAGATTTTTTTGGGTGAACAAGCCCTCTTGAATGGGGCTATCATGTAATAAGATTTCAAGTGAGCAATGTCATGAAGCTATAATGAGTACTAGAAGTAAAACTGCATTTGGAAGAATAAATCTAAGATTCAAAAACTCCAAAACAGTAGACGGGAAATCAAAACACTACTATAGCCCTTTGCACACAGGGGTCTCTGAGCTGGGCTCTAGAGTACTGACCTAGCCAATGGACCACAGGTGCATGTCCGCAGGTGCATGCCCTTCCTTGGCAAGCATCCTGTTTCCTAACTTGGATGCTTGCATGACAAACTCATTCTTCAATTAATAATGCTGCTCAAAAACACCATTAGAAAGCTTCTGAGAGTTCATTAAATTACTTTTTAAAAAATCATAGGGCCTTTCTTAAAAGCAAGAGATAAAACTGTATACAAGTATAATCCAATAATATATGCATATATCCCCACCAGCCAAAACAAAAGACTAGAAAGAAAGTCACCAACATGTTAAGGGTACGTGTCTCTTCAGTGCCTTTTCTACTTAAATTAAGACCTAAATTCGATTCCTGGCTCTGAGGCGTACTGGCTCTGTGACTTTTCTCAAATAACATAACTAATTTTTGCTAAAACTCCTGTGAAATGGATAGGAATGTATTACAATTCCCATTTATTGATGAGAACATCGGGGTGGAAAAGACATGGTCCTGTACTGATTCTAAGAGTGTCACATAAATAAAAGGCCACATTAAGATTGTTTTTTAATCCACAAGATAAAGTTGTATTTAAAATATTTTCAACTTTATCTAACATTTATCCCTAAAGGTGACATAAATCTTCTATACAAAGACTATAATTTCATCCACTAAATCAAAGGGTTTTTAAAAAAACAATTATTTAATATGAGTCATTTTGTACTTGAAAGAAGTAACTAAAAAATACAATAAGAAATATATTGCAGCAAATACCTATTTAACTATTTTACCATTAAGAAGGAATTCATGAAATCTATGTCACACTACTAAAAAACCAGACAGACAGTACTCATTTTCAGAAAGTACAGCATAGCAAATTAAAAGATCTCTACTCACCCTTCTGATAGAAGAATTTCCTGTAGTAGTACGCGCCAAGATCCACATGTTCCACAATGTACCTCTTCACGCGATCCAGATGCAACACCAAGTTTTCCTTGGGCACTTCAAGGACTGCCACTCCCGCATTTGTGCAATGGGAGCTGAGTGCAGACTCGAAGGAGGCACTTTCACATCCACTGAAGGAACCAGAATTTGATTTTGACAGGCTGATGTTCCTTTCACCTTCTCCACCTATCTCATTCCGAAAATATGGGCAGCTCATTACAAGTTCATTGCTTTTATCATCTCCCTGGTCCATGCTGAGGCTTCCTTTGGAATTCAGGTCCTCTGTGCTGCCCATTGGGGAGCTAAAACTGGCCGAGTGGGACAACGGTCCCGAGACCAAGGATGCCACGGCAGCTGCCGACGCCCCCGTGGTGGTGTTCCTCCTCTTAATAACATTGTGCCTGTTCACAATCGCCTCATTCAAGTCAAATAATATACTCTGGACATCATAGTGGGCAAAGCACTTCGGACACGTCCAGGGCCTGACGGAGTCTTCTGATCGGTTATCTTCAAGATCCGACGATTTCCCAAGTTCATCACCTTTGGCATTGCGTAATTTACGAAAAATAGATGAGTCTCCAGTTTCAGACTTGGAACGTCGCTTGAGTGGTTTTTCCCTTTCCTTAAAGAGTCTGAGGTTCTCTCTCTGTGAGATGGGCCCATCTATAACATCCAAAGAGAAACCGGAACCTTTGCCCCCACTGGCGATGAGAAAGTCACTGAGCTTGGTTGGAGTTGGACCTCGGTCAGATTTGTCATCTTTGTAGCCCTTTAACAAATCAAAGAAGCTCTCTCCAGACGTTCCCTGCTTATCAATTGAAGATGTGCTACCATATTCCCTGTGCAGTGATGGCCCAGTCTTGTACGTGGGCGAGATACATTCATCAAAGCTATCCACGTCAAGTTCACTTATGGTGATATCACTGTTGCTCCGCTGTCGTATTCTGCGAAGAGCCTTTCTAGGGGAGCTAGGATAGGCTTCAGGCATCAGAAATCTGGAGTCCATGTTCTCCGACGGTCGCGTCTTGTTCTTCAGCGTGTTCTGTATGCTTTTTAACATGGCTGAGTCACTGGAATTGAGGCTAACAGAACTTCCCTGACTCACAGGACTGCTTTTGGAGGACATGCTCTCAAGGCAACTTGAGGTTTCTATTTCCTGGCTTGAACGGCTAGATTCTTTTACGTTCTCCTTCCTTGGGGGCCAATCGGCAATCCTTGCCCTAACCCCCATCTTTGGGACCCCAGGGGTCGAGGTTATATGGTGAGAGCCTTCGCTGCGGGGGGGCCCTACGGGAGCCATGACGGAAGATCCCAAGCTGCCATTCTGGGACCTGAAGCGCCGCATGTAGAAGTCGTCGGTGTGGACTTTGGGAGGGCCATCTGCGCCGACGACCGAGGCCCTTTCGGTGGCAACGGGCCTCTCCGTCTGCGACCGTTTCAAGCTGGTCATGATGTACAAGCGATCAGACTCAAATCCCTGCAGAAAGGACCATCGTATCTAAGTTTTAAATGTGCACTTCCCTTTTGGAGAATGGTTTCCAGCAAATGCAGCAGTTGTATGAAATCTTAACCTTTTTCATTTAAAAGGCTGAATGTCTTATTTTCAAACTTCTGAAAATCCAGATCTTCAAAACATTATAATCCACAATAGTTCCTTTGCTTCACTTTAATAGATGGCTTTCTTTCAGAAAAAACTGAATGGAATTTGTATTACTGGGATGCTGTGACTGCCATAATCCCATGCATTCTCTAAAAGAGAGAAGGATAACTGGAATTAACATTTGATAAATACATCTTTAAAAAAATGCAATTGTCAAAAAACAGACTCATGAAAATAAAAGACTCCCTAATGTATGTGGTTGACAATTCACAACCCATATATTTTAGTAAAGCAGGTTTGAAAGAAAGGAATTGAAAAGTATTTAATAAAATCCATCATTTAAATTATTTATATATATATTTAAAAGACTATTAATACTTTAGCTTAACTGAACTATTTCAGATAATTGGGGAGAAGCAAGGAGGATCTCGTTTGAGGACACCAAAGCTCCTACCCCCAGTTCAGACTCCAATGCCCTCTAATAATATAGAATATCACGAACCCTTGTGCTGGCTAGAAGTTCGAGACATAACCAACAGAGTTCAGTACTTAGAGCAATGCATAATCAGGTTTTTAACAAGGCTAAAAATGGAAAGAAATATTTTATTGACTATATTATAACACTCACTTTTTAATACCTTCTATATTTCAAAATCCTAACTTGCCTTTTGTTTCTTTACAAAGGCTTAACCTATTTGACAAGAGCAAATACAATAGACAGAAAATAAACAGGGTTTTCCCAGAGCCATTATATCCATGAGCACTCTTCTGCATTTTCCTCTACTTTATTACTTACCCCAATGAGGAATATTTCAGAACGAATCCAGCATTTACAACCACCTCTTCCCAAGCTCTCTCTAGTTTCATCTACTCCTAAAGCTAGAAATATTTCACTAACAAAATGCCTGCATTTTCTTATGAATCGTAACCTACCCCACCCTTCGGTGCTAATTTATTAAAAGACAGCAAAAACAAAATGCTGCTGTGGCTAGAACTCTGCGCACTCCCCAAGGGACCACAGAGAACTGTTAACATCCTTCCAGGTGACGGGCGAAGAAAACCAACTTCCTCATGAGCAAGTCAGTCAGGAGGCAAGAGGCACAGATTCCCAGTACAAAATCCGGCATGGTGGCGTACATCCTGAAAATAAAGGCAGAGGACCCTTTTCCAAGACTCCACAAATTATACAAGAGGTGGCCTTTAAATTCGTGCCAAATCCATGTTTGGAAAGATGCTGCTGAACCAGCACTGTGCTGACAGGGCTGCATTGTCTACAAATCACGGCTGACACCCCGAGGACGACCCGCGCTCCCTGTGCTCCACGCAGCGGTAACAAGCACTTACTTCCACGATAATTAAGCATCTTGCTCATCGGCTTCCTGCCTCCAAGGCAGCCGCTTTAATTTCCCTTGCAGTACGCAGCATCATTTTGGAAGACTCGCTGCTATTTAAAGGCTGGAACATTTAGGGGTGTTTCAAAAACTGCATGCTGCCTGCAGAATGCAGGGCCAGCAGAGCTCCAGCTGGGCTCCAACTGGCTGGGCTGAGCTGGGCAGCCGGTCAGATAAATGCCAATTGTTCTCACCCCTGCACTTCCTCCCCACCTTTTGTGACAGGGATAATGGTTTTGCACCACTACCTAATTAAACCTGGCTTTTGAGCTTTCTAGATACTTCTGCTGTTGGATTGCTATGATTTCCTTTATGTTTGAGAACTTTATAGGCTCCTATTGAACAGTAAGCCCTCAAGTGGAATAACGTGCTAACTGTTGCGTTCAAAGGCAGCACATGCGGCCGCAGCTAAGGTTCAAGTGCCCTTCATAAAATGGAAGGAAATCAGTCAACTGAACCAAAATGTAAAGTAAGCACCAGTCCATCTCCAAAGAAAAAAATCTTCTGACAACCAAAACCAGAAAGGTTATTTTGTAATTAAGAAGAAAAAAAAGCTGTTAACTTCAATGAAATATCTTTCAAAGAAAGAATACACTAGTGACTAGCATAAAGAGTAATTCTAAAAAAAAAGAATTCTAAATAGGTTCTTATAAAAACCAGATGCTTTCAACATTTCTCACAATCTCACAGAAATCAAAATAAATCCCCTATTATTCCCAGAACTTTCATTCTCAAAAAAAGGCCAACACACCAGCCCCACCATGATAAAAACTCATTCTTGCCACAATTTATTTCCCTTAGAAAATAATTTTTGCAGAACTGTCTTTTTAAGGATCTGTGAAGTTATATCCATTGTAGGAGGAAACTGAAAGCCAGCACTAAAATACAAGAAATTGAACTGACGTGGAAATGCCCAGCTTGGCCATCACCGCTACAAACTTCTCTTCAGAACCATCTCATTTGCTTCATACAGTTTTAAATGGTTTTTAAAAATCTTAAACATAAAAACTTCACAATTTAAAAGAAATGCCAAGCCTAATTACATCTTGATTATAATAACAACTCAATGATTTTTTTTAATTTCCAAATATAAATTGGTACATAGAGGGAGAGCGTGCCCACAGTTTAATGACTTGTAAAAACTGAGGAAGTTCAAGACAGACAGATAAATGACAATTTTTTCCCTGTAATAAAGACCTTCTCTCCTACTTCTTTTCTCTTTTCCTCCCTCCAGTCTCAACCCTTATTTATAGCATCAAATCTCTTTCGGTGCAAAATAAACTTTGAACACTGACTAGCATATGTAGAAATAGATATGCTATGCATTTATTAAATAAGTAGCAAAAAATAAAGATGCCACCCATGTGTGTAATACAGGTGTATCTCGGAGACACTGCAGGTTTGGTTCCAGACCCCTGCAACAAAGCAAGTATTGTAATAAAGCAAGCTGTAATCTTTTTGCTGGGAGAGGGTCCTGCCTTGAATTTATGAAAAACACAACATCTGTGAAGCACACTAAAGCAAAGTGCAACAAAACGAGGTATGGCTGTATGATGGCAAATCAGTAACACCTAAGACCTATTTCTTAGGGTTGATGGAAATAGCAAACCTATGCTGATAATTATTAACAACTCTCTTGATTATCAGCAAACCTGCCTAAGCATCAATAAATGTGGTAGAAAGCAAGAGAATTAAACAGAAAAGCAATACTAATTTACAGTATGTCACTGCCATCTGTTGAAAGAGCAGGCTATATAAAAAAATTTTTCTTGTTACATGTTTAATTTTACAGCTCTAGGCACTATGTGAGTCCATGGTAAATCCATTTAGCTAGACTACCAATCCCACTTTCAGTTCAATAAGTTGTTGGAAACTATCAGAAAATGAGAAGATCCATTCAAACTACTTGAAAGTCTTTTCATCACTCAAGGTCTATCACAACATAACCTATTACCCTTTTCTGATAATGCCATTCTTCCAGAAGAAGAGCTTCTTCCTCTTCTCTAAATCAGCCCCCATCCTTCTGCATTCTCTTCAGTGTCAAACTCACCCTTGATGCTAGAGATATTTTAGGAAACGGTCCCTCCCTTCGATGGAAGATACAGGTGTAGAACAGTTCTTGTCATTCTGGCTTTTTGAGACATTACACTCTTGATCCCTCCCTCCTTCCTGACTTCCATGATAGCCATCTTCTTCTTCATTTTCTCTCTCACCTCTCACTTTTGTTCACCCTTCAGTATCATTGGTGGGCTCCATTTAAAAGCTGGTGATTCCGGGTGGTATCCGTGGCTTACTTCTCTCATCATTCTTCATATTTTTTGTATTAGGAAACATGTGAGCACTGAGTGACTTGGGATGAGACAGCTGGCATGGGTACACTGGAGTAAAAATATTACTCTGGAAAGCAAGATGTTGACTTGGTTGAATCACAGTTGCCTGTGCAACTGGACAAAGACAGAATAATGTAATTAATTGGGGAGATCTGCATGGTAGGTAGCCAGTACTGTCTGGTGATGTCATGGGTACTTGCAGCTTGAAATATCATCTCTATGCAGTTACATTTAAATCTCTACTCATGACCCGTGCCCATAAACTCCAGATAAACTAAGGCAAGTGCTCGTTTGATATCGTCCTCATTTGTCTATTTTTCTATAACGAATTAATTAATGAGCAGAAAAATGAAAAGAATAATTTTTTTCCAAGAAATAAATAGGAAGTAAGGAAGTGAGAACAATAAATAATTCAAGGAACAGAACCAAAAGAACACCATGGGAAACTTTCTTTCTGCCAAGGACATAAGAATAGTTTAGAGGCTACATAAGTAGATATGGGAAGAGAAAAAAAAACAAAAACAACCAACCAAAAGAACAACTACAGTTTCTTTCCTGAAATGATTTATAATACAATGTATTCACCAAAAAGATGTAGCAATCTTCATCAAATACTTCCCAAATGGCATGCTGCTAGATTCCTTCACTGGTATATCCTTAAATACAGGGCCAATTCTGACTATTTCAAGCCAACAGAAGATTTCATGATTAATAACTATTCAAATGCCCAAGTAATCCAGAACTAAACAATTTTAGGAGTATTTATAAAAATGGCAATGTAAATAGTTTATGAAGTTGAATGCACAGATTTAGAATATACTTACTTTAGAATGTAACGGAAAACTTTAAAACAGAAATACAACTTCACAATGTTTGAACATTAGATTAGCTAAGAAAACCAAATAAGGCAAACTATTTTTTTTGTATCCCTTCTTGGCTTTCCTAAATTTCACTCACATCACATAAAAGTAACATCTCAGATAAAGGGATGTCTCATTCTTTCAAATTAGCCTGAAATACATACAAACATCTCAGTGCAATGTCATGTATAATTTAAGCTTCATGAATCAGCACATAACTTTTTAGACTGGTTTTGCCCTTTCATTTCCTTTCTGTCTCTTCAACAAAAAAGCAGAGGAACAAGGAAAATGGACTTGATAAATCTAGTTCTTGCTCTGCAAATGTCCATTATCTGAAAAAGAACACTGATTTGAAAGTATTCAAATAACTTATCCTGAATTTAAACAACTGAATAAAGAAGTAATGGATACAAAACATATATTTAGATTTAAGAGGTAAGGAAGTAATTTAAAATGTGCCCGTTTGGTCTTGTAAAAACCAAAAGAGAAGATAACGTGCCTCCCACCCATCCTCTTAACTGAAAAAGTTCAGTGAAAAAAGTGAAAATTTCAAAGGCCTGGTAAAGCTTAAAAATACTTTGTATATCTGAGAGTGAAGAAAAAACATGAATATTTGACAGAAAGTTTAATGGCAAAAGAGGGGTAATACAATAAAGAAGGTATAAAGCAAGTTACATGGTAGAATTGTTGATGAACAGTGAAATGTTCAACAGCAGGCAAAATAAAGAACAGAAATAAATGTGAATATTAATCTCTTATACTTAAATATGACTAAACATATGCAATAAGCAATTATTTAATGCCAAAGAGCTAGGTTTGAGGAGCTTAAAGGTTAGAGGTAGAAAGTAGAATAAAAGATAAAAGGTAGAAAGGTAACAGTGAATCAGAATTATTAGAGGAAAAATAATAAGTATTTGAGGGGCAATAAACTAAAACTTTCAAGGAAAAGAAGCTGGAGCTCACCAACTCATCGGGGGCATTGAGAGTGTCCGTGTCTGGCCCCAGGTTATGAAGAGATCAAATCAGATTGATTAAGCCGATGAGTGTTTTTAATGTACTAATTTGTACATTAATATTCATTTAAAAAACATTAAAAATGTATTCATCAACACTATGTTATCAAATATGATCTGGTACTAAACAACTTATTACCAAGTATGATCTGGGGAAAAGGGAATGTGAGAAGTGGACACCAGGGTGGACAACAATAAATGTCCAGTATACAGGGAGAAATGTTTGTCAGCTTTTCCCAACTTGTGCTTCAAATTCTTCAAGTTATTAATGCACAAAAAAGTTCCATAATTAAATTAGGCAGGACACACTCTATGTCACCTCCTTTACAAGGTAACACGTTAGTATATTAAAGGCTCCATGACATCTGCAGTTAAAAAAAAACAAAACCAAACACTAACTTCATTAATCTAAGCGATTTCTTAATTGATTTGATCATGAACACACTTAAAAAAAAATAGAACATTTTTATACTGTGTCCTACTGAGCGTGACGGGACGAGCAGGCCTACTTTCAGAAGAATTCAGGATACAAACAAATACATATGTACATTATAAATTTATCTCTGTTTTTAAAAAGTTACACACAAATATACAAACAAGCCAAAGAAAGTTCACCAAAGGATTGCATTTAGATAACTGAATTATGAATAATTTCTGTTTTTCTATATTTGTTTATATTATGTATTTTAAATTAGTGTATATAACTTTTATAATCAGAAGAAAAACAGGGCAAAAAAATCCACCCTTCTGTTGCTAAAAAAAGTAAAAAAATATTTGATTTGAGAATGTAGTATAATGAACACACATCTGAATACTAATTATAAAATACTATGTTAAACCTCCAACCATTCAAATCACCAAAGATGTCAAAATTCAACAGATGTCAGGTCCTTCCAATGAGATTATCTTGTGTCAAATCCCCTGATTAAAATGAAATCAAAGAGGGCTACATAGAGTGTAAGTACTAAAGATTATAAGATTAGTGGTATTTACAGGATTTAAGTAACTACCTCATAGATGATTAACACCATTACTTGTATTTCCGCATTTATAGATGGCTTCTTTATACTTAATGTTGACATAAAAGTCCCCTCAGGCCCAAGAGTCTCATTTCACCCCTTCACAAGGTTGCAATGACCTGGAAAATCAGGTGAGGCTGCCTAAACCAAGCACAGACTGAGCCATCATCACTTGGTCCCCTTTCCTGACACACATCTACTTTCCCCTGTACGTGAACATCTCACCTTCTGTCCTCCCAATCCTCCTCCTGCAGAGATTGGGGCTAAACTTGAAGACAGTCACCACACTTACGAGCAACATTCAAGAGAGCATTATTAAAGTGCTATCAGGCATGGATGGCTCAAGGAACCGAAACTGTATATTTAACCTGGAGAAGATTCTAGTAATATTGACTTTCTCTTCTGAGGTCAGAAGGGATAGAGATGGTCTGAAGTGTTTTAAGTCAGATTTAAATTAGATAAGCCATGAAAATGCCTTGGATCCGTATATGATGATCGCCGCCTGAGAACCTGCATCACTAAGACAACTTTTCAGGCTGCCAGCAAAGGGCTATTTGAGCACTGTTTACTGCTTGCACTATCAAAGGAGAAGACAAAGAGGGAATACTTCCACTCTCATGTCTGTATAATCTAACTGGAAAAGGAAGGCAGGAGTGTAGGAAACCAGAGGGTTCAGTAAGACAGAACGTCATGAATGGCTTATTAAAGACATCGTGGTTTTCTCATTTGAGTATTTGCATTCCAAAAAAGATTTAAGAAAGGGCACTTGAAGAAGCACATTTAAATTTAGCTTAGGAAAAGAGCAAAAAGTCACATTAGTAAGAAGAATGGGTGACATAAAGCTCTTCTATGCATAACTCTAATATCTAAATCACTATTAATCATGATTAATATCAACAGCAACCATATTTCACTTAGCAGATTTTAAAATATCACCCAAGGACCAAGAGCTTAAAAGAAAAAAATTAAAACATAAAATCACTCCACATTGCCTTAGCATTTCCTTAAATGCTGACTGCAGATGGTTTATTTGTCTGTTTCATTGTACTCTTATTTCTGAGTATAAACTCTGTCCCTACGGAGAGCTCTGAGAAAGTAGGACCCTGTCATCCATTTCACTGTGTCCCTTGCTCATTCCTTCAGTCCTCACAAGCACACAATGAGGTGAGTGTCTCCATTTTCAGCAAGGTAAGTAGACTATCCCTGTCTCATAACAAAGAACTAACTACCTAGTGGGCTCTCTCTCTCAATAAATACTGGGATGGCAGCTAGAGAATTTATGGCAGAAAAACTACTTTGAAAATACATTAGAAAAGAAAAAAATGCCTCCCTTTATAGCCTGAGTATCACTTCTGAGTCCAACCGAGACACAAATCTCTACACCCAGTGGAAATACATCCAGTAGTGAAAAAATACTGATAATTAACTTCTGTAAAAAGCTACAGTGGTCATGTCAGTTTTCTTTCGGGAACCTTCAGTGGCTCCTCAGCTGCAGCCCCATTATTGTGATTCAGGCCTGGAATTCAGGACTAAGTGGTATCTGACCCCAAAACGTTTCCTTCTTCCTGTAACAGCAGGAAATAGGTCTGCCCTAGACAAACTGTGGCACCGTGTCATAAAACCCTAGTGGACAATTGAACCTGAACTGGGGTGTTCCACTCTGACCCTACCTTCGGAATTTAAAATTGTAAGTTATTAGAAAGAAGACCTCGTCTGAACCCTTGATTTTCCACTTGTGGTCTCCCACGGCCAGAAACTGTAAGTCCACCAAAGGTTAAACAGCCAAGGGCACATCTGAAGCCAGATTTCCTCATTCCTTGACTCCTATCCTATCTGTTACACCACGCTGTTGTTCAATCTGCTGCCATCAGTTGTAACTACAGTTTGAGTATCCACTATGCAGTTATGTACATGACCTCATTTATTCCCACAGCCACCTGCAGGGAGGGACTATCCACCCCAGTGTGTGAATGAAGACGCTGTAGCTCAGAAGAGACTGAAGCATTGTTCTCAGGGTCTGATCCATTTGTGTTCCTTGCACCAGAGCACTCAGCCTCCTAAAACTGCCTCTCCCAATACTTTCTGAAGTTCCATGATTCACTCTATATGTGCTTGAGCCTTCTCTTCTCGGATTATTTGGTTCTCAAGGACAGAGATCCATCCAATTCTTATCCCCAAAGCACTTAAATTCAGTGTCCCTGAAATGGAATCATTAGAAACAAGTCACATGGTCTCAGTTAAGATGAATTAGAAATTAATTGATAAATTAATAGAATTTATGTTGTAATCTAAAATATATTTATGGTTATTTATAAATATCAGTGTTGAAGGTGACATGTCAAAAAAATCCACATAATGAAAATTTAATATAGATTTCAGCTTTATCTTTCTTCCATCAAGAGCCTTCACAACAGCAGTGAATGAAAAATAATCTGTTTGACCTTCCTTCCTTCTATCCACTCACCATCAAAGGGCATGAAAAATAGCCACAAAAATGAGCACATCTCTTAACAGAGCAACATGAAGTGAATTGGTTAGAGCTGTAAAGGCACCATCACAATGAAATAACTAATAGGTAAATCAATACACAATTGAGTCAGCTCTGAAAAATCCTGGCAAAGTAAACACATTCACAGGAAAATGGGAGGTGGGCTGGTCAGTACAGCATAGGTGGGAGAGACAACAAAAACCAGAATTTAAAAATTCCTGCCATCAAATTAATAATGGGCAAGATCATCTTTATCTCTTACCCTCAAGTAATTCTACTCCCATACAAAAGTCTCCCCAATTGCTGCTCCCTTTTTCAAAGTTGAATTATATGCTTTTTACTTTAAAAAACAAAAAATGAAATAGTGAAGAAAAAGTAAAAGATATTTCTTTTCTTCAGGACACTCTAAGCCCAAAGGTAGCTACCCCTAAGAGTTTTTGTATTCTTCCAGACATTGTGTGTTGGTTGGGTACACACACACAATAAGACAGGCATTGAATAAACGCAGGAGAGAAAGAAATCAGCACACAAGAGTAGCTTATTTCTGAAGAGACTTAATCCAGTACGTACAGAACCAGAAAAGAAAGGCAGAGGAGTGGACGATGAAGAATGAAAGAATCTACTTATGTTTTGGAAAGGCAGAGGATCACCCCTTGCCAAAATGACATAAAATACTTGACAAAACGCTTCACAACTGAACATTTTGAACCGTTTATATATATCCTGGCTCTGAAAATAGGAGCCCTATACAAATGTTTCTGGCAACTTGTCAACACAAATTAAGACAAGAGCAAATGAAATAATTTTAATTCAATGTGCACCACATTCTTGCAGATTTTTGGTGCACTGGTTTTCTTTTACTAATTATGTACATGTACAAATATATATACACATTATATATAACCTTCAAATAAAATTATTTTTATCTACTCTCCCAAACTTAAAAAAAAAATCCCTGATTTCTAAATGAGATTTCACTCACAAATTTATTAACTTTATTAGATAAACTTTCACTTATAAACTAGGAAAAAAGTAAACAAAATGGAAACTAACCAAGTGTTCAAAGATAAAACCCTGGAGCAGACAGTCTTCTTTTGTTCCTTGGCCACCCTTTTCATTTTTGTGGCAAAGTGAGATAAACCCCCTAACAGGAATGGTAAGTTTGCACGCGCACTAGCTTTAAGATTTGGTCATTTGCCTATTCAGTACTGAATGTTTATAAACTGCATGCATGCGAGCACAACACTTACACTCTCTTGCTTAAAACCCTACAACAGCTGCCCTCCGCTTTCAGGATAAAAGAAGAATTTCTCAAGTGGATGACAGATCCCCATAACAGGCGACTCTCTTCACTCTGAACCTTCGCTCCAGTCAAAGGGAAAGAGAATCTGCTACAATAACTTGAATGCACTGGAATGCACGCATGAGAGCCTCCAGGAGAAAGCAAGTGGCAACTTCTGCTGGAACGCAACTTCATACAGTTCTCTTCCCTCCTTCTCTTGGCTGATTCCTACCCGTCCCCGTTTCTCCTCTTTCTCCTCCTTCAGGAATGCATTTGGTTATAGCCTCTTCCAGAAAGCTGTCCACACCCCACCTCATCTTCTGCCACGTTACCCTTTTTACAGCATCCCTTGAGAAGACTGGTGATTTTAAAAATTAAGATAAGGATTTTCTACTTTAAAGAAATTGTGATTTCACTATGCATTATTACCTTCTAACACCAGCTCTGCTGAGGAACTGTTGGTTTGAAGTGTTCTGACAAAATAACCTGATTTTTTTTTTGACAAAACTGTAGTTAAAACAGGTTTAAAAGAAAGACTACATTGGAGTAAGAAAAATTCTTTTAACACAACACAAACGCAAGAAAAATCCTAACTGATGTTTTAACGATCATGGGTACAATAAGTGACAAATACATACAGGTCAAAACAACACTGCATCACTGTACACCCGCTGGGAAAGTTCTAGGAATGCCAGCACTCGCTGTTAATGGCCTACAGGGTAAAACAGACACCCCTGTGTTACTACCTGCATTAGAAATTGGTAGAACCCTTTCAGGGGGAAGAAAATGATGGGTAAACCCGAAATCACCCATACTGTCGGCTCTGCAATCTCTCTTTCCACATTTGGAAATGCATGCTTGTCCAGCAGCAGAAGGGATTTCCGCTGGCGAGCCCCAGGCCTGCTCCTCACACCCACACCAGCTCTCTGCAATCTTCATTCCTTCAGCAGCAGCCCCCGCTCCTCCCCCGCAGTAGCTCTGCCAGAATTTCCACTCCTTATAAGCTATTAGAATCTACTCTGTCTTAAAGTCCCCAATACTTCCCCCATATCCTTGGTTCCCAAAAGACAATCATATAGAACATTGATTTTTCAAGGCTTTCTGCTGCACCCCTCACTAAACCACAAGAGCTTCAAGTCAGGACTGCACAGACTTAGCTTTAGGATACTCGGTCCTTGGCAAAGGCTTAATGATGGATGTCAACCACATCTGAACAAAAAAACAAGTGGTACGACAAACACTGAGAAGTGGTTTTGCAATCTATGGGAGGAAAACTTTGGTACAGAGAAACTCACTAAGTGCTATTTATTTAGTTTTCATGTACGTTTTCATCAAAGTAATGCCTATACTAAAGGCAAATAGCACTATAGGCATTTAAGGAAAAAAAAAACAAACCAAAAAAACAAACAGTAGGGCTTTACTTCATCTTCTTCACTCCCAGGGGCAACCACTTTCAATTCACAGCACTGTTTCCTCCAGTACTTCTATATTCCTAAATAACATGTTCATACGCTATTTCTTCATTTATCAATCTTATTCTCTGTTGAAGTTCTGTTTTGGAAGACAAGAAATAGGTAAGTTTCCAGTAAGCCCCCTCATTTCCCTTGTCCTTTCTATGTAGATATGTATGTATACATGTATGTATGTATACGTGTGTTATATCACATAGCCAGCCGTGTGTGTGTGTGCATAAAATCAGGATTTATGTTACTATGGCTGTATTTGCTCAATTGCTTACTTTACTTTTCCTGGAGTTACTGCTTCATTTCTCCCTTATTTGCTTAGTTCCTATGTATCTACCTTTAATGCTTCCTAAACTCAATGAGAAGAAAAAAAATTCTTCTTGTTACTGTTTCCTACAAAGTCAAAAGCAACAGATGTCCTATCAACTCCATTTCTCTTTCCTGGAGACCTCTCTCTCCTAGAGCTCTCCATCTTCACACACCAATCCAGCCCAGCTGATCTCTGGGTCCGCTGCACAGACAGCCCCAGAAACAGCCCATCCTAGCAGGCCCTTCCCTCCTCTCCTGGGATGGATCCCATGCTTCCCTGACCTTCTATCTTCCTCTCAGTTTAATTCCTCATTTTGATGGACCATTATATTCATTCAACAACTGCCTGAAAATAGGTGGTAACAGTTTTTATCCCTGGCACAGCTAGCTTTAAACTGACTTGATGATTTGGCTGGGTATAGAACTCTAGGTAGTAAAACATTTACCATTAGACTTTCTAAGGTATTATTTCACTATCTTCTAGCTTCCACTGTTGGAACTGAAACATCCAATGACATTGGGATTTCTGTTCTTTTATACATTACATGTTCTTTTTCAGGAATTTTTTAGGGTCATCTCTTCAATACTGAAGTGGTCTTTCTGTGAGTCTTTTTTATGGTCCATGTACAGAGACACCCAGTGGGCCTTTTCAATAAAAAAATATATACCTCTTTCAGTTAAATGAAATTTTATTTCATTATTTTTTTTTATAATTTCCTTCCCTTTTTCTATCACTTTGTAAGTGTTCTATTTATTGGATACTGGATCTCCTGAATAGTTTCTTTTCTCTCCCACCTTCCATTTCTTTTTCTTTTTTATGTACTAGAGAGAAGTTTTTGAACTTCATTTTCCAACCAGACTATTTAATTTTTCATATGGACCTTTGTGCTCAACTTTGAAGAAATTTTGTGTTCTGTTTTTTCCATTAAAAGAAAAATTTTATTCTTGTTTCATGATTGCAATATTTTTGCAATAAAGTTTTCTTTTCATATTTAGTGTTTATAGTTTCCCAGTTTGCTTTTCTTCTGTTTGTGGTAAGCACTGTCTGACATGGAAGGCTTTTGTTCATGTTTGCTATCACTGGCTATCCTTTTATATTTAATATCTGTGTGGGAGCAGGGCTTTCTGACTACTAAGCAGACTCTTCTACAGAGGACTGGATAGAAACCCAGTTGGTTTACTTAGGGAAACTGAATAGAGGGAAAAATATAATTATGACTGCCTAGCATCTGTTTAGTCTCTGAGCTCTCTTCCTATATCTAGGGAAATTCTTTGCCTTATAGAGAGTCTGTCTTCCAAAACAGAAGCTAAAAATGCCACATCATCTCTTAACCAGCCATTCTTATACACAGGGCACAGACATGCAACCTGTCCCTCAGCCAGTAAGATATGCACATCCTGGACTCTTGAATTTGAAAAGCAGTGTTGGGAGAGAGCAGAGGGCAGCGATCCATTTACACAGAAGTTGGTGGGAGCAGCAGTGGCTACAGTGCACAGCGGCACCCTCGATAAAGTGCTGGTAGTGGCAAGGCTAAGCTGGACATCAAGTGGGACATCAAGTGTTCAGGGGCAGCACCATGCCAGCTTTCTTGTGTAATCTGAGTGTTGGCTTGGCCTCTCAGCATCCCCTGTTCTTACTCATTTCCCAAACCTAGTTCTACAGCATTCCCAGTGATTCTGCAAGTCACTAAATATTGTTTCCATAAATTCCTTTCCTGCTTACATCAGAGAGAGGGTTTTCCCTCTATAGTGAGGGGCCCCAAAATGCCAGTGTTTGTAGGTCATTTTTAGAATCCACTCAGTTTCTTTAGAGAAGACTGGTTCCATTTCCTGCCTGGCTTCCGGCATTCAAGGAACCAGGCTCAGTAAAAATGTTTCAAATAATTCCTCCCTGTTCCCAGAGCCTTTATCAGTGCTCCAAATTAGGGAAGGGACCCAACTATCGACCTATACCCAGTCCCACTTCTTAGTCCAATCTTCCCAGTTATCTGAGGCTTCCAATTCTGGGCTAGTATGGGGTCAACATTTTCTAGATTCTCTCTGTTAAGGCATTCATATTCAGTTCTCTCCACATCACTTAGTTACATTACATCCATTTCTCTGCTGACTGAAACGGTGTTAATGCTAATCTGCTCCTATTTCTTTTCCTCTTATCTGTCCTTGTATGTTTGTATCTTTTTAGACTCTTTTATTAACACTGGAGTAGAGCTTGGGGAAAGGAAGGAAATAACTGCAGCATGTATTTAACTGAGGACTACAGTGCTATTAATCTAAACCGAAAACTTCAGTTATAAAATATTTGAAATATGCAAACCTTAGAGATACTTAGTACCCATCATCCAGATTTAATAAATGTTAATATTCTGCCAAATTTGCTTCAGATCACCAATAAATAAAATGTTATAAATACATCTAAATATCAACTTCCAATCCGATTCTTCTCTCAGTCTCTTCAGAGAAACTTCTATCCTAAAGATGTAACATACCCTTCTCATAAATACTTTTATGTTTATGAAGTCTATACAGATGGAATCATTTGGAACACATCCTTTTGCAACTTCATTTTTTTCACAGAAAATTGTCTTTCAGATTTATTCATGGTGATATAAAAAGATATAGGTCCTTTATAGTAACCTCTGTATGTTTTCCATTCTGTGTATATACTAGAGTTTGTCAATTAATCTAGGTTATTTCCAATTTATTGCTATTACAATCATAGAATGGCTATACCTGTCTCAACTTTGGGAACATGTATAAAAGTCTCTCTGGAGGACTCAAGAATGGGAACTGCTGAAACCTTGGGTTGTAACATCTTTCAACATTATTAGATACTATCAAAATGCTCTCTAAAGCAGTTTAAACAATTTTACAATCCCACAGTAACAGAAAAAAAAACAGCATCTGCTGCCACATCTTTCCTTTAAATTATTATCAATATGATGGTATGTTATCTTGTGCTTACATCAGCAGTCCCCTGATAACAAGTGAGAATTTTAACTTGTTATTGGTCCTATCTACCTATGTTTTGTCCATTTTTCTCCTAGGTCTTTGTCTTCTTTGTTACTGATTTACAGGATTTCTTTATTTACCAGAGATATTAATCCTTCATTAGACATGTGTGTCTAAATGTATTGTCATATTCTATATCTTGTCTTTTACTTTTGTTTAAGTATATTTTCCTATACATACATTTACATTTTTTTAACATAGTTAAAGTTATCACTCTTCCCCTTTACAGCTTGGAGCGTTTTGAATCTTGTTTTAAAACAACAACAACAACAAACCATTCCCAATATCCAATATCATAAAGATGCTTTTCTATATTTTCTTCTAAAAGTTTAAGTCTCTCTTTAAAATGTCCCAATTCATCTAGAATTTATTTACAGAAATATAATTTTATTTTTACCATACTGCCCCATCATTACTTTTTTAATAGCCTCTTTCCATAGAGATTTGTAATAAAATATCACAAACACGTTCCCATGCACAGGAAGTTCTCTTTCTCTCTACTGTTTGGACGGTCTGTTCTCTATCCATTCAAATATCACAGCATTATAATTAATCCAGCTAAATCCATTAATTCTACTTCTTCAATTAATTTTAGCATCATTCTGTCAAGTTTCATAGCAAACACTCTTGGTTTTGTTGTCTTATTTCTGCATTAAATTTATAAATTAATTTAGGGAATTTTAAATTCTTTATAATATTGAATCTTCCCATTTGGTAATGTATATAGCTGTTCTTTATTTAGATCTACTTTAGAATCTTTTAATCCACAAATTATTGCATATCTTTTGTTATATTTTCTATGAAGTACATTATAATATTTTTTTATTCTAACTAGGATCATTGATGTAATCATGTTTTTTGATATACTGTTGCTAATAAAATAAAAAGCTATTGATTTTGTGTATTTAATTCATATCTAGTAATATTACTGACTCATAGTAGCATTAATAGTTTAATGATTCTCTTTAATTTTTCTAGTTAGACAATCAAATCATTTGAGAAATGATAAATTTATCCTTTTGTTGCCTTACTAAGTTGGCCAGTAATTAATATGGCTTAAATTTAAAATATAATGTTATCAAAAACAGGTGCTTTATTCTACTTTGTAAACTTCTTTCTATATGCAGAAAACATAAGGTTTTAAGGGCATATAAAAAAATTAAAACAATTGATTTTGGGGAAGGATTTACTTTTTAATAACTATTTCTATAGTTTTCAAAAACCATAATTTTCAAAGTAATGTGCAAGAAAATAAAACATTCTATGATATTAAAAGTAATGAGATCAGTAAGAAAGTCATGAAAATATGACAGAATATTTAAAGAACAATTAATCTTAACATATGTGGGTATTTATTTCTGCAGTGATAAAGGATTTGTCAGCTAGAAAACCAAATGACTCTACTTCATATAGCCCACCATCTTCACTAAGCATGACTTTAGGAGGTTTAAAGAGATGGATTACACTGTCAAAAAAATTTTTAATTCTATTAATTTTGACTTGATTACAAAATTAATGAAAGATGGAACCTTCAGTAAAACCATGAGGCAGGCCTACGCACCTCCTTTCCCAAAACAAATTCAGGGTCAACATAAGTAGGAGCACATATGAGAAATGACTTCAAAAAAGTCTCTTTTAACACTAGGTCTCTAAGGTCTAATGATTTAATAAGAAAACAAACAAAAATAACATCCTGACCCAACTGAAAAAGCTATGTAGGATAAGTAAAGAAAAACTGAGTAAAGAAGGGAAAATTGTCAGAGAAATAAAGTGAATAAAGGACATTAAGGTTAATATAAAAATGGAAGATGCTAGGATAAAAATGAAAATTTCCAAATAGAAACTCCAAAAGAAAAAATATGAATAGGAAAAAAAAAATGAATGTTCTTCAAGAGAAGGTCCACTTCTCTACACTCTCTCCAATGACTTTTAATTTTCATGAATGTGATGATGTGAAATCCAAGTTGTATTTCTTACAGAGAGAAATGGAGGGCATAATTCGCAGGATGAAAGGACAAGATAAAAAGGTAACTGAAACTGGGGCATTAACATATGGAAGAGTACTAATAAAAGTCTGTGAGAGGAAACAGCACTTTTTTAAAGATGAAGTAAACAGCTATAACGAGTGGATAAAGGGATGAGGATAGGATAAAAAATAGCAAGAACAAAAATTGCTCATATTCTGAAGTGGAGTACATGTTGAAACAAATCAGGCCCTCATGCATTAAAAAAAAAACTCATAAAAATTAAATCATTTATTCCCATGAAACCAAAGAAAGTGAGCCTAGAGTATAGAGAACAAAAAACTGCATCTTTAAGAAAACAAAAGAAAATAATATTAAGGATGAAGAAAAGAAAAAATATAGATAATTATTAATTGAGCACACAGTATGGCAGGGGCTGTGGAAAACATGCTGAATTATAAAAAGAAAATGACTAGAAATATACACACAGAACAGCAAAAACACACAGGACGAACATCTAAGATTTGCTGGAGAGTTAGGGAAAGCGTCACAGAGAAAATAGTTGAGCTGAATCTTGAAAGTAAAACAGGGTGAAGCCAGGATGCAGAGCTGAGAGGAGTAGTTCACTAAAAAAGAAGCATGTGTTGTAGCAGAGAGGAATGAATCAAAATATACTGAATCTAGAGAATAATAATAATAATAATAATAATAATAGGATTAAAAACGTGGATGCAACGTAGAAATATGTCACAAGAAATGTTTTAGTACAGAGATTATGTTCCAAATCACATGGTGACGTAAAAGGAAACAAATCGTGACCCATACTTCAGAAGTAACTAATTATAATTCTTAAGGATTCATAGCTTTACAACCATCATACAGGTTCTCAAATTCAAAAAAAAAGAACTTAGCAATATAAATTTGAAACAAAAGCCAGTTACTTCAACTTATTGAAAGAAACTCAGGGGTGGGAGGGTTGGCCACGCATCTATTAAAAACATATATACAATCGGTTTGTAATAAAACTAAAAACAAAATCCAACATGTTGCTTATTACTTTCAAGATGTATAAACCAAAAGAAGATAGTGAAAATTTTAAATGAGATATTCAACAAAACTGTATTTTTTTAAAAAACAAAGGAAGCAATATTATTGAGTGTCAAGATTAAAGGAAAAATATCAAACTATGTGTTGTAGTAAAATAACATCTTACGTCAAGTAGTAATAAATAAAATCAAGATAAAAACTGAGACATAAAAGGAGAAATCAACTGAAAAGAATCACATTCAATTATTAATTAGACAAATATTTACTGTGTGCCTACTCCATGCCAAGTATTATTCTTGGCACCCAGGCAATGAATGACGGCGACAAAATTCTCTGCCTCCTTTGAACTTACAGTCTAGGGAGAAAGACACACATACAAAACATAAATACAAATACTTTTTGCATGCTACAAAGTGCTATAAAGAATAAAGCGAGAAAAGAAAGAATTAGTGCTGGGAATCTCAGTTCTAAAATTGGTTGGGAAGATATAAACTGAGAAGTGAACATTTCTGCCTAGAGCAGGACGAGGAAAGGAAGGAAGGCAATCACAACGTCATATAGACCCAGTGTGCAAATGCAGCAATGACAGAAGGAAACAAAGGATGTAATTAACAAAGCAAAGTAAAATAATAGACCTTCATGCCCTAAAAAATGGGATAAATTTTCTGGTCAATTAATTGTCTATGGTATGTATATAAAAGCAAAGCTAATGTTAAATATTTTTTTAAAAACCCAAAATTTAATCATTTTTTAAAACTCAAGTCTATATTCTTGAATCAAAATTCAATTTCTAGGGTGTCCAATGAAAACAAAATAACAACTATGTATAAAAGCAAATTGAAACACAAGAGATTATTTAGGATCCTGAAATTTTTAACCTATTGGATTAAGCAGAAATCATACACTGTGATAAATGTGTAACTTTTAATAAAAACGATAAACTAAGATTTCAACTCAAAACTTCAGAAAAGGTTTATGGCCATGCCGCTCTGAATAAGCCCTATCCTGTCTGATCTCGGTCAGAGCTGGATAGTACTTGGATGGGAGATCACCTAGGAGACCAGGTGCTGTAGGTGTAAAAATTTAAAAATAAGGGATTGTAAGCTGACAAGGTCAACCAAGGGTTGCCTTGCCTAATAAAATAAATTAAGAAAAAAGTAACTTCAGAAAAGTACAGGAATATAAATAAAATAAGAGTAAAATTTAATAAACTAAAACATACATTCATTGATAAGATGACTACATGTAAAAGACAACTCTCTGATAAAAACAGTAAAATCTTTATATCCCTCGAAATCACATAAGTAGAAATGAGAGAAGCAAACTGGAGATTAGAATCAACTAGTGATTTTTTAAAATATGAAAATAAATAAGGACAAAGGTGATTTCCTATTAAAAATAACAGCACAAGAATTAGAATAGAAAAAACCAAACTAAAAAAGAAACAAAAAATTATCAATAAAATATTTCCAAATTTAAGAGATACATAAATTAAGAGATACATAAATTCTTTCCAACTTGAAGAAGTTTTAATTTCTTAATTAAATTTAAAAAATCACACATTGTGTGTTCCATATGCATAGAAAAAATACAACAACTGAAAGAACAAAATTATAAGATCACTTAGAGGCACAAAGTAGGCATTTAATAAAATTCTATGCAAATTTCTATTAAGAATGGGTTCTATTTTTGATAAAGGTACTTATTTTAAACAACAAAAGTTATTATTATTAAAGATTCTTTAATTCACTATGATCTAAAAACAACTGACAAAAACATAAAACACTAGGAGAAATAAGACAAAAGTATCATTATTTTTCTGATATCAAGGATATGATAGTTATTATATTGGCCACAGTATTCCCAGGGTCTAACCCATTACAGGGCACATAAACTAAGAAAAATGAATAGTTATTATGAATAGAATATAATTTTTACATTTTTACATAAAGAACTTACACAAATTGTTCATAAAATATTAATAGTTGTTCTTTGTGAAGTGACAACTATGGCTAATAAATGTTCTATCGTGTGAATGTATCACTTAACAACGTAAAAAATATATTTTGTTATTTATAAAAGTAACAATTTGAAAAAAAACAGGAAGGGTCTAATTCACAAGAGAAAGAAAATACCGAAGAAAATGTTTCAGCTTGCCATAATAAAAAAATTCAAACAATTCTTTACTACAATCCTATTGGAATGCAATCAAACTAAATGCTTCAAAAGCCATTAAAATGTGGAATTTTAAAGAAAATAATCTACATTAAAAATTAACCTATACAAATAAAGATGTAAATTACAGCATTAACAGAAGCATAAAATAGAAACAAATGTACAACTGGAAAATGGTTAGGTAAATAATGACACCAAAGCAATTTTTTAAATGGCATACTACTATGTGAAAAACATTTTATGACATAATGTTAAGCTTAAAAAGTAGAATTTGAATCTGTGTATGTATATAATAACCACTTTCCATGAATTGTAAAAATAAATCATCTTTGAGGAATTTTATAATAAATAAATTTTCTAGATAAATACTAAAAAGAACCCCCTTTAAAAAGAACAAATTCTACAAACATTTCAAAATCCAATTTTAGAGTATTATGACTAAAGTCTCATTTTTCATCATAATATTAAGAAAGATTAAAACACATCATTTGCTGTCCTAATACATGAGTCACCAACAAAAAGGACAGGCTATGACTAGGTAAGAATATCTGAAATAAATTTTTGAAAAAAAACCCCTATAATTTATTCCAGGAAATAAAGGAGTGGAAGGCACTGAAAATGCACAGAACTTATCTAGTACATATTATACTCACTCATTCCAGCAGGTGTGGCAGCAGACACTATCCATTACCCATTCCGTATCTATCCTCCCCAAGTTTACTCTAATAATAGATTCTCAATTTATTCAGCCAACTCTGGAGCACTCTGACAGGCATCCTCTATCTTAGCCCTAGAAGATAAATCATGACTTCGCTAAATAAGTCATGGATTCTCATGCCCCAGGACTAGTGACTGGTCTAGAGAGAACTACCTAATCTAGTTCTGAGAAGTAAGCAGGTGACTGCACCATGCAACTTCCTGGCAAACTTTAGCGTTCCTGATAAAAAGTAACAGACTAGCAAGCCCTCTGCCCACAACCTTCTGCCTCCCCCTTCTTCTTCCTGGAGTTACAAGAAGCCTAGAAGAGCAACAGGCATCTTACATTTATCAGGCCAGCCTGAGCAAAGACACCAATGAAAAAAAGGACAAAGATCCAGGGTCCCTTGTGGCATCCCTGAGCATGTGTACCAGCTGTGGAGTTCTGAATTCTGGGGCTGCTTCTCATGTTAGAAAATAAACTTCTATTTTGCTTGTTACTAAAGTGGTTTTCTAATGCTTCTGGCTGATCACATTCCTAATTGATACAGCAAATAATCTGAAATAGGTAAATGTGATTTTTATTCAAATACTTGCCATTTAATTTTTATCAAGAGTAGATAATATTTTTATTGAAGATATTTAAACAAGAGACTGTAGGCAGAATAAAAGGAAAAAGAAACAAATAAATGGTAGCTTATGATAGAATCTTTAAGATTTATCTCTAAATTTAGTTCCTACAGTAATCAGAGTCCATTAAAAATATACAAAAATCTTACAAGTAAAGCATAAATTTGGAGTGTTAATGAAGGAGTCTCATTCTCTCAGCCTATGTTTTAATGATTAAGAAAAAGTACTCCACATCAGATATGGCTCAGGAAAATGAAGTGAATCTTCATATAAAAAATAAACATACATAATTCTCCTATTTTAAATGGGAATTGGGTTCTTATTTTTTCAACAGTTAGAAAACCAGCTTTTGGAAATTTCAGAAATTAAATTTTACATTTGGTAGGAAAAATGCACAAAACTTTTTAAAATTCTGTTTATAATGATGACTAAGGTTCAAAGTAGTCTAGTGATGAATCAACAACTAGGTCCAAATCCTTTGGTTTAAAAAAAAAGTTCTCTTTATTACTCTATACTTATCAGGTAAATAAAAAGGTCAGAATATTTCACATGGATATCTCTATAAGATCATTAGCCTTCAATGATAAAACCATGAATCTTTTAGAATGTTTGAACACAATGTTGGCATAAAAATTTTCTTGGGGCAATTCAATGCC
Source organism: Eidolon dupreanum (assembly GCA_028627145.1). Taxonomy (NCBI): domain Eukaryota; kingdom Metazoa; phylum Chordata; class Mammalia; order Chiroptera; family Pteropodidae; genus Eidolon; species Eidolon dupreanum. The sequence continues at coordinate 20,053,959 of CM053509.1, forward strand.
ACTCGGAAAAAAAATCTCTATACAGTGACTATTACTAAGAAAAACTTTAAAAACTTTTTAACTTGCTATGCCTTTCTCTACAAAAAGTGAAGTTGCAGTTAAGCTTGAGGAAGAAAAGAAAATGTTGATATCTGCTGGTAGTTTGCATGCATTCAAATGCTTCAAAAATTAGAAATGTGACTTCGATTACTTAGACTCACAAAACAAACTTTCACAAGCAAATCACTTGTGTGTGTGTATGTGTGTGTGCCAGTTCCACGCCATCCACAGCCTTCGCCAATCTTCCACATCATTTCTGATTACGGATCATTAAATAAAAGCATGGGGAGTGGTTCATTGAGGCTCTTGATGTATCTTCTCTCAGAACAGAAATCTACCTGAACACCTGCTGGAGCTCTCCATGTGTCCGGTTTCCCATTGTCTCCTAAAAACACCTACTGCTAATAGAAAATGTAAAAAAACTGGTTCATTTTTAGAAAAGCAAGACTCTCTTCATAAGAACAGTAAGTGTCTAGCACAGTGCCTGGGACACTCTGGGCACTCAAGGAAAAGTATTACTCTTCCCTCTATTTTTCAAGTCTATGCTGATAATCACTCAATAAATATCTATTATTCAACAAATATTTGAGGCACCATTCTATGTGCTGAAGCTATTACCCTAAAAATGTTTACATTGAGTAGGAAAAACAGACAATAAAAATAAACATGATCTAATAGCAATATACAGGACTTAGGCTTTGAGTTCAATAAAATATTTCTTAACCTATTCTATCTGGAATGCCACCACCAAGAATATTAATTCTAAAAGTGGATTTTTGGTTAAAACATCATGAAAGACAACTTATTTACATATCACAAACCAACACTCTTCATTACCTATGATATAGCTTAGCAGTATCCATTTTCTAGCATGTTGGAAGTATTTTCGTGTCAACTGAGTTACAAATAGTTTAAAAACTAAACTTGAATAAATTAGAAAATTAGTAGTTATCATAAAATAAGAAATAATATTTCACATCCCATTTTGCAGTCAACTGAAGCCTAACATTATAATCCACAATATTCCCATCATGAAAAATTGAGGTAGGTTTCTTTATATCAATTACATCTTTAAAAAGTCGACTTTTCATTTCTGGGCCTTTTAAAACAAAATATGAACTCAAGTACAAGTCAATCATGCCTTTGATTTAATTTTATTTTACTTTGTTCATTTTCATCCTTTATATTCAATAAGGTACTTTCACAAGGACCCAAGTTTAACAGAACCATAATCATATGAATTAAGCAGGCACTACAGTACTGAGTGTCAGAGCAAAGTCAGAACTTAACACGTAGCATAAGTGGTCCCTCTGCGCAGATAAGTATAAAAACTGAACCTGTGGCAGCATCTTTAGTAGCAAAGTCCGCCCGGTTCACAAATAGCAGACTTCCCTTCTCGTAAAATTGATGAGTGCAAAGGACTTAGCTAAGAATACAACATTTGTGAATGGAGGAAGATTTTCTATGTGTAAAAGCAATGAAAGAAATTACAAAAGAAAAGGTCGAAAGCTCTGGTTATGTGAAACTTTTAAAGCATCTGTATATTAAAGGCAAACTAAAAACTAGTAAGAAAACTACAACAAATACAACACAGGTTTAGTACACTGAATATATACAGGGTCACTGAAAATCAAGATAAAATACTAAGACTAAAAAAAATGGGTAAAGAAGTATTAACAACCTACAAAAGAAAGCAATACATAATTAGCTAAACATTTGAAAAATGTTTCTATTCGATAAATAAATACTAATGAAAAGAGGTTTTGAAGGTTGAGTTTGTATTTTACAAAATGTGCTCATTGGCTACTGGTTAAACTAGTTATTAATATGTATTAATAGCCTTTAAAATGTTATGTACTTTTACCTCTTTATTTTATTCCAACAATTTCTTAGGAAATAATACAAAAAAAAAAAAAACAAAATGTTTATCACAGCATTACTTACAACAGAAAAGAACTATAAACAATCTAAATGCCCCCAAACTATGTAAATAATGGACTGTCCAAAACGCATTACTACATACTCATTAAATTATGTTCAAAGTATTTTTAATTACATGAGAGAACATAATACAATGTTAAATTTAGATTTAAAAAAACTGAGTGTGTTAATATGATCTCAACGACATAAAGAGGAAAAAAAAAAAACAAATAATGGCAGCACATTCACAATCGGGGAGAATTCCACCAGCAAGAAATGTTTTGGTGTTGGTTATATTAACAGGGATGATCACTGTTCCCTGTGAGCTCTGCTGTATATCCCACGTTTTCTAAGGCTCTAAGAAGAAAGGGTCTCTACCAGTTCATCACTAAACTTTCAGCACTGTCCCTGGCACATGGTAGGTCCTTAGAAATATCTGTTAACCAAATTTAAAGCCAAGGAAAAATGTAAACATTTTACAGAAAAAGTTACACACGCATGCATAGGTATATACACAGGTAAATACACATATGTGTGTGGATGTGTGTATACATATATGTACATCCAAATAGAGTAGCAATATTAAAAACTAAAGAGGAAGAAACTTTTCTGCATTTGTGTTGGTATATATATTATGAAAAGCGTAATAGTCTGGGTACAGCAGGTAAGGGGAACATGAAAGAAGACATCCAAAAACTGGCCCACCCTCCAAAAAAATAATTTGTAAGAATAAAGTCAGAGGATATTATAATTTGTGAACTATTATATTTGTTCTTATCAAAATACGAATGAACAAAAGCACTCACTAGCTCTTTATTAGGTCACCACTGAGGAGTTTTACTCAAGAATGCAAAGACTGTCTCCTCATGTTTCATACTGGGAGTTAACAACTGATAAGGAGCTAAAGACCTAATGCAATAGAAAAAGAGCTACCTTTGTCACAGTCTGTAACTCAAAAGCAGACATAAACTTTTAAACTTTGTCTTTTTAATCGCTACAATTATTTTTAAGTCTCTGATGTTTAAATTCCATGGTTTACTTTATGGTCATCCACTTTTAAATTCAATATCGTGTATTTATTCATGCGAAAGGAAACAGTAACATTGTCTAAAAAAAAATGTGATGGCTAAACTTCCTGAAATTAATGTTTGAAGGTTTCAGCACAGTGAAACCATGACTGGTCTGATAATATCAAAAGACGTTAATTGTTTATAAAAAATGCACTATTTTAAAAAGAATTCTCCAAACTACTTTGTTGAAAGAAGCAACATGTGAGTACATGTCCCTACAAACCAATAGAAGAAGCCACTGTTCCTAAGTATTAGGAGAAAAAAACTTTTTCCCCAACTTGATATTAATCCTTGTACATCGCAAGTACTGAGCAGAATGTTCCATTCAGATAGGCCAAGGCTTAGAGTCAATAACTGGGGGAGGTGATGAATTTCAAATAAAAACCCCAACCTGAAAAATATAAAGGACAACCAGAGCCATCTTTTGCCATTTCCTATGGATATTAAATTATTGGTTCAAGCATGCTACATTTACCAGTCTCCAATATCTCCATGACTAAGGAAATTAGTAACTCAAATTCTTCAACAAACTATTTCTGATTACTTAATACTTTATGTATAACACTGTACTAAAGTCTCAGTTTAAGAAAGCTGGTAAGAACTGCATTTATTCGAAACATCAATCAGTTCTACACTAAAAACTAGTGCATGGACATTTTGATATTTGCTTTCTACATGAAAAAAAAAATTCTATAAGATATTGAGGAGTCCTAAGCAATTCAGTATGACCTTGGACACACATAAATCTATATAAAATGTGTACAAGCCAAGGAAAAAGGTTCCCTCTCTACAAAGTTATTATGTTTTCCCTTTTCTTAGAATATCAATTCATAGGTCTGCTCAAATTATGTTGGCTTTCTCCAGGGGAAAAAAAAATTGTCCTGAAAAACATGTCTTTCCTACCTTGAAGCCAAATTAAAAACACATTCCAATTAAATATCCCATTCAGTTGACTGAGGGGTAAGGAAGAACTGAAAAAAGAAAAAAGAAGGAAAATAAAACGTTTTTTCCTCTTCTGTCATTACTGTTTTTAACCTCACATGTCTCTCAAAGTGTTTAGCTCCATGGTGATAAGAACAGGCGAAAAATATAGAAACACTGAAAGAACAAATTCCCTCAGAATATTTTAGGGTTTCTATTGCAAAGTTTATGGTGGCATTACAGAGGCATAAGTTGAAAATAAATTCTTATACCTTAGTAATGATGTAAGATGGACAAACTTCCTTTATAATAGTTTTTTAAATATCTGCTACATTTTCTCCCTCCCCAAAAAACAGTATTCTATTTAATTTATTAAATTAATTTCCCAATGTAAAGAACACAGAAGAAAACATAATTATTGTTTAGACAATGGGTTTCAATTGTGCCCCCCATGGGGACATTTGGCACTATCTGGAGACTTTAGTGGTTATCGTCACAACTTCGGAGGGGGAATGCTACTGGCATCTAGTGAGAAGAGGCCACGGAGACTGCAAAACATTCTACTATAACACAGCCTCCGTAACAAAAAATTATCTAGCATCAAATGCCAGAGTTCCAAGGTTTAGAACCTGGTTTAAAAGTATCTTTAACACTGAAATGCAAAGATTTATTTGGAACCAAGTTTCAAACCACAGTCCCTTAGGTCAAAGCAAGTGAGGAAGGCTGCCAGGCCCTCGGCACTCCCCACGGACTGATGCATGCAATGGTTCTGCTTTTGCAGTCAGGGTATAGTCCCGAAAACTATTATGGGAAGAGAATTCACCATTCAATAACTTATGAACTTAAAAAACATATAGTGAATGGGAAAATACATTTGTGAATAAACCTAGAAAGGTTTTTAAGTTTTTTATAGCTAACTTAAAATAAGGATGATGACTTATTAAACTCATAATTACTATACATTTTATAGTAGTAATAACAGATAGCTTATAATTAATTCCTACTTATTGATCATTGCTTCCTAAATCTTCCCCTGTGCGTTTTAATTAGATGCCTTGAGGTGATTAAATTTATTTTTTGCTTCAATTAATATTTCCTGAACACCTACTCTCTGAACTGTTCTAAAGCCTGGAGACCAAATGGCAAACATGGCAAAAAACAAACAACAACAACAACAAAAACTGTCACTCTTAAAGAACTTACATTCTGGCAGAAGAGCAAGCATAAGCAAGTCAATAAATAATGTAAATGTCAGCCAGTGAAAAGTGCCATCCAGAAAAATAAAATTAAAAGCAGTATGATCAAGATGGCTGGCTGGCTATTCTCATCAATTGGTTAGTCAAGGAAGGGCTCTCTATGAAGTCATTTAAGAAGATCTACATGCCAAGAGGCAATAAGCTATGCAAAGTAAGTACATTCCAGGCCAGTTGAAGAGCAAGCAGAAAGGCTCTAGAACACGAACAAACTTATTAGCATATCCAAGGTAATGAGAGCCAGTGTGGCTGATGGGGGCGGTGAGATTACAGACGGCATCAGACTGTAAGGAAGGTTGGAGGCCTTGGTAAAAGCAATGTGAAGAAGTTGCAGGATTCCATGGCCTCATCACGTGACATGACCCAGAACGAGATGCAAATGACTTGCATTAAGAGGTGATCAGCAGAAATAAGGCATGCTGATAGATTAAGCATGGAAACATGACATACTGATGGATTTAGAAAGAGATGAATCAAGGATAACTCTTGAATGTCTAGCTGGAGCAAATGGGTAGATGATTCCCCTGAGGAATTTAGGATGGGAGAGAAACAGGTTAAGCACTATAAACAGTATGACTAACCATCTTGGTTTGCCTGAACTGAGATGTTTCCTAAAATGTAGGACTTCCAGTGTTAAAACCAAGAAAGTCCTAGGAAACCAGGATGAGTTGTTTGCCCTAGACATAAACCAAGAGTTTTCTGTTCACCATATCTATTGGACATCTATATGGAGATATGAGAAAGGTGACTAGAAACATAATGTGAAGCAAGTCTCAGCTGCAGATACAGAACTGAGAATCACAGAGGCATTTGGATGGCATTTAAAGTTATTAGAAGTAGATTGCATCACCTCAAGAGAAAAGGAAAGGGGGTCCAGGACAGAGTTGGTATTTCTCTTTCTCACAGATAACGTACTTAAAGATGTCTGTCTCAGTCCAGTTCTCCACCTACACAGCCATTCAGACTTAAGACTCCATATTTTTGACTTATTTAAGCTACTCTGCTTATTAAAGCCTCAGCTCTAACTACCCCACATCATACCCTTCTCTGAGCTGCTCTTCTAGGGGTCACAGAAGGGCTCAAATGTACGGAATGGGTTTATAGTCCATCCTGGCCCTTCTCTTTCCCAAAACTCTACTGCAAATAAATGCCACTTTCGCTACTAACAAATGTTTGGTCTCTTTTTCCTACTCCCAATCCCGCTCTCTCCCCTGACCCCTGCTTTTCTAATTATCTTCAACAAGCATGACCCTAAACTTCCACAATCAAAAACTCTCACAATTGAGGAAAAGGAATACTGAAGGAAATAAATGGACAACAATAACTCTCCAGGGCAAGTTTCAGCTGAGAGGTGCCCACAGTTCCGCCATTAGTCTCTCTGGAAAGACTCCTAACATCCTTGGCTGCGACTTAACTTGGGTTAATTGGTATTCAAGAAAGGTACAATTACCAGAGGGACTCAACAGATGGCCCATTTAAACTATGGGATTAATACAATCTGTCTGGTGACCTAGTTCGAAGTAACTAAGTAGAAACCTTCCAACTAGTTAACTTATGTCAGAAAATAGCAAATGTTTGCAGCTGACCTTGTCAGATCAACTCTACCTGGCCAATCTAGGCAGAGATAATAAGAGAATAAATAAAACATCAGAAATAATCAAAAGAGGTAGTAGGGCTTGGAGTGGACATAGCAGAATTATCTGGATCCCCTGTGGGACAGCTTGTACCCCAACAGGGCAAGCATCCTCATTACAGAGAATGAGAAGACTCAGGGCATTAAAACAGAAAACAAAGATTAAAAAACTCTCTCATCAAAAAGGACTGGACTAAAGGATGGTAAGATAATGAAAAAGTAGAATTTCAGAGAAGCAATTAATGGGATTAAATTACATGTAATAGGTTCCAATCTACTGATGACTGGACCCTCCATTGAGAGGCTCTCTATAAGACAAACCTCGTTTGAGATCACCCTTCAAAATTCCCAAATCTTTCTCCAGCACTAAAAGACACATTTGCATGCTGAATCACTCTGAACTCTTACTAAAGTAAATGCTTTAGTAAGAAGCATTTTTAACTGTAAGTAAAGAAAAGAATCAGGTATGAGTTTGAAAATAAAAACAATAATAACCTCTGAAGAGTAAGGCACAATTGCTCATCATGAAATAGTTTAAGCAATATATCACTATATAATCATGCCTTTCACTTCATTTTTATACTGAATACCAACTTTATTTTATTTTTAATTAAGTATCAGGGAAGAGAAAATTTCCCCCTACCCTTCATGGTTCTTTTGGCTGATCTAATAATTAAACTGACACAAGACAAATTAATAGGAGGAAAAAAACAAATTTCATTCATATATACAGAGTTCTCATAGGTATGGGACTTGAAGAAATGACCAAGACACACAGCTTTTATGTTTTTTAGACAAAGAAACAGTAAACTTGTAAGGAATTGATGGGGCAAAGAAATGTAGGCTTGAGTGCTTAATTAGTGAGGACTCTAAGCAGAGTTTGAACTTGGTTACTACTCCAAGTAACCCAAATTAGTAAAGAGGTAACAAAGTCTGCTTATACAGGCTTTTCTGCCCTGAATTCTCTGTCTGGTGATAAGAATGTGTCTCTACCTCCGGGTGCAAAGAGGATACCTTTTACATGGGAGACTTATTTCTTGCTTTCAGGGGGACAGAGAGGAAGGTCAGAGTGTCCTTCTTGCATTCACTGTTTCTCAAGTAACTTTAAATCAAAATAATCAATATGCCACAGGGGCATACTTTGGGGCAGACTGCCTTGAGCTCCAAATACAAATATAAGAAATGTAAACATTCCATTCTAATGTAAATTATTCTTAAAACACTGATTCTCCTGTTGACTGAATGTTGATAACTGCATTTTTAGGGCACTTTAAAAAATAATTGTAAATCATACTCATATACACTGATTTTATCTGGTATACAAATACCTTCTATGATCACCATATTCCTCTCTGTAAGGATATAAACTTAAAAAAAATCCATCAGTAGTAAAAGATAATTTCTTTATCTTTCTAAGTAATTTAAATTTTGTAGGAAATAGAAATTCAACAAATAAAATGCTGATAGCAGATCTTTCACTGCATAATTGGGTTTACAGACTTATGACATGCTTAAACAAAGTAAAGCTATACAGACACATTTCATGGATACTAAGTAAGATACATTTGCTTGAAACAAGAAATATATAATCCAATTTCTAATATTGTTTAAACATGTCTAATTGCTTTCATTCCAGTGAAATCATTAAACAATGCTACATACATCTATTCCATTAGCATTAAGACATGATACGTCACTTTCTTATTTAATTATTTGAAAACACATTAATCCTTAGTTGGTACTTCCTTTTAAAAATGTGTTCTGTGATGTCACTATAGCTTTATAAAAATAAGCAGAGCTTTGCAATAAGAGAGCCATTCTGACAGAGAACAGGCATTACTGGGGTGAAGAAATGAAAAAAGAAAAAAACCCAGGTTGGAAATTTGGAGAAGTATAATTCAGGAACATTTACTATGCAAGGACGGATAGAGTCTGCTGAGACACAAGCCAAATAGCCATGCCACCCCACTGTCCAATAGCTCAGAGGGAAAGGGGCCCCCACAGGAATAGTCCAACAAAAAATTATCCTGGATGAAATATAAGATACATATGAACAATAACAAAAAAAAAAAAAACAGAAGTTTTCAATGAGTTCATTTATTCAAGACAAATAAGTTACTACCATCAAGTGTCAAAGAGCTATTAGAGGAGCTATTTACCCCAAATTACATAGGGCACAGAACAATAAAGACCACGGTATAATGCTGACTACTATTTTCTAGCTGGATTTGGAAACTCTGCCCAAGGAGATGGCAGGAACACAACTGAGAATGGGTGTGACCACATACAGAGGAATGAAGGAGGGCCAGACCCTAATCGTGGGTGACGGCACATGAAGAGGAAGGGTCAACACTATCGTCCCCTCTAGCAAGCCATCTCTCTGACCACGGACCAAGTGGGATGTCTGTCCCTTCCAGGCAAGTCCAAGGACTCATCTATTCTTTCAGAGCAATGTCCACGCTTTGTGGTCAGCTCTTTGGGGACAGAGACCAGGTCTTATCAACCTGTATAGCTTCAGACACCAGCACAGTCACACAGTTCCTGTTCCATAAATATTTGATATAAGAATAAGTAAATGAGAAAAAGAAAAGCTAGTAAAAGAAGCTATTTTCATAGAGGTAAAACCATGAAGGAAAAAAAAAGAGTCATTCTTTGGGAAATGAGGCGGAAAACAGAGAAGAATGAGGGTAATACAGTAATATCACAAGCAAAGGAAAGCCTAAGGATATGGAGATTGAGAACTATGTACTTTGATATTAGAAGATCAAAGAGTTACAGGACTTCAAGAGCAGAAGCCACAGTATAAAAAAGTTAGGTATAAACAATAGGGAAACGCTGAGTACTTTTTTCCTAAGATCACAAATAAGTCAAGAATGCCATTCTCACCATTTCTAGTTAGCCTTATACTGAAAGTTCTAGCTACTTCAACAAAGGCAGGAAATTTAAAAAGCTATAATAATGGGAAAGGGAAAAGTAAAACTATTATTATGCATAGACATCTATAATGATGATGTATGTCAACAGCCCTGTAAAACACACACACAACAGAAATGGCAAGTGAATTTAGAAGTTTTGCAGGTCAATGTACAAAAAGCAATTGTCTGTCTCTATACTTAGCAGTTGAACTGAAAATGAAATTTTAAAATACTACTATTTAAAAGAACATAAAAATCTAACATCTAATGAAAGATATTGAAAACTATAAAATACTGCTGAGAGATATTAAGTGGAGAGGTTTGTGGAGAAGACTCAGGATTATCAAAATGTCCATCTCTACAAGTTGAAAAATAGGTTCAATAAAATGCCAGTCAAAATCTAGCAGACTTTTATGGGGGAAAAAAGATCGACAAATTGATTCTAAAATTTATAAGGAAATGCAAAGGATCAATATTAGTCAAAACAATTATGAAAAACAACAAAGTTGGAAATCTTCATTCTTTGACTTCAAAATTTATAAAGCTATAGTACTCAAGACCATGTGTAACTGGCACAAAAACATAGACCAATGGAACAGAAAGGAGCCCACAAATGGAAACACACATATACTCTCAATTGATTTCAATCAAGACACCAACTCAAATGAATAGAAAAAGTCTTTTAAACAAATAGTTCTAGATATATATATATATAAAAACTTCAATAGTTACATATATAACAGTTATTTCATATCTAAAAAATTTAAGAATAGGTTATCAACTTCAATATAAAAGATAAAATCCTAAAGCATCTTTAAGTAGGTAAATATAGGAAAATATATTCCTTATATTGAATAGGCAAGGATTTCTTATATAATACACAGTAAAGCACTAACCGTGAAAAATGACAAATCAGACTTAAACTTTCTGCTCAAAAGACATCATTAAATGTGTATATATACATTTATTATTTAAATGTATGTTTTAATACATATTTGAAATCTTACAAATCAACAATAAAGATAATTCAACAATAAGTAACAACTTAAAAGACACTGCAAAAAAAGATACACGAATAGCCAATAAGCAAAAGAAAAGATGTCCCGAATCATTAGTCGTCAGGAAAAAGCAAATTAAAATCAAACAAGATATTGTTTCACACTCACCTTACCAGAGTGGCTAATAAGTAAAAAAAGAAAAAGAAAAAGAAAAAAACAAAAACAAAAATCTGTAATACTGAATGCTAGTAAAAATGTGGAGCAACCTGAAACTCCTAAATTGGTGGTATAAGTATAAAATGGCATAATCGTTTGGGAAAACAGTTTGGTAGTTTCTTATACAGTAAAACATACATCTACTCTATGATCCAACATTTCTATTCCTAGGTATTTATTTACCCATGAGAAATGAAAATACATGTCTACAAAATGACTTTAATAAGAACGCTTATAGAAGCCTTATTCAAAACAGCCAGTAACTAGAAACATAAATCTTAAGAACACTTAAGATCTGTGCATTTTATTGCATGTATATCTCAAAAACAAACAAAAAAAACACCAAAAAACAAAAACAAAAACAAAACAACCAACCTTTAAGCAGAAAGATTAAAGGTTATAAAAAGAGTAATAGGGTAACCCTCCCTGTCCTCCGCTTCTTGTTTTCCCCACACTGGAAATAAGAATTACAGGGATCTGAGGGTGGGGTGGGTGGGAAGATCTGTGCTGTAGAGAGAAAGAGAACTGAAGGATGTTTACAGGCAAAGAAAAACATGAGGAGATGAGGGGAGGAGAGAAAGGCATAACATGACTAGAGGATTAACATCTAGAGAAGGCAAGAGGACCACAGGACAGACAGGATAGAGAGGTTATGGAAAAGAGCACGCTGTCACAAAGTGTAGAGCTAAGTGTGGAGAACAGAGGAAATGCAGGAGTTGGGGTGCTGGAAGGAAGTTTATTATCCAATACAAAGGTCCCTAACCCCCAGGTTGCAAACCAGTACTGGTCGGTGGCCTGTTAGGAACCAGGCCGCATGGCAGGAGGTGAGTGGTGGACCAGCAAGCGAAGCTTCATCTGTATTTGCAGCCTCTCCCCAGTGCTAGCATCATGGCCTCAGCTCCACCTCAGACCATCAGACATTAGATTCTCACAGGAGCACCAGTCCCTGGTGCCAAAAAGGTTGGGGACCGCTGCTCCTCAGGTTAGATCCATGGACTTGCCATAAAGTGGTGTTTGACTCCTTCTCCTAAACCTAATAATCAATTACTACTGATTCTTAAGTGTCTTTTAATCCCTTGGTGCCCTCCAATGGCAAATGTACTGACAGGAGAACCTTGAGTTATTACTGTGCAATGGCTATAATACTAGCCTAAAATAAATGAGAGAATATCTGGCAAAAGACTAGAATCTTTCTTTTGAATGATGTATGCATGGTGTCAACAGGGATTAACTTTTATAGAAAGCATGCAAGGGCCCATCTGTTTCCTGCTCTTTACATGACTTGTTTTGCTACTTTTAACAAATCATTATGCCTTTGGGCCTTTATTTATCCTTCAAATGGAGATGTCACAGACTAATAAACATAAGAATCCTTAAATTAGCCAAACATTCTAAATATGGAACATTCTCTCTAGGGTAATTCACTCACCAACAGGTGGAACTTAACATTTAATAAGTGGTCCAATAAAGGAGCTCATTCACCTCACAGGGAGCATACTCACTAGAGGTGGAGACGAGATACTAACTACCTTCCCTGCAGCACGAACAGTCTGCCTGCTCTGGAAGCCACAACTTTCTTTTCTCTGCATATCTGAGTACTCTTTTTGAAAACATGATTTAACCCTAATTTCAACCAATTTAAGATGCCTAATAACTGTTAAGTTCAAATACCGTCTCTCTTCTGAAGAATTCTATCCTAACAAGAATTAAAATGTTTTCATCTGGGTGAATCAGTGTTTTCATCACTACCGTATCCTTCTTTTTCTTAGTCAGAGAGGAGACATCACTTCCACGATAACGGATAAATTTTTTGTCAGCCCCAGCTATCATACCATACTTTATAAAATCCAAAAGGTCCTCAAAACAAATTCTGAGTCAACTTGATCACAGCCTTGCACGTAATATGACTTCGATATATATTGGAAAGGAAAGGACAGACAACGTGAGCTCAGCAATGCCCCTCTGATCAGGCAGTCTCAACGACACACGCAGTAATCAGCCGATCTCTTCCCCTGAGCAGAACAAGCTGCTGACAACGAGCAATTAGTGTTCTGACACAACTCCAAGAGGCTTGTCAATGTAAACTATTGGACAGCAACAAGGAATGTCAAACCTCCACCATAAGGTCTTTTTGGAGCTCCCCGTTAGAGTCAGCCCAGGTTTAGGATGAAATGCAAAAGGCATTTGTGAGGTGCTGCTGCCAGCGCAGAAGCCGTGTTAGGCTTGCTTCCAAATGTGACGTGGCACTGTCCCACTGAATGAGGTGCCCACTCGGATAATATCTGCAGCAGAAGCAGCATCTCTTCACCCATAGGGGCTTGGGGGCTCAAACAACAGTTCCGTTGTCTAATTACTCTGGGAGAAAGGAGAAGGAAATGTTTTTCCCTCCTTTTAATTCTCCTTGCAAGTTAAACTTTCTGTAGTCCAGGGCACACGTCTGTCTCTCTGATCACATCGATCAGTACAAATCGAAAAGGCTGAGGGCAACAAAGACTACAAGTCTGCCAGAGAAACAGTCCTCTCACTGAATGAGAAGTGAAACTAAGACTCTGAAACAGTAATTACAAAAGCCAGTTATTTTCACGTGGCCAGGAACTCCATGGTCATTGCCAATAGAAATTTACTGCCATACATAAAGGACAGTGACTTCCTTAGTTGTATATGTTGTGAAATAGCAACAACTCATTTTAATGCAATATATGCTACAAATCGGTTTCTTCTTCAAAAGGTCCAAGCATTAAAAGCTGGCCTAATCGAGATACAGCTCTTCCCTGGAAACGGGATTCTCAAAAGCCCCTGGTTCTCAGATGGGGGTCATGAACTAAACAGAATATTTACAGTCAGCCACTCAAGCAGAGAATAACAGCAATGACAATTTCTTCTCTCATTTATGACGTTTTACAGTTTACTAGCAAGCATTTTTGTGCTCACCATCTCATTTGGGAATATGGGCCAACCCCGCACAGGACAGTAGGAGCATCCTAGCACCAGACAGACCACATGGCCTTATAAAGGTAGCAGGAAAAGCAAAGTAGCCCTCTGTCTTTGGAGGAAACAAACTAACAAAATCAAAATAACTGTATCTTCTCGTGCTGAGAAACAGTTAACTAAAAAGCTATTCTGCAGACCACAGTGTTCTCCCATATTTGAAAGCAACACCCCATTCAGGGAACATGCCCGATAAAAAGGAGTCAGAAAAAGAAAGACGGCAACTACTTAAGAAGCCAGACTTTTGCTTTTCTTTTTCTTTCCTTTTTGTTTTTGTTGTTTGTTTGTTTGTTTTGTTTTCAAGCATTCAAACTTATAGGAATGGGCCTACTTTGCTCTTTTATATCCGGAAATATCAGAAAACAGACACAGACTCCAAAGAGCACCCTGACTCTGCCTCTATTTTATGACAAAAGGGAGAGAGCGAACATGACAATGAAGTTGAAACTTAATAACAAGAATAGAGAGATCTGAAGTAGCAAACTAGAGAAGGCAGAGAAACGCTCGAATGTCCAGAACACACGCTACCAGACGTGACACATCACTGTCTTCCTTGCCGACGACATCCAGGTACCAGGTGAAAGGACTGTCCCTAAGGCAGTGTTGACTAGAGCTGTGGTTTCATATCAGTCTAGGGAACTTCAAGAATCTCAAAGAATGGAAAAAATTCAGGACAATATTTTATTTCAATCAATTTACAGAAGACCGATGGATCATAAAAATCAAATGTAAAGCTAGCTGGAAATTACCTGGGAACTAAACAACAGTGTACCCTCTTGTTGTGAAACACTTCTCACATCTCTAGAGAAACAGAGATCCTAGTGTACAAGGGTAGGGAAGTCGATTCAGTTTAAAAAACAAAAGTACTCAACTTGTTTCATAGCTTCCTCATAGAATTAATGAAGGAGGAATTCATCTGGTAGAAAATCAGAATGGCTGTTTTAAGGAAAGAATGAGCTTGTTTTCTTTTTCCTGCAGGTAATTTAAGCAAATCAGTCAAACCTTCTATTAACTGAGCTTCTACTATGGAAAGAAAAATCACTGACAGGTTAGCTATTGCTCAAAAGCTATCCTCAAACCTTGGCCAGGAAATGGTAGCTATTTGGTGTGATTCAGGTCGACAAAAACAACAACGAAAGGAGTTAAAGGAGTAATGGTAGGTGGCAATTTCTCTCTGGTGTTTTATTTTCGACCACAAAGTAGACCATAAATTTCTCACTTCAACTCTTTTTCTCTTTAATTTTTTTCTCAGATCAGGTCCACCGCTTCATTCTTTATCTGAACTTGATTTCATTCCAACTCCTATTTAGAACAAAATCAAACACACATCTCCTTCTCTCTCTTTCTCTCATCAAAAACAGAGAAAAATAGAGGGGGGTGGAGATAGCCCACTTTGAAAGAACAAGAATGAGGATTAGGAGACCAGTTGAAAATAACTTATCCAAATCCTTTCCAAAAACAGATTACACCGGATTCTTATCTAAAACAAAGAACCGGTCTAAATGTCTTTGCCTCTGAATAGTAAACTTCACATAATCAGTAACCCACTGACTGTGTCCTAACTTGTTAAGAGTCCAAGTAGCAAATAAATAAGTTTATTTTTGGCTGAAAATAGTTCATTGCAATAAATCTGAGTGCTACACAAGAAAACCAACTAATACAAACCGCAACATTGTGGATAAAAAGAAAACGGTTACGAACTATTGAGCACAATTATGCAAAATCTAAAACCCATGAAGGTACCCGTTAGTAAAACAGACAGGATAGAATACTATGTATTAGTGACAATATTTTGTAAACAAATTAAAAATTTGCTTTCTTCAACCATTTAAATACTAAGCTCTCTCAATTTGATGCTTAAAACTAAACACATATTATGACACCAACGAATCAAAGTTTGCATGTTTCCTAACACTCAATACAACAATACAAACTTATAAAATAATCCAAAATTTGGCAATATTTGTCTAATATAATTCAAATCAGTCTCTCCATGGAAGGGATTACTGTCGCAAAAGTGAACTCCGGCAAGCTGCTGCTGTATGGCTAAAGAACTTCAAAGGCAGCGCTATGTCCTTACATTCACGGCTGCTTACACACATTCTTTTAAAAATCCTTACTTTCTTCCAGGGGTGGAGTTTCCCAAAGAATTCCAGGCTAAAATCTAAACTAACATAGTGCCAAAACTGAGTGATACCACAAAATGCAGACTTCCTTTAAAACAACTTTGACACTAAATCTTTACTTAGAAGAGAGGACAAAGGACAAAGTTCTCATCATTTGCTCTGTTTACACCACAATGGCTTCGGGACAAGAAACTGTGGGGGTCATTACTGGCCAACTGGTTGAAGTGCATCACTGCTTAGGAAGAATGCCTCTGTTAAGGGTAGACACTTAAAAGAAGCCCACTGGAAGCTAAGAGGGCTGTGGCACACCAAGTTATTTTGAGCCTCAGAGACTAAGGCCCACAAATGCTCAGGAACTATCAAAACATCACAGAGAACAAGTACTTTCAGATCCAGGGGAATGTTTGTTGCTTGCTTGAGTGTTTATGGTGTGATGATTTGAAAATCAAACAATACCCCAAGTTATTATACCCAAGTTATTATAAACTGCAGGATGCAATGAAATAATCAGATATCTAAGTTAAGGTAGAATTCCCTAATTCTGCAGCGTTGTACCAAGAGGAGCCGAGAGGAGAGGCACATCAGACAGAACATGGCTGCGGACAGATACACCATGTTACAAAAAGAAAGTCCAGTAGGGATCTGTCTTTCAATCATCCCTTGAAAATTACCATGTGCAGCCTGTGGTTTACTTGACTTTTCTCTATCTTTCTGTCATGGGAACAGAAGACATTTCTTTTAAAACTCTATTATTTTTCTACTCTTCCTATATAGCAACTTATTTAAGCTCCTTCACTTAAAAACAATCCTCACACCTACGTAGGCATGTCAGATGAATACATCTTTTGACAGGAAGTAGGAAAAAGCCACAGCTCACTGTGTAATCTTACACAAGAAAATCTGTGCCTAGAAATCAGTGGAAATAAAAGTTAATGAGAAAAGGCCAGAGTCCAACTTCTCTTTAAAGAGGCTCTCTCCTTATCCTATGATGAAATAAATGGTCACTACCTATAGAAATAAATACTTGCAATTTAGAAGATTATAACTTTAACACATACCATATATAAATATTGAAGAGTTTCTGGCTGCTATCACCTTCAGTCAGTCCTTTATTAATAATTGGTGTGAGGTTTTTTTGTAAATGGTGTGCTCTGTGTTCTGTGATACATTAGCCAATGTTAATAACAGCTACTCTGGATAGTAAAATTATAGATGATTTTCATTTTCATCTTTATGTTTATCTGTTTTCATACATTTTCACAAGTATGTATTGTTTTCATACAAGTTTTTTTTTTTTAATTTGCTGGAGGACAGGGTGTTAAATGAGATTTTCTTGATGCTTCAAACAAGTAAAACTGAATGGATGTCATCCCAAAGGATCAGCAAAATACAACTAAAGGATCAAATTACAGCAACAATGAATGCTGGACCTTGGCCTGAAACTGTAAACTAATGATCTCTATACTCTTGCAGAGTGAATGGATATACATACACTGTTGTTTTCATCTTTTAAATGAGGCCACTATGTAATAACAATGGGGACATCATCAAATTTTAGGAATGGGGCCAAATAGTCACACAGAAATGGAGACAGCTGGTCTATCTTCACACCTTGTTTTGCAGAGCCTTCCAGATTACAGAGGAGACGCCTAACTCTACAGACCAGACTAATTTCTATTTCAGTGATTTAGAAAAAATGCTAGAGAAGAAAGTTGTTTTTTTTTTTTTTAAATAAGGGTGGGAAGCTTTCATCAGGATTAGCATTCATTCAAAAAAATTGAGATTTCATTTCCACAAAGTTAGAAGGCATCTGCTACTGAAGGATAAGATAGAATCAAACATGAAACTCCTTCAGATATTTTTACACTTATTAAGAACTTCAGAATTCTTAACTGAAGTCTTACAATCACCATATCCATTAATAAGAGATACCGACTGCCACAAAAAAATAATTTATACGAAGTCATCCAGGAGCCATAAAGTAACATTAAATTCCTGCTAAAGGTAAGCCTTTCACACCCCTGTTTAAGCGTTGGCTAATGACCCAATTATTTATACAATATGCAAACTAAGGATATAACATTGGGTGATTTGTATTTGGAACTGAAGCAGGGTCTCTTGGCTCTTAATTGCAAAAAGCGCTTAAGTGAAAGGTTAATTGGGTACTAAACAAGTCCTCATGACAAACATTACAGTTCTTAGGAACAGGAACTCTTTATAACCACAGTCTAAATCATTAGTATGAAGGTCTTTGTGATTTATATCAAGGAAAAGAGCTTAACTAACAATATAATAAAAAATTTTATCAAGAGTATTCACTGATATAAAATACCTGACCAGTTTCTTAGAAACTCACTCGAAAATCTTTCAACTTAACTCAGCAGATGTACTAATAATAATTTTATAATCTGAACAACTAATTTTCAACAACTCCAAAATGAACATGATAATGTCTAATAAACAGCAATGCCATAGATGAATGAAGAACCTAATTCACATGCTTGTGCACATCTACTCACAGACATAGAACAGCAGTTTCACCTGCCTACAAAACAAAATTACACAGTGAGCTATGGCTTTTTCCTACTTCCTGTCAAAAGATGCATTCATCTGACATGCCTACTCACATATATTCCAATATGAAAATAAACATTTATCCACGTATTAAAAAGTCAACTCACATTACATGTTGAAAATCTCTTCTTTCTGCTACGAATTGGATAAATCTGCTTGTCTTTTTCTATTTAGAGAAAAAGCACCATCAGAGAAACCCTAAAAGGAAAAAAAACTAACTAAAAAGTTTGTTTCTGATCTAAGAATAATCTTCATTTATATTTATTCCTAAATGACCTATAAGTGTCCTCCACTTCAAAATGAACATGATTATTTAAAATTTTTGCTACTAAATGAACTGAAACAGTCAACTTATTATTTAGTAAAGAAAAAAAAAACTTCCATCCACTTCATTGCCAGGTGCTGGCTAGATCTCAGTAAGTCTGTTGACACATCACTTTGAGAAAGGAAAGAAAAGGATATCAAAATTCCGTCCTAAATATGAGAAATACTTGATGAGTAGGACAAGTCAGAGGAAGCAAAATGGATACAATATTAACTTCTAGAATTTCCTTCTACCTCGATTGTGCTGTGGGGTTAAACTGAAGCTCCAGGCAGCAAAACAGCCCCCTGGATTTCCCTTTCTGAGAGACATGGTGGGGGAATGAACTGGAGCTGGAAGACAAGCAACAGTTACTACCTTGTTCACAAAGAAAAAGATTTAGAATGAAAGAACGTTCTAACACAGACTCACAAAACCGGAACTGCTTACAAATGTCAGATTTTCTACCAGCATGCTGTTCATTCCATCTTGGGAAGACATTTGCTTTCACAAATGTATATTTGCCTCTAGGATACTTTCAAACTCAAAGAACAAGCCTCCCTTCCTAATTCTCTCAATCAGGATGGAGAGTAGAAAACATTTAGCAGCATTCCAGATAATTTGTGCCAATTTAGATGATTCATGTATTGCTTTCCCAGACTAAATGGTCTATAGCCAGTGCTTTCAAGTCAACAAGGGTGCGGAGAGCAGGACCTAATTACAGATCTGAGTCACTGTCTACGAGCTCCCTCAGCCCAGTGGGCTATCCCCCACAGAGGCACCATTTCATTTGAGGTATAAAAACAAGCCAAGTCTACAAATCCTTTTATATAAAAAAATAAATGAGAAGAGATTATTCCACAAGAAACAAAAATATCAGTTCACTGAACTGATTTTTCAAAAAAAAATTTCAATAGGCTTTTTCCTTAAAAAGCACCTATAACACTAAAGTTTTTAAAACAAGAAAATGGATATAAAACATATTACAGGATGATAGCTGAACTTTCTTAAAATTTCTTGTGTCTATATCTGGCCGGATGTACAAAACGGCATACTATCTTGAACACTGTTTGTCTCCCAATGAGAGAGATTTTGTAGCTCTTTCCATAGGGGCCTTACTAATGGGGTGTTTTCACTTGGTGGCTATAATCTTATAACATTGGCAACATTTTAATTTAAGATCCTGGGTCCACAATGAGGAAGAAAAAACCTAGTTACATTGAAATAAAATTAAAAGAAGAATCCATTCTCTTAACAACAACCAAAAAATCATGTGCACAAGGCACAAAAACCTAAATTTGATTTCAACAAAAGATGTTATTATTTTCCTTCCTATAACATGGATACAATATATATGTATTAAGGGGAAAACGTCTTTTGAGTTTACTGTTTGTTCACATGTTAAAGATATAAGCAAAGATAACACTTTGAAAAAAAACTTCTTTTGATTGTCATAAATCTTTCTCTGATACTTTATCAGTAATTATATTCCCTTTTGAAAAAATTATTAATCTCTGAATAGAAATGACTATTTGGTTCCCAGTTCCAACAACAACATTCCAAACAAACACAAGCGGTAACAGAAATCCTCCAATAGCAAAAGAATGAGTTTTTTGAATGCAGATGTTAAATGACCTAAGATGCATTTCAGACAAGAATGATAAAAAATGATCTCGAAGGCTCACATTGGGGCACAAAAAGAAATAACAACATAGCAAAGATTTCTGAGATTCACCAGTGACTGAGATACTAAGGGGGGGCAGAATTTGCCACCCCAAAATATGCTTTTTGGGATAGCGATCATTTTAAGCTGGTTATTTTTAAAAAGCAGAAGACACAGAAAGAAACTTGACTTCCCCACTAACTGCCTAAAAGAATTTAGATAGAGGACCTGCTTCAGGAAGGAAAATATCGTCACAGAGAACTATAGTTTAATGTGAATTATTATGTGATTGACAGAGAGGAGCCTAGCAAGGCCCTTTCCATCTCAGTCTTCTCTGTGTCCAGTTGTTAAAGATGGCCGAGCAAACATTTACCAAATACTTATTTTCTATCTCAATGTGAATTGCCTTCCTGACCTCTGAAGTCACAATCAACCGCCAACACTCTCCTTAGCTCAACACAGCATATAAGCCCTAACTGCCTGGTGTATCCTCAGGTTTCACATTTGTGTGGAACTCCCACATGTGCAAACGTAATAAATTTGGTCGTTTTCTTCTGTTAATCTGCCTCATGTTAATTTATTAGTCCAGACAGAAGAACTTAGAAGGACACAAGTAAAATTACTCCCTCCGCCCACAGTACTGTTTCCAGGTACCACATTCACAGTCTATTCACAGGAGTGGATGCTTTTACAAATGCTGCTACCATTACAAAGAACAAACTGACAACTGACCATTTTAGAAAGCACAGAAGTAAATTTTATAGATGTGACGATTAATTGTCAGAGTGCGGAAAAATGCATAGATTTACCTAAGTTTGCTAAAAGCATGCATATTGACCACAGGATGAACAGAGTTATTTAAATGAAAAAGCAACCAACACATTCTAAAGAGCCCACTGATGGCATAGTTGGTCTAAAAGTGTCTTTGCATGTGCCAAAGCTACACAGGAGTGCAGAAAGCAAACTCAGCAGCAGACCAAGCACCAGACTCCAGAAGATAAGATAAAGGGCTGTCGGCATGTTGATCAAACTCATCAACCATTTAAAATCTAACACATTTACTATAGATCACTAAGATGCCTAGAAATCAATCTTTGGACAAATATCTGAGAACAAATCTATAGCCTCTTTCCATGACCCTAAATTTATCCTAAACGCCTTTGAGATTTTAAACAACAAATACATATAGTATCTAGATTTACCTGAAGTAAAAAAGCATGCAAAAATCATACTACACATGTGTGGTAAAAGGACAGACAAATGCATGAGGAGAATAAAGAGCAAAACCCTGACAGTGGTTTCTCAGAGGCAGAGAAAGGCACTGCGGTTAGTGGGCCTTACCGTGGATTGGTAAAAATTCGATTTCTCTAGTGTGTTATGAGAGGGTGCATACAGACATTCATTACATTATTCCTTATGTGAAATATGTGGTTACCATATTTGGAGTATTCATATTAATTTTTGAAATGCAAACAAGGAATTAGAAGTTTGGGTAGAGGCTGTTCTAAGAACAGGTCCACATTGCCAAACAACACACCTATACAAGGGGACAGTTTTCAGGCCAGTTCTCCAAGAACATTTTCAGCATTCCCAGCCCAAGTGGGTTGATTAAAAGGCAAAACCTTCGAGCAGAGGATGTGGGGGATTTGAAAGCAATATATTTTGTTCTCCGGTCTTTACTAAATCACTACCTGTTAACTGTTAAGAGTGAAGAGGATGCCAGTCAACACCAACACGTCCTGCCAGTTTAATTTAACGTTATTATTTTGCCTTGCTTTGCAATTACTCCCACATCCCCTAGGGAGAAACTAATGGATTACTAAAAATAAAATGGAGATTAAGTGAATCACTTGGGATGTTTTGGCTCCCAACACAAATTGGCTTAAACAAAAAGAAAATGTATTGGCTCAAAAGCTTAGACTTCTGCAGGAGAGACAGGCTTCAGGGCTGGCTTCTCTGTCCTCCGCTCTGTGTGGCTTCTTGCTCGAGCTGCACACCAGACCTCACACTGGCACAAAACAACATCCAAAAGAAGAACAAGAGAGGCAGGCTCTTCCTGTAGCACTGTTTATTAGAAGACTTCTGCCAGAAGCTCCTGGCAAATCTATCTTGGAGTCTCATAGGCTAGAAGAGAATTACTGGACCACGCATGAAATCATCCCTCTGGCCAGGTAATGCTTAGCATTAGCAGATGCTTTGTCCGTGATGAGTCAAATGTGAACAAAGCAGGGATGGGAATGTCCCTAACCAGGGCCCACCCTGTAGCTACAGTTAGTTCCTCAACTCTATAATATAGGGGATCAAATGAATGCACAATATGGCTCCAAACTAATACCCATTCTGCTAGTATTTACAGGGAATAGCCTGAGCAAGACTATTTGTCAGAAGATGAAACTAATCACTATAATCATATATTTCTATATAAAGCTATAGACTCAAAAAGCAGATGACCAAATGAACTGATTCCTTTGAGGGATCGAAATTTTAAAAACTTTGTTTTTATATAAACTTTGTTCTACTGCTCCAATCAGAAATTTAAAGACAGAAAGTCAACACATTTTAAAGCAAGTAGGTCATAGGAAGTATGCTATAGTACTTACTATATTCTCGTGCCATGGTTTCAGAAATTCAGACAATTACCATCCACAGTGATAATGTATAACCTAGAAAAAAGTTATGAAAAATAGAAAATAGTTGAAAAAGTAGAAAAATAAATAGTTAAGTACACAAAAAATTTCACTAAAATAAAGGTTGCAAAAGTTTTATTTCTTTTCTGAAAGAGGGAAACCAGCCTTTTTTAAAGTAAGCAGCAGCACTTAAACTAGAAATTGGAGACATCTGTAATATTAGAGTATCTCTAAATACTTTCAAGTTCATATCGTCTGCATCTAGATCACCAAAAGGAATAAAACAAACAAAATACATCTTAATCAAGTAATACTGTCCTTGGATGCCATTTATAAAACTGAAATGAAAACAGAATTATTAAATGTAGCTCAAAAATCATGTAGTCTACCCCTTACAACAGACATCTACTCTATTGAATTTGATGCATTCTAAAGTTAGATAAATCAGGTTCAATTTCTAAACTCAGAGATCTAGGAAATAGTCCTCAAAAAATATATATATACATATCTGATTCAAATATTTGACACCGCATTTTAATAAAACCTTTGAATATTCAGCAGACCATGGAATGCTAAAGAAACACCTATAGAATTGGGGACTCTAAGACACTGGAATGGTTTTTAATACTCAAAAGTTAAAGATAAGAGTGTTGTCTCTACTCAGACCCCAGAACAAATAACAATATGGCAAATCACACTTTTAACTAAGATGAACTTAAATCCATGCTACCCAGGGATGGTGTGCCTTGATGAGGGTAGGGATAGCTCCTGTACACGTCTCAACAAACACCATGTCTCATTTCACTCTCCTCAGTATATGTAAGATTCAACAATGTTGCTAGCATTAGTTTGTAGGGGAGGCAAAAAACTTTTCCTCTACCCTCTCAGGTTTAGTTCTTGGAGGCCTGAAAATTAAACTGACAAAGACAAAATAGAAAAAAAGGTGTATGTTTCTTTATTGGTGTTAGTCTTTTTACATGTGTGGGGATGTCACAGAAAAGAAGTGAAAACCCAAAAAGGAAGTTAGACGCAGGGGCTTATATATCATTTTAACAAGGGGCAATATATAGTGAAGTGACTAGACAAAGGAAAAGGGGATTTGGGCTCCAAAGAATGATAAATTGGGGAAGATGACAAAGAAACATATGATAAAGACTGTACGACTTGTTACATAGTCTCTGGTGATAAGAATTGTTCTCCTCTTCCTATTAAGGGAGATGGGTGCCCCTTAACAAAGGGAACTATGCAGACAGCTCTTCCTGTGACTGCTATTTCTCAATTTTCTTCAGCTCAAAATAATCCTTATGCTAAAGTGGCATCTTCTGGGGGTGGCATACCTTGATCCCCTTCAAGATTATAAAAATAAAAACACCATTAAAATAATAAAGGTACAAGTCTCAGATTGGAAGAAGATATTTACAATACATATATCCACCAAAGACCTCATTCAGAATAAAGCATATCAAAAAGTGCTCAGCCTCATTCATTACCATGGGAATACAAATTAAACCCACAGTGAGATAAAATTACTTACTGATCAACATGGCTAAAAGTAAAAATCTGACAACACCAGGTCTTAGGGCGTGGAGTACTTCACCTCTCATACACTGCTGGTGGGAGTGTGAACTGGAAAAGTTTTCAGCAGTACCTAACGAAGCAGAGCATGAACGTACACTGTGGTCCAGGAATTCTACACCCGGGAAATGCCTACCAGGAATGCACATACAGATACACAGATCCCAAAGACACATACAATAATCGTCAAAGAAGCATTCATTGTAATAGCCAAAACTCAGTAACAAATAAATCGTGGAGCGGTCACATGACGGAATACTATACAGCAGGGGTCAGTCAGCTTTTTCTACAAAGGGCCAGATAGTAATATTTTTGGCTTTGCAGGCCAGATGGTCTCTGTGTCCCTTTGCAACCAGTCAACTCTGCCACAGACAATATGTAAATGAGTGAGTGCGGCTGTGTTCCAATAAAACCTTATTTACAAAAACAGTCAGCCAGCCCACAGGCTGCAGTTTGCCTGCTATACAGTAATGAATATAAATGAGCCATAACTAATGCAAGAGTACATATGAGTCTCGCAAACATAATGTTGAGACCAAGAAGCCAGACATAGGAGAAAATATACTGTATGATTCCATTTCATAAAATTTGAATACAGGTATACTATGTAAGTCAGGATAGTAGTTACCTTTGAGTGTAGGGGATAGGAGAGACCGGGACGGGGTGCAAGGGGAAATCTTGGTGACTAGTAATATTGGATTCCCTGGTATGAGTGGTGGTTTCATGATTACGTTCAATTTGAAAAAATTTATCAAAGTGTTCACTTATAATTCACTTACCTTTAAAAGTGTTACACTTGAATAAAAAAGTTAAAAAATTCATAAAGAACATTTAATTAACAAATAAAAATTAATAAATAAAATTAATAAAAATTAATAAATAATATAAGTCGATGCTTTCTCATAGCTCACTCTCCCTGGACATCAAACACTCTGATGCACCAGCAAGCCTTGTGTTTTCACAAAGCAGAGTCTTGAAGCCCCTCTTTATTTAGTATGATATCTATATTGCAACTAAACCTCTGTTCTGAGTTCCAGGCAGGACTCTAGAGAACGAGCTATGATCAGATGGAAAACCCAGGAGTCTCAGTAGGAGAATGAAATACAGAGGGAGAGAGGAAAGTAACAGATGGCAGATGAAGACGCTGGTGGAAGTAAGCCCCTACATTTTAACATAATCTACTGAATAATCTATACAGAATGAAAGTAACATAAGCAGCTTAGAAACACAATTTGGAAGGTCACCGAACTTGCCTTCTGGACAAAAATAATGACATTTTATAAGCTGACTAGGGTTCTTAAAAGACTGTTGAAGGAATTTGTTTCCAGTACAACAATTTCTTCCAATCTAACATATTAAGAGGACGGGAAATTTCAATTTTTCAAGTGAGGAACCAAACCTGACAGATAAAATAATCTTGACTTTCTAGGCCTGCATATTTTAAACCATTCTATACCTTGACGTCATCTTGTCCTTCTATACTGTGTCTAAAAATTAATTAGATATTGTAACTTCCCAGGGATCACAGAAGTCATTAAATTACCAGGGTTGTGACCAGAATATATCAGGAGAGGCAGAGAATACAAAAATGCCAGGGACAATAAGATCAGGGGCATCACATTATTAGAATTCACATTCTATTACTATTAGTTTATATCATGAATAAAATTTTAAAAAAATAAGTGAAGAGAATAAAATCCATTCACTATTCTACATTTACCACATAACTGATATATACGAGAAACTGAATCAGATGCTTGAAATGCAAAGATAAAGCTTCTGCCTTTAAGGAGCTCACAGTTTTAATATAGCTGGCACACCTATGCATCAATAATTTAAATTAAATGTCATAAAAGTTACACAACATTCACAAGTACTGTGCAGCAAAGAATGAACAGGAGAATTATTAAATGTAGGAGGAGTGAAATACAAGTGGAGTGGAGAGGATAAGGAAAGGAAGTCATATAGTAGATAAGAGCTGAAACGGGTTTTGAATAATTAAAAATGGGCAAAGTAAGAGGAAACAGAACATCATTCTAGGCAGAGAGACAGAATGTGCAAAGGCACAGAGGCATGAATATAGCAGTCATGTCTGAGGAATGACAAGAAATCAGAACATGGTGTACAAGGACAAGCTAAGACTGAGATGATGATGAGACTTGTCAATTACACTGTTTGAATGTTCTCTTACAGGCATTATGGAGTCACTGGGCAGGAACTGGTGAATAAGAATAGAACACAAGGAATAGAAGGGGAGTGACAGCTCTCCGAATATATCTTCTTGTGTAGTTTTAACACTTATAGCCATGTCACAAAATTTAAAAAGTAAATAATTAAAATCAACCAGTATATGGAGTTAACTCAAAATGAAACACAATCAGTAACAAATGAACTGTGTTACAAATGTACAACACAAGCACACTTAAGGGAACACAGGAGAAAAGAACCTAATCACATTGGAAACCAGTATCTCGACTATATACTCTGAGGTTAGAGACAAAACAAAGAGAAAAGGCCAGAACGAACTCTATGGTGTTCGACTTGAATCAGAGATATCATGGTTTTTAATACGTATTTCCACAGATGACAGATAGTTATACAGAGATGTATGTATGTGTATACATATATATTTCCTAGCTCTATCCTGTAAAAGGACCTGGGGGCAATAACATCCCAGTAGCAACAAATACAACCAGCATCCAGATATTTGTTTCTAAACATGGTCCTGTAATAAAAAGAACAAGGACAACTTGGAGAAATGTCTGGCTCAAAGTTGAGCAGGGAAAGTATCAGATGAAACTGGCACGTCTTGCGGTAGAGAAAGTAAGGAAGTGCTCAGAAAAGATGAAGACTTATCAAAAGGAAAACGGATGCAACTGGAAGGGGCCAAATCTGAGACAACTGGAGCAATACTATATTAATAGATTAGAACCCATAGGGTAAAACAAATATCCATAAGTCCATACTGATAAAAGTATATTTTATGGCCTCAGAATATGCTAACTCAAAAATAAAAAAAAAGTAAATTCACCTTATTTTAAAATAAAGAAGTTCTGTTCACTAAAAGATGCCATTAAAAAAAACATACACAAATCATAAAATATATAACCAACAAAATATAAGTACCTAGAACATATCTCTTATAAATTTATATGAATGACAATCCAAGAAAAAAAATGGACAAAAGTTGCAAAAAGAAAAGGAAATTCAGAAGGTCCTTATACAAGAATGATGCTTAGTTACTTTAGTAATTAGAAACATACAAATAAAAAGCACCTTCACACACCTACCAGTTTGGCTAAGCTTAAAAAGTCAGACAATGTTGAGTGTGTGGCAAAGATGTGGAGCAACAGACTCTGGTTGGGGTTGTACGCTGGTACCATCACTTTGAAAACCATCAAACATGGGCATACCTTACCAGGCAGAAATTCCACTCCTAAGTTTATGGTCACCAGAACTGTCACCCCAAATCAAATACAATTGTTCATAGCCACAGAAAACTTCAATCAACCCAAAATTCAACAGGAGAATAGAAAAACAAAATGTGGAAAATTAGTTATAAACAAAATCTTTTAAAATTAGGCTACATGATCACTGAAGGTAGATTCAATACCAATTAATAGTTATTAAAAAGCTTCCCCCAGTTTTGTGCTCTCTGTTATGCATGTTTCCAGGACACAGACAATGAAGTCCTCCAAGAGAATAATGACATAATTCCTTATAGCTTTGAACACAATATTGAGCACCAAACACTAGGTAAAACAAAACAAACTGTAGATCATGCTAGTTATTTAAAGAAAAGGGTACTTAAATTCCCAAAGTCTAATTAAAACACTTGACAAGGCATCACCCACATTATGGCTTTTCAAAAGAAAAAAAAAAGTATTTAAAAAAAGGTCCAAAAAATCTGTTATTTTGTTAGTTGGCTACCACAACAGATGAGATTGTTTCTCTTAGGTTCATACCAATTAGATTATGCATTCATTAAAAAAAAATATATTAGAACAGTGTTAACTTTCTGCCCCCCCTCCCCGCCAAAAAAAAACAAAACAAAACTAAACTAAACAACCTTTCAAATCAATACAACTGTATTAAAAATAAAACAAAATACTCTGCTGAGCAGAACTGCTCAGAGTTGTATCCATGACCCTCTGGCAGCGATCAGTACTGGTGTCACCATTTGCTAAGCTGACCTGGCCATGGTCACAGTAAAGTGCTCTCAGGAGCCTACTAACCATTCCCAAAGTAAAAGGTTCTTCACACCACATAAGGTAACAAATTTTAACAACTGGGAAAATCATAAGCTATGTATTTAAATTTAACATTAAAGATACAATCTCTTTTCCTAATTTTAAATGTTATATAATAGTGTTCAGAATTTAGAATATTATGGTCCCTATTTTATATGAGTGGGAGTACGTACAAAAACTTTAAAACAGATGGTAAATTACACAGAGACATCAAGTGACAGTTCTAGCTGATTCAGCTCTAATTCATTTTGTTTGCTTTCTAACAGCACTATTTTAAAAAGAGCAATTTGGGAGTCCAAAGAACAGATTTCTATTTTAAGCAGAGGCAACAATCTTTACTCATGTAAGAAGCATTATACAGGTTAACAGAAGAAATGAACTGCAATGGAATACACTAGAGATATGTTAGGGGGAACCATTAGTTTTTATTCTTAAGGATGTGTACAAAGTTTATCAGTCTAACAGTCATTGAATTTATTAAGCCACAATTTTACTACATGAATTCGCCATTCTTTCCTTCAGAGCGCACTAAATAAAGAGAAGGCAATGTTTGCTTTCTTCTCTACAGTAACAACTGTGCATTTGGCCTGAATTCTAAATAACCAGGTTCTTTATGAAATTTTTGAAATTCGGCCAATATACAGATCTTTTCACTAAAAATAAGCATGAAGGAAACAAGCTAAATCATAACTATCATATATTTACTCAAAATAGGGAGAACAGCCTTCTAAGACAAGTTGGATAAACATGCAGAGACCTCACCATCAGCATACATGCTCTTCTGTCATGAAAAAAGACTGGCTGTTAATAACTTGGAGCATGAATATTCAATTGGATGTTTGATCACATAAGTACCTATGGCCTAAAATCTACTGATATAATACTTAACCAATCGCATAATATCTTTCTACATTCATTAAGCATATACGAGGTGTGATGGGTAGTTTTTTGTATGCTAACTTGGCAAGGCTATAATACTGAGTTATTACATCGAACACTAATATAGATGTTGCTATAAATATATTTTGTAGATGTAATTAACAGCTACAATCAGTTGACTTTAAATAAAGGAGATTACCCTCAAAAGTGTGGGTGAGCCTCACACAATCAGTTGAAGGCCTTACCCTTGAAGACTGTGGTTTCCTAAAGAACAAGAAATTCTACCTCAAGACTTTGGCATCAGCTTCTTCTGCCTGAGTTTCCAGTCTGCCAGCCTGCCTCCATAAATTCCAGACTTGCCAGCCCCCACAAATGCATGAGCCAAGTCCTGAAAATAGATCTTTAAATTAATGAATAAATAAATAAATAGATAAGAGCGTGTATGTATGTATATTGCTTCTGTTTCTCTAGAGAACCTTGACTGACACACTAGGTAAAATGGGAATCCCACTACGGATTTTAAATATTTTTAAAGTTAAAGTCATACAAGGAAAGAAATGCCTTAATTCAATAAATCTGGGGAAAACAAAGCGATCAGGAGCCTACCAAAAGACCAAACCTAATGACTGAGACACGCCCAACTAATTAAAATAAAAGTAAACTGTGAGATGTGCACTACATTGTCAGCATGAAAAAAAATGTAGGGAGAAGAGCAGGGGAAGTTTACTTCTAACAGAGTCTAGGGAAGGAGGAGGAGGGCTGGAAGGAAACAGGGCAAACAGACTGGCACACCTGAGTGGAGCTGTCCAGGTAAGAACTTATTCATCTAAGCTTTTTAAGTTAACAATGTTTCAGGGCTTACTATGTCCCAGGTATTTTACCTTGACTATCGCATCTGACTGTTCACAACATTAAGTGGCAGATACTATTGTATCCATAATTCTCAGGAGGGATGGGGGAGCCGATGACATAATTGTACAAGGTGACACAGCTACTAAGTGGTACCGGATCCCAATTATGAACCTAAGTCTTGACTTGAGCTATTGAGCTATCTGCTTCCCTAACAGCATTTCCCAGCAGAACAACAGGGCAAAACCATTTCAAAGCCAAAGAACCTTACGAGCAAGGTCACAGACGTATCAAAAGTAAATAGCAAAATTTTGAGATCTGTACATACAGAGAGGGCACTGAAGGGAAATAGCATGAGCAGAAACAGAAAAGGCAAATTGTTTAGAAAGAAAAGATTTCTGAGTCAAAACTGTTAATATCTCACAATTTTTCCTTTTTCTCCCTTCCCCTACCGCAACTAAATTTAATAAGAAATATAAAAATATTAATAAATTAACAGAAGTAAAAGAAATCCCAGTTTAGATGACATCAGCAGACCAGAGCAGTGAGAAATTCTGAGAAATAGAAAGCATACAGATTGAAGACAGAACTCAACAGATCTGAAAGACCAGTAACCCCTTAGAAGAAGATGGGAATCCAAAATACATTTCCTAGCAGAATGTAGGAAAAACTCAAAACAGAGTCAGTAGATTCTGAAGGAAGAAGCATGCCTCGGATGATGAATCAGGTAACTAAAGAACAAGACACCTACATCAGTCCTTTCTCTCTCTGAGAAGTTATAGGTGGTATTATCCCCAGATTATAAGTCATGAGAAACACCATAGTGATCCTTGAGACTAGAGAATCTGACCAATGTTCTGAATAACTTGTAACTACAGTTTACTTATATTCAGAAGGCAAGTAACCTACATACCTTATGGGAAACTCCACCCTACCCAATATGGACTGTCTACCTGCCAGGGCTCCTATAAATCAGAGCCCAGAGGCAATACCAGGTGAACAGAATCTCTATAACAACGAGTTCTACCTTTTGGTTCTATCATTCGCTACGAATAAATCTATGCTTAAAAAAATCAAAGAGGTTTAGGACACCCCAAAACACTTGGATTTGGCATACTATTTTGAACTAACTGCACTTAAAAAACAAGTGCATAAAAGGCAGTGTGACTTCCCTTTCCTTCCAGAAAACAGGAGATAAAACTCCCACGTGAGAGATGTCCTCCCTGCACCTGGAGGAAAAGAACACTCTGATCACCAGAGACTGGGAGTAGAGGCTGAGAAAAATCTGTACAAACAAACCTTTTAAAAATAACCCTATTATCTTCCTTCAGCCTCCCCATGTATTTTAGCTACTTTTTCACAATGACCAGTCTTTGTTCAACCTAATATATAAATACTTAGGTTTTCTGTGTCTTCATTTTCCTATGAAAGCTCCCAAATACATGTTAAAAAAAAAAATTATAGGCTTTTCTCCTGTAACCTGTTTATGTCAATTGACTTCTTGGGCCCAGAGACCCTAAGAGGGTAGAGGAAAAGTTTTACCTCCCCTACGTATCAGTATCCATCCTAGGAAAATCAACAACATGAAAAGAAGTATCAAATTCAACAATGTCTAAGAAAAAATAATTAACATGGGAAAACAACAACAACAAAAATACATGTTTAAAAGAATAATAAATTTCCCCAAGAAAGTCAAGGAAATATGACATCCAGCAAAAAGAAAAATAATTATCTGGGGTTAAAACAAGATTATTGGAAAATAAAAGTACAAAGGGTCGATGTGTATCAGGTCATGGAGGTCTGCAGCTAGATTCTACATCCTGGATGCCATTCCCAGGAAACACACTGGGCTCTGCCCATTAGCCTCCCTCCTGGCCTCTTCCCTTCTTCTTAGAAGCATGTTCAAATCTTCTTTAATTCATAAAAAGCTTTTTTCCCTGACTTAGATCTCTCTC
>CM053509.1:20086810-20115087 GCA_028627145.1 Eidolon dupreanum
ATTTAATATGCAAGTCATGATTAACACCTTTTCATGAAAAGCTGGGAGACCTGGTCACTTTGCACCCATATTCCCAAACAGCAACAATGGCTGCAGCCAAACAGCCTGCATGGGGCCTGCAGTCTTATGCTCTCCACTGTCCCCGATACTGTCTTCCTGACCCTGGAGCCTATGTCAGTGGCCATTTATCACTCTACTTACTCCCTTGTTTTTCTTAGTGTAGAAAAATATTTTTTCTTACTCTAAGGCCTCCTTTTACTCATTCACATCGTTGGCCAGGCACTAATCTGCTTTAGAAGGACAAAGTCAACAAAGTTAAAAAATATGGTAAGAGAAGCCAGGGCTCAAATTGTGGTTTAAAGGTGGGTTTGAAATAGGTTAAAATGGAAGAAAGTTGAGTTCCTGAAAAAGAATGTTTAAAAGGAGACAGTAACTATGGATGGAACTTTAGAAAATACCTGTATTTCATGTTTGCAAAGGAAAGGTAACAGTAACAGTAAGTGAAAGGCAAGTTCAAGGAGTAAGAGGTTTGAGGAAGATTTCAAAATGAGTTAAATTGATGGTACACAGATTACACCCAAAATCCATTCAGTTGTGAGACTAGTGCTGCAGAAAAAAATCAGAGTCCATTTTTATTAAACTCAAGTCTAAAGTACCCATGAAACTGTACTACAAATCAACTGGTTAAGGTTAATAGAGAAATATGTGTCTCTTAACTACTGTCAACATAAATGTCACCAAGTTCTTGAAGGCCATTTTTCATTGACTGGAATTATCACTCGATATCTAAATTACTTAAGTTTCATCCTACATGTTAAAAGCATTTTCAAATAAAAAGCAGAGGCAGAACAAAATAATAGGCACAATTCAACAACAAAACTTCCTAAAATTGTTGCATGTAAGAGAATCACTTATATGACCATAACAACAAAACTGGCCAGTTAACAAAAAAGTTACCAGGGTTTTCTCCAAATTTCTATGTAACGAGGAAATATTAAAACAAAAGTGAAACAGTCTCATTTTAGAGCTATCAAAGTACCAAAGTAAGTTATATTTTGTACACTTAAAACTATATTAAATTAGCAAAATAATTTTGTACATTTGATACTAAGAAGCCTGAATTAAAACTGCTTGTGGTTTTATAAATTGGGATAACACCTTTAAAAGTAAGTAATGTTTAGCAAAATGCTCAAAACTCTTGTAATCAATGGCATGCCTAAAAGTGGACCTTACATAAATAATACGACAGAAGCAAACGGTTATAAGAATGAAAATATACTCTGCTACAGTGTATTTTAAATGAAAGAGATAAAGAATCTGGAAACGAGTGAACTGTCAAACAACAGAAATATTATATAGAAAATTATAGCGCACCATTATAATTATAATCTATAAGTTATTATCTTTTAATGTGACAATAATGAAGACCATATGGATCATGGGAAAATAACTGATATGTGAACATAGAAAATCAAATAATGTATCTACCAAGATTACAACTAGATAAAAAAAGAAAGGAAGGGAGAGGGAGAGGGAGGAACAGAAAAAGAGAGAAAGAAAAGGAAAAGAAAAAGAGAAAGGGAGGAAGAGGGAAAGGGAAGGAAGGGAGGGAAGGGGAAGGGAGGAGAGGAAAAACGAAAAGAAAAAAGAACAGAACAGAAAAAAAGAAGATGTGTTTGCATGTGCTCAAGCCAAGATGGAAATACTCAAAAAGTGTAAATAATCAGTAATATATGGCATGATAGATTTATGGAGTGTTTCTTCCATGTTTCAGTATTCTTTTAATAATACAATAGGTGAAACGGGGAGAAAATCTGGCATCATGGGATTATAAAATTGGCAGAGACAAAACCTATAGCTATCGTGCTAAGGAGAGAGGATAGAGAATGCTGGAAGAGACAAACCTAAGAACAGTGAAGATGAGTTTTAACAAATGAGATAAAACTAGGAAGCTCCTGGGGATCTCAGAGAGCAGTTTCAGCAGAACAGTAGAGACAAATAATATGCAAAGAATTGATTAATCTGAGTGGGGGGGAAATGTAGTAGTTTGGGGAAGAATCAGGCTTGAGATAAGTTTATTTTAGTCTACAGCTTAGGAGAGTGAATGATCAGGAAAGAGAAAAACTGAAAATTCAAAAGAGAAGGAACACGATGAAATGTCTCTTAGAGGCCACGTGGCACAAAGACTCAAGTTGCACAGAGTAGGACTTAGCTTTTTATTCTCTGCCCCTGAAAAGCACTAAAAGTTATCTACAGAAATGATACATCAATGAAAATTTTCATATCTTCTTAAAATAAGAAACACTTATTAAAACGGATCTCAAACAGTATTTGAGCATAAAAGCAAGCAACACAACTCAAACAGAAGATTCCCCACACTGACTTCTAAAAAAGCTAAAGGTTCTAAGTTAAACCCCTAATAAAATAACTGGGTTAGAATGATGACTGTTTTGTATACATCTAAAATTCATGTTTTTCTTTATTTCAACATCGCTAAAATCAGGATGTATCTTATAAGTGGTGGCATCTTAGCTCTGTATCATAGTTTAAAAGGCTGTTTTTTACTCCTTCACAATACATAAAATGTCTTACAATGGAAAGCATCTTAAATTCAACAAAACGTTTTATCTCTATCCTTACAAACTATTCTCTCATGTTACTACATAACTACAATAGAAAAGAGGAGAGGAGAATAGAAACTTGGCCCATGCTATTTTAAACTACTTTATTTTACAAAAATATGGACTTGTGAACATTTCACCAGGCAGATTTCTGATTCTAAAATTAAATGATTCCCATGGTCCTGATCCAATAAAGTTTACTCATGCTTATAGAGAATATAAATCACACAGATACATTTATGTTTCACAATTCTCCATGAAATTGATAGCCATTTTACAATGCAGGAAAACTGACATTTAAGGGTAAAAGACAACTAAACCATAATATACTTTTAAACAAAATACTTTTTAACAAAAAACAGAGGTAAGGGCATTTGTTATTAAAATATTAAACTTTAAGGGCAATTTAAAATGCATATTCACATCTTTACAGGTTTTCTGTAAATCTAAAATTATTCCAAAATAAAGTTTACCAAAATAAATATATACATATTACAACACAGTTTGTATTATTGTATATATGCATAGTAACAATTATTACTGGCAATTTCATTGGTGTTTTGATCTCAACTAATGGTTTATCTGTGAAGATAAAAGTTTAAAGAGAAATACTTAATGAAACATTTATAGCATCAAACACTTTTGGAAATTATCATGATCACAACAATAAGCCACTCCAGATTGCAATGCACTACACCTTCTTCATGTTTTACAAATAAGGAAACCAAACTTGCCAGCCAATAAATTTATTATGTTCCTGTCTATACTAATGAAAATACATAAGACAATCAAATTGATGAAATTAGCATCTTAAAATGATTCTTCAGCATAATCAACTTATATCAGGCCAATGATTTACTTACAAAATTATTTTAAAGTAATTCTGAATATAAACATGGGTTAAGCATCAAAACCGAAACAGGTATCACACCAGAAAATCCATGACCTTCTAGTTGCACATCTTTCTAATTTACAAAGCACCATCACAAGTACTGCTCTTCGGATAACTGCTCTTCGGATAACATACTACCAAACACAATAACTCCAGGTGTTACAACTTTTAATATTATCTACACTATTTGAGGCTAAAGTTATGCCAAGTTTATTGTGCTGACATATGTTAAGCACATTTTTTCAATGGAGATCACAGGTATGATGGCTATGAAATTTCAATACCATAAACCAGGATAGATGTTACGTGATTTTAACTCAAGAAATTGCAACTAATTTTGTCTTATATAAAAGGAGAATATTTAATAGAATTCCAAATTTCCAGGATTTTATCACTGCCTTCTATAAAATGTGAAGACAATCAACATTTTCTTTTTTTTTACTTGCTAACTGATTTTTATTCTTTTTAAAAACATGTTCTGATTATTTAATATAAGCAATACATTGTTAGGAGAAATTAAAAAACAGTATCTGCCCTCAAGAAAATTATGGTATACAGGGGAAAGAAATATAAAGAACTTTAACATATGGCAGAATATGGTAAGTGCTATGAGAACACAAAGATGAAAAAATTCTATTAGCTAAGAGGTACATTAGGCCATAACTAGATTTACATTATTGCGAGTGAAAAATAGTCCCTCTGGACTAACAGGATCACTAGTAATAAGACGATATCAGCATCTTATTTTAGTTCTCAGTAACATTTTTTAAACATTGACAGATTTCATATTTCATAAGTCCACTGTAGTTTATTACTAATAGTCAAGAAATTTTTTCTGACTGTTTAAAATAGTCACACATCACAAAGATCCTTATAATAGTACAATACTGAGATTTATACAAATTATACATTTAGTCATTCAGATAACCAATTATATATATTTCTCATATATTTTTGGTCTTTGTTCAGTCAGGTTCCTGGCTCGCAGCTCCCCAAACCCTTGGAATTTCCTAAGTGATGAGAGCTTAAAGGTGTCTCTCACTTAAGTTAATGAGGTGACTTTTGGAAAGCAACTAAAGATAGGGGCTGGTTGCCAACAAAGCCAACCATGTAATTAGAGGATTAGAACTTTCATCCCCACCCTACCCCTCACCCCCAACCTCCAGGAAGGGAACAAGGGCAGGAGAAATGGCCAGTGATTTAATCAATAGTGCCTATGTAATCAATCCTCCGGAAAAATCCAAAAGGACAGGGCTTGGAGAACTCCCCTACCAGTGAATGTGTGGAGATTTGGGGAGAGCTGCATGCTGGGAGAGGGCATGGAAGCTCTGCACCCCTTCCTCATACCTTGCCCTATGCATCTCTTCATCTGGCTTTTGATGTGTATCTTTTAATATCCTTTGTAATAAATCAGTAATCTAGTGAGTAAATGGGTTTCCTGAGTCCTGTGAACCATTCTAGAAAATTAATCAAACCCAAGGAGGGGGTTGTGGGAACCTTTGATTTACAGCCAGTAGGTCAGAAGTCCAGGTAACAGCCTAGACTTGTGGCTGCCGTTTGAAGTGTATGAGGGGCGGAGGGCAGTCTTGTGGGATTGAATCTTTAACAGGTGGAATCTGACAGAATCTCCAGGTTAAAGAGGTATCAGAATTGAGCTGAAACATAGGACACCCAAGTCAGTGTCCAGAGTTGCTTGTCAGTGTGGAGAACCCCCCACCCCTGCAGTGGAACTGGGTCCAGGAACCCAAAAGAAATAGTAAAACCAAAATAACCAAATAAAAGCGGAAGTCCTTGAACATAAAAAGGTTTCTAAGTACAGTTATGACAAAGAATTCAAATTACTCATTCTCATTTCAGGATGTAACATGCAGAAGGATAAAAAAATGGTAGATTCAATGTTTTTTTTTTTTTAAATAATCTTTTTTAAAAAACTGAAATATACCTATCAGTATGCAAATCCTAAGTGTACACCTTTCAGAATTTGCACAAAGTGAACCCACCCATGTAACTACTATGCAATCAAGAAAGCATCACCAATACCTCAAAGGCACTCTCGTGGGTCCTATGTAACTTCCAAAGCCAGTGACCATGATGACTTCTAGCACCATAGACTTGTTCTGCCTATTTTTAAACTGACCATTTTACAGCACAAGAAAAGCAATTTACTTAAATGAGGTGACAGAGTATATGCTGTCTTCTTTCACTGGATCCTGTGAACCTTACCTATGTTGTAACAGAAAGCAGTAGTACTATCATGTGCACATACCACAATGTATCTTTTCATTTACTATTGAGAACATTTTATTTTTTTTCTAGTTTGGCATTAGTTCAAATAATTTTTGGACGTGTTCTTTGGGGACACGTACACATGTGTTTCTGTTGTCTGTACACACCTAAGAGTGAAATTGCTGGATCGAAGCTTGTACCAATTGATAATCTCACTAGCAGTGGGTGAGTTCCAGTTGCTCTACACTTGTAATTATGTCTTTTTTCATTCTGGTGAGAATATAATATTATATCATTGTGGTTTTAATTTGCATTTCTCTTATAAGAAATGGTTTTGAAAGCCTTTTTAAAGACTTATTGGCCAACTGAGTGTCTCACCCCTCACCCTACCCCCCACCCCCAGGTGTCTTCTTTTGAGAACTACCCATTCAAGTTTATGTCTTTGGCCAGTGGAAAGGTAAGAGTAAATGGAGGGTCTGGTTTATGCTGGTTTGTAATTCTTTATATATTCTAGATATGTGTCCTGTTGAATAGATATCTATATCTATATCGACATATCTATATCTGTATATAGCAAATAACTTCTACTGAGTGGCCTGCCTTTTTGCTGCCTTACCAATGTTTTTTGATGAGGAGAAATTCTTAATTTTAATATAGTTCGATTTATCAATTTCTTTCTTTCTGGTTAATTTCAATGGAATTCAAACATTACTCTCCAAATAGAAAAATGAGCACATTTAGACTACTTTCCATTAATATACTGGCATGTTTATAACATAAAGTTGATCATTGAAATAAAGTTATACAAAGATTTTAACTCCTAGCAAACTAAGTGTAAAGAACTGTTCAATAAAAATTTCCCAGTGGTCATTTTAGTGTGAAATGTTTAGGAACTGGTTTCTGGTGAGGCACATCTCATTTTAATGACCTCCTAGTCAGGGACATTTTAAATTTCCACTCTCACTTGAGCAATTTAGAACAATAGTTCTTAAAGATAAGTTTTACTTGAGTATCATGAGAAAATTTGGGAAACCAAATAAATGTGATAAAAGGGCCCCACAAATAAATAACATGCCAGAATATCTCATAACTAAAATCAGGGTGCTGACCATTTAGTACATCAAAAACATTTTCTTAAACTTCTGCTTAGATAATTTCTACAGAAGGAGTCACTGTCTTACTTCATATTCTGAAAGGAGAACCAAAAATAACTGAGGAAAATAAAGCTATTAGATTGATAATTTAAGATATGATATCTGCATAATAAATTATCATATTATGATATAATTACATATACGTTGAAGAAGAATTTGCTTGACAGTATGAGGCATGCAAAGCAGCAAAGTACTTTAGAGACTTAAGTAAAAATCTGATCAAGAATACAGAAGCAGACATTGTGCTTATATA
Source organism: Eidolon dupreanum (assembly GCA_028627145.1). Classification (NCBI taxonomy): domain Eukaryota; kingdom Metazoa; phylum Chordata; class Mammalia; order Chiroptera; family Pteropodidae; genus Eidolon; species Eidolon dupreanum. Next base: position 20,093,957 of record CM053509.1, read on the forward strand.
AATTACATACATGGGAACAGTTTCCTTTTCTATTTTTATAACCTTGTGTTAAATCACCAAGCCACTAATCAAGTTTTATTTATAACAAATGCATCAAAATGACATGATGAATATGGGAAAAGAATTAACCCTGCAACCCATGATTTAAATATTTAAGTTATGCAACAATGATTTGAGGAATACTTTTTCTTGTCACTTTTAGTTTAGTTTAAGTTGGTATCAGTAATAATTCATAGAGGCCCTCTTGTTTGAAGAATTCAAAGAGCATACAAGTATTCTAACTTTCATAAAGGACTTTTAACAAAAATATGCCATACTACACCATCAAAAAAAAAGTCTTGTAAAGAACATCTGGTTAACCATCCACCTATGGTTAAACAGCACAAACTAAAAATCGTACTTCATCCTGTCCTGGCTTGTCATGAGCAGCGATACCTAACTTATCAGAAAAGCTCCACCTGACAACCTCTATCCATCCCACCATAGCCAGGGAAAAGGAAAGCAGCAAAAAAGTTGGCAGAGAAGTTACATTTAATAACAAGAACCTATTACAATGAATCCAGGGTTGCTCAGCAGCATCCACATTACTTGTGCAAAACAGAACATATCTTACAAGTTATACTGTTTATTCAGCCTATAAACAAAGCTTGGTGCATATACAGATTCACATTTACAGACCTCCACATAGCAATTTCACATCCCCAGTATGAGAAGCACTAAAACAGATGTTACAGAGTTTATGTACTTTACTCAGAAGAGCTCCTGCAGCATTAACTGAGAAGCACTTCACTAATCTTTTTCAAACACAATTCTAACAGGCTGATTCACGATCATTTCGAAAAAACAGTAAACCAGAAAAGGAATGGGAAGTAGGACCACTGCCAGAATTAGACATGTCAACAGCAGAAAAGTAAAGCCTGAATGAGACATAAGCAGTCTTACACCACTCAATAGGCCTTGAAAGTTTTCCGGTAATTCCAAACCTATATAATAACTATAATTTATAACAATGACCTCCATTATCAAGAAAAGATTATATTTGGTGTACTTAAAATAGTTTTTCTCAGAAATGGTTAACAGATTATTTAAAGCTCAAAGAGGACATTTTACCAAAGAGTATATAAGGATGGTAAATACATGAAATATGCTTAAAATCATTCGCCATTAGGGAAATACAAATTAAAGCCAAGATGAGGTACTGCTACCCACATATTAGAATGGCTAAAATATAAAATACTAGCAATACCAGGTGGTACAGAAAGCAAGTGAACTCTCAAACACTAGTAGTGGGAATGTAGAACAATACAACTACTCTTGAAAACAGTTTGGCAGTTTCTTACAAAGTTAAACATACACTTACCTACCACACAGAAATCACACATCTACCTAAGAGATAAAATGAAAGCTTAATGTTAACAGAAAAACTTTAAAATAAATGTTCACATCACCCCAAGTGGAAGCGAACTGGCATATCCATACAATGGAATACTCAGCAAAAAAAAAAAAAAAAAAAAAAAAAAAAATGGCATGAACTACTGATAGATACGAAACCTGGATGAATCTCAAAGGCATGCTAAGTGAAGGAAGCCAGTCTCATGACTCTATATGACATACCAATTAAGTTGAACAACATTCTCAAAAAGACAAACTGTAGAAATGGAGTAGAGATCAGGGGTTGCCATAGGATACGGGTGGGAGGAGAAGTGGCTATAAAGGGATTGCATGAGGGAGTTTTTTGGGGTTATGAAACTGTTCTGAATCCTAATTATGGTGGAAGTTACAGGAATCTAAATATGTGTTAAATGTTATAAACTGTACACATTCATGACAGTTTAAAACTGTGATAATTTTAAGAGGATTCTCCTTTTACTTTGATTATCATAGATGTAAATAAAATACTAAGAAAATGTGGCAGATTTGAAAAAATATATAAAGTATTACACTGTAACATTCTCATATGACATACATGACTGATTCCAATAGCCTTCAAAGACAGAAAAACATAAACCATAAACAGTAACCATAAGAAAGCTGAAGTAGCTACACTATTACAAGACAAAGTGAACTTTAAGACAAAAAGCATTCCAAGAGAAAAAGAATAGTTTAAAATGATGAAAGGGTCAGTCAGGGAGATATAATAATTATAAATGTATAAGCAATCTAACAATAGAACCCCAAAACGAGTGAAATGAAAATGGACAGAAATGAAATAAAAGACAAATCAACAACAGAGACTTCAAACACCCCACTCTAAATAACTGATAAAACCACCAGACAAAAAGTCAGCAAGGCTATCAACACCTAAACAGCACTATTAGCTACATGAACATAACTGACATCTACAGAACACTCCATCTAACAGAATACATATTCTTTTCAAGGCTCAATATAGATCACTTGAAATGTCACAAAACATGTTTCAAAACATTTAAAAAGACTTAAGTAATACAAAATATGTTTGGGACTCCAAAACTAAATCGACGACCAGAAGAAATTTAGGAAATCTCCCAATATTTGGAAATTAAACAATAATTTCTAAAAATATGAGTCAAAGAAAAAACCTGCAAGCAAAATTAAGAAATATTTTGAACTGAGTGAAAACAAAAATACTTGTTAAAATTTATAGGATACAGCTAAAGCAGTTATTAGAGAAATTTTTATAGTTTTAAACTTAAGCCTATGTTAGAAAAAATTTCAATTCATTTCTACTTTAATAAACTAGATAAAGAGTAACATAAACCTAAAACAAACAAAAAAAAGGGCATTAAATAAAATTTAGAGCAAAAATCAATAACACTGAAAACAGAAAAACAATAGAGGAAAAACAACAATGAAATCAAAATCGGTTCTTTACAAATGTCAAAAAAATTGACAAACCTTTGTTTAGACTGACCAAGAAAAATAGAAAAAGACACAAAATCAGGAATGAAAGAGAGAGGCATTACTATTGACCCTACAGAAAATGAATATAAGGGAATATTATGACAAACTGTATGCCACTGAATTAGACAATTTAGGTAAAATGGACAAATTCATAGAAAGACATAAATTAACAAAATTGATACAAGAAGGAACAAAAAAATCTGACTTATAACAAGAAATTCGACTAGTAATTTAATATCTTCCCACAAAGTAAAACCCAGGCCCAAATGGTGCCACTGCTGAATTCTATCATATATTTAAAGAATAATGCCAATTCTTCACAAACTCTTCCAAAAAATAAAGAACACATCCCGATTCATTTTATGAACTCAGTATTATCCTAATACCAAAGCCAGACAGACATAACAAAAAAAGAAAACCAATGGACCAATATCCTTCATGAATATATGCACATAAAGTTTCAATTAGTAGACTAAATCCAGCAACAAAAAGGGAGATAAATGTGTAAAAAGGACTAGATAACTATGAACAAGTAGAATTCATCACAGGAATGTAAGTTTCATTTAACTTCTGAAAACTGATTAACGTAAAAGAAGATCTGAAAACTAATTAATTTAATATAATATGTTAACATAGTAAAGGACAAAAAGCATAATCACATCAATATATACAGACAAAATTTAATACCCACTCATGATTTAAAAAGAACCCTCAATAAACTAGGAACAGAAGAGAACATACTCAACCTAATAAAGAGTATCTGTAAAAACCTACAGCTAACATCATACTTAATGGTAAAAGACTTTCCCCCAACATCAGAAACAAGATAAAGATGTCCACTCTCACTCTTTCTATTCAATATTCTACTGGAGGAGTTCCAGCTGGTGTGATAAGGCAACATAAAAAAAATAATAATAAAGGTGTCCAAATCATAAAGACTTAAAATTGATAGCTTTCGAAGCCTCAATTTTCTAGATTTTCGATCCCCCCATACATGTATTACCCAAGTAAACAACTCATATTTATAAATCAGAGCCAATGTGCTTTTTGTGTGGTAAATATTAAACCACCAATTTCCCTTGGCCTGGCTTGTCAACATTATCTGTAATCAGAAGTACAAAAATTCTTTGGTGGAATTAACAAACACAAATAAGAAACAACATATCAATTTAAAGATTAACAGGAGAAAATATTTGCTGAATTAAAATCTATTCATCTTAGAATATCTGACACAAGTGTATATGCATTTGAATTATATCTTAATCTAGTTGAATAAAATTATACAAGCATTGTATAATATCAGCTTCACTCTCGGCATAACATGCATAACTTTTGTTCCATTGTTTGTGAGAAAGGAAGCAATAATCCGCATTTCCAATATGAACTCGGGTTATATCTTCTGATGAGGGCTACTTATGATGAAATAGTCCTTTTTATGTGTCAATACTCTGTCCTCAGAGTCACTCTGGTCCATCAGTCACATACACAAGAAAATATAACTTTGTATTGTCCACAAATACCGTTAGAGAATAATACCTGGCACCCACCCAAGCAGTTGTTCAATAACTATTTCTATAGGGAGGATTAGAGGGTTAGATATCGGAGATGAGTTCCCTTGATGGGAATTGAGTTGGAAATTGAAGAATAGTACAGATGTAAAGGGGATCCAGGACCCTGCCTTTCAGGGCAAAGAAAGGGGAGATAAATATATAAAAATGCCATTTACTTCCCTCAGAGAAAAAGTGAAGAAATTTACCTCAGAGCCTTTCAAGTACAATTAAAGCTACTTCTAGACTTATCTATGGAACAAGTAACCACTTTGATGAAGCTCAATAGCCAAAGCAGAGGGAAAGCACACGTCAGCATTTTCTGATGCTCCCTAGCCACTAAAGCAAAGCCTGAACTGGCTCCTCCAACACCTCCCTCAGAAGGTTGGCTTGCACACCAAACTTTTAGACCATTAAAAAGGCGGATGCACGAGGCTGGTCTTGTCACACAGTCTGCAAGTCTAAGCCAGAAACAGAGATCGTTTATGCTCAGAGTTTATATTAACATGATCTATCTCCAAGAACAAACCTGCTATCTGCCTCAGTTGAAGTCTAGACTATTAAACAGCTTTATCTGTCAAGCTGTTTCAAAGATTTTTCCTAAATAAAAGGAGCCCTCGATTACACACTGAAAACGTAGCCTGACCCCTTCCTCTTGCTGCTGCTGTTTTTTCAATAAAACATCAAGCTGATTCTTTATACTGTTGGAAAAAAACATGGTTATATGGAAATTTAAAGCTTTTGAACTAACAAAACTAACACCGTGTTCCTATATTCTGGCATGCCTCACCTCCCCCTGAAACTTCAAGCAAGCCACACTTGCTCCTTTTTGCCAAGTCCTTTTTGTACTGTGCCATCTAGCACAAAAAAATTAAGCTAATACACTACTTCTTTGCACTTCACCTCTGGTAGTTGCCAATATTTCTCAAAGTATCCAAACAAAGACCTTGTTGTCAAGGACAAGAGTCTGCCGACCTGGATGCCTTGGCCAGTCACCACTAGACAGGTTTAAATACAGTCAGACCACCGGGTGGTTGAGAAGGAGGTGCTGGCAGACAGATGAGCAAAATACTGAAGTACATTTTTCTCAGGCCACCAGTCGGCTCAGAAATATTTATTGAGCACACTCTCTGTATCAAACTCTGCTCAAAGTTATGGGCACATCGCAGGGAATAAGACCAAACCACAGGACCTCAAGGAGCCTCACTAATGCTCACTCAAAATGCAAAATCTAAAAATTCCAGCTTTAGTTTGAGAAAGAAAAAAAAAGGGAGTCAACCTCTTTATGCCCGAGAATAACATCAGTAAAAGACTGTATAATTGATCTCCCTGCATCTACTCCTACTACCTTCTAATACATTCTCTACAAAGCTACTGAGAGGCCTTTGAAAAAAACAATACGCCTTTGCCTAACGCCATTCCATGGCTTCTCATTACACTGGGCATAAAATGAAAATTTCTTCACAGGGTCTAACAGTCCCCGCATGACAATCCAACAAATTTTTCTAAGTCTGAAGTCACCATCTCTCCAATGACTATGCTCCAGCCACATTACCCTTCAGGTTTGTTGAATACTGTCAGCTTTCCTGAAACATTTCCCATCTCCCAAGTTGCAATTCAGCTAATTCCCACTCAACTTTGTTAGAAGTACTCCCTCTCCCTCTACCACATACTGACCCTGAACTAAATGAGGATATCGGGTACACTCTCATATTTCCAAATAACTTGCTTTCATGTACCATTTGCTGAACATGTAGCCCACAAATCCTACTTATGTTTTTTTGTTTGTCTGTTTGTTTTTAATAAAACATCAGGTTGCTCCTTTATACTATTGGAAAGACATGGTTATGCTGCTTCCAGAGCACTAGTTTATATCTATATATTTAGTTGTGTGCCCATATTATTTCTTCATATCTCTTCCACTAAGCCACAAATTCTATAAAGACAAGTGCATTATCAATTTGGGGAAATACAATGTCCCCAGAGCCTGGGATGCTGCTGCCTTACTACATGGAAATGACCCAACGGATAAAAAAGAAGGAACAATGATCACTGAACAATGAGAACAAATATTATTTAAACTTCAGAGAACTGTGCTCAGAGATAGCTCAGGGTTTCCAAGAGCCACATTTAGTTTTTTGCTTGAGTTTTCTGTTGTAATGAAGGCTTTACTGGGGAAAAAATCCAGATTAGTTAAAAGATGATGAAAATCTACTAGTAATTGATAGTTCCTTTCCAATCAGTTAAAAATGTTATCTACTGTGTGGATTTGGTTTCTTTCTGTTGTTTAATGTGGATGTTCTGTCTATTTTTGAAAGGATACTCTCAAGATCAAAAAGGGTGTTGATTACTTTAGCACTCGTAACCTATGGAGCTTTTTTTTTTAAATTAAGATATTATGAATAGTATTGTTACTAACTTAAATGAACAAACTTCCCAGTATTGGGAATAGTCATCTTCATCCCTATTAAAACATTAACTATGAAAACTTTCCCCTACAGTGTATGTGCATCATAATTAGGTAGCTTTCGATACCTATGGTTGCCTTTTTGAAGGAAATTCTACTTTTATAGTTTAAACTTTTATATTGTGAGGAAAAATAAGTATTGCTAGTGCTTTGCTTTTGTCCAAATAGGTACACAACAAGGAAAAATATATATATATAAATGCTTCCACAGATGTGTCAAGCAATGTCACTGTATGACATTTCTATCCCAGCTAATAAGTATGGCATCATAGTCTTAGAGATGTCCAAACATTACTTGTACAATGCAAAAATATTCATAGTAGCCCTGTGTCAAAAACATGTGAATTATTGCAAAAACATGGACTATACACACATATATTATATATATATACACACACATACATACACATATATGTTTAATATATACATATTTAATATACTTTGACCTCTTATAAACAAAAAGGAAACAAAAGTCCCACATTTATTTTGATGTAAAAAAAAAACATTACAGACACAGGACTGTCACAAAATAATAATTTCGTTTTGCTAAATATACCAAAAAGACTCACACTAACTCTGTTTAAATGTATAAGCCTCAACGAAGCTACTATACAAATGATTAGTGATGGTAACCATTAAGACAATTAAAAAAATGGTGTCCAAAAATAAAGATACTTTTACTGCATAAAAAGAAATATTTATTTTACCTTTTTAAACCATGAAGAAAAAAATTGCCCTTAATAAGTGTTACTTTTTTTAATAAAGTCTAAATAATTCAAGTATTAAGACAAAATTTTAGGTAATAATTCAAATATATCCATACATGCTCAATATATGCTTGCTTCTCTGATAATTAAAAAGTTAGTCATAAACTCTTCCCCAACCCAACCTTACCCTTATAAACTTTTCTGTTGAACACATTCTCTGTAAACTTCAGACTTGGGTGTAATAAAACGAGACATGAAAAAATCACTCCACATTTTGATAACTGATTATTCACTTGCATACTATAAATGTTATGTTTACATCATTCAATAATCTAACTTTGAGCCCAGGTGAGAGCTATCAATAGTCTTATTTTTCTCATCTTAGGGTTACCAACATTTATCCTGTCCCCGAGGAATATTTCTGACTCATCTAAATACAAATGAAGAATACAGCATATGGTAGTCTTATCACCTTAGAATTAACTCGTTAGATTTTCCTTCTATGGTGTGTAGCCTTTCTCAATCAAACTAGAAAACATCCAATAAAATTAATGTACAGAAATCACATTCCATTCTATGATGCTTAGTCTTTCGTCTTGCTATGAATTCTCTGGAAAAAATAAGTATGGACTGAAGAAAGTGGCATATGGCATGAAGACTGGGCCCTAAGTTATAGGGACACTGGTTTCATCTAGTCTAAATGCGTACTGCCTTTCCGAGCCTAAAACAGAGCCATGCGAATTATAAAAAATAGCCCATCAGATCCCCAAGCCTCGAATGTACCAGAGGTCAGCTTTCTAAAGGCAGTGTCTATTTTTAAACTAATATAAGTGGGGTTCTAAATTTGACCTGAATTTAAATAATCAACTGGTGAGGAATGTCCAGCTGGACTCTTATGCACTTAAAATCGCTTGAGGGAGGTCCAAACAAAGTTTATTTCATACACAACAGACAAAGCCTTCTCTTAGCAACTGGCATCTTCCTCAAAGGAAGAGCAGCAGCTGGGAAGAAAGAGCCATCCTGCAGCTGAGAGTCCCTGGAATTTACTTCTTCACATAACTAATAAGAGCTGTCCATTCTTCACATTTAGATGGTTCGGGAAAACTAATTTCCGATTGCTCAGCACAATAAAATGAGGTAATAAAACACATTTTCAACAGAGCACAGAGTACATGAATATTGTCCCAAAGAAGAAGCCAACAAAAACCTATTTTTAAGCTTCCCCACAGTACACTTCTCTTCAGAAAGTACAAGTTCACAGGGCCATGCAGACCAAAATAGTCTCATTGGCAATGAAGAAAGAGTTTTCTTTTTAAATTTTGTGTTTAGAAATTGGAAGATAAAAGAAAACTATAAATATCCTATCAAAATATCAGTTAAGTAATTATAGCACTGATTGCTGAAAATTTTGAAAACTGTTATCCTCAATTTTGAGAATGCTTCAAAGTACTTAGAACTTTCATAACTTAAAAAATATTTTGAGGGTATTACAGTGGTATAAGGTAGGCATTAGCATACTGTATTACTTAGGAAATTATGTTCTATCAATTTTAGTAGCCATGTTAGAAAAATCACTGCCAAGTCAGAGGTGAAAAAAATAAAACAAATAAATCTCTGGGAAAACATGTATAAATATGAAAGTACATAAATTATATATCTATTTCTATAAACCAAAATAACACTAATTCAGTAAAACCCATTTAAGTTAATTAAACTACTGATAATCAAGAATGAGAGTGAAATGCCAGATGTGCCCAAATGTATATGTCACACACAAAACCGGTCTCCTCTCAGCCTACCATTCTGTCCCAGTCCCTAAAGAGAAACTAACACTGTGATTCAGAGGGCAGAGCAAAACCAAATATTTCATTTTCTAGATATCTGAAAGATCAATCTGATTTTAAGATTCAAAAACTAGAGACAATGAAAAGTATATACATAGTACCTACAACAAAAGCCTTGATCCCATCATGCTTCATTCATTCATTCATTCAAAGAACATTTACTGAATAATGGGCTGAGGCTTCTGGTTGCTACCCAATATGCACTCTCTCCTTGTTCCTAATGGAACCCCCAAATTATCTCAGGGAAGCAAGGCACCTAACTAACTAAAAGACTACCTTTCGCAACCTCCTTCACAGCCAGATGAGTCCACATACCTAAGTCTGGCTGATGAAAAACAAGCATATGTGTTTTGAGAAAATCAAGTAAAGACAGGTTGCTTAAAGAGGGCTGCCTCTGTTCAGAATTGCACCCTTTTCCCTCCCTCCTTCCACTTTTTAGAATATGAATGTAATGCTTCCAGTAGCTCTATTATACGATGTAAACACCTTAAGGGTGCATGCCCAGAGCTCAAAGAGAGGGTCTAAGCAGTATACCTTTAGTGCTGTCACAATTAGGGAGGTAATGGTCAAAGATACACTGCAGAGAATAATCACCTCTGATGCTATTTTTGCCTCGTTATTGCTAGCAACAGTCTGTTGTCTCATACCCATGAATATAAACAAGCTCATAAAATCCCTGAAAGAACAGAGTTTAAGGAACAGCATGTACCTTCCATGAGAATTTAATGTTCTCAAAGAAGAAACACAACATAAGAATCACCAGTCCCTTCTCTGTTCATACCTTTAATCTTTCACTTAAGCACTTACACATTGAGGATCTTGCGCGAGTGTGCGCACTGTGTGTGTGTGTATGTGTGTGTGCGTGCGCACGCGTGCTTGTGTTCTGTTGTCTGTCTCCCCCACTATCCTGGTAGAACTTAAAGGTAAGAATTACTCTTGTTCACTTTTGCAGGTCTAGAACCCAACATACAACACATACTCATTAAGTGTTAAATGAACAATGTGAAGCAAATGAATACAGAGTTCCTAAATTAAGAGTCCTCCAATGCTAGATAATTCTATAGTTTGGAATTATACCATGGTGTCTGCACAAGGGCCAGCTCATTCAGTAAGACAAAGAGCAGTGGAAAAACTGTCACTCCTTGCCAAGCTAAGATACCCTGCTCTTTACTTCCAGAACGTACAACCTCACTACCTCATGTCTCCACGATCTGAGTAGGCTGAAGATGGACACTGGCGAGCCCCAGGTCTTCTATTCTCCGCTTCCTGCTCACCCACTCACACTCGCTCATTCATTACACATTTACTGAGAACACACCGCAAGCATGCCAGAAATAATTCTAATGAACAAAACATGGCAGCTATCCTCAATAAATCTATCATCCAGAAATTACAAGAAGCAATTACAATGCAATGTAAAACAGGATAGATACACATAATGTGTGCTTCCTATGGGGACGCTGGGCACCACTTGGGGCACTTAACACACATTATCTCATTTACACCATCACTGCTATGCTTCTTCTCTGTGATGCACGCAGTAGAGACCAAGAGAACACTCAGTAGGAGCACCAAGCCACTGAACAGTCGGAGGCAACGGGGTGGAAAGGAAAGACAGCATAGCATGGAGGACAGGAAAGGCTGAGCAGAAGTGAAGTATGAAGGATCAATAGAATTTTCCCAGGTTGAAAGGCAGAGGAAGAACTCTGCGTGCAGAGAATTTTAATTCTGCAGAAGAAAAATCCAGAAGCAAGGAAAACCACAGCGTATCAGAAGAGCGTAGCAGAATCTGCTAGTATAGCTACGTAAAGCCATTTTGAATACCTGACACACTGAGCTTTATGAGTTATATCTAAAGAATGAACTCTGTGAGAAAGACAGATGATTTTTCATAAATATTTGTAAATTATGTGTCTTTGAGGCATAAAATGATTTTTAATCTGAACTATATCAATCCTGCTCTATTTTTAAGCCCAGATTATTAATATTTATAACTTTAAAAGATTACTTATTAGAGACTAATAAAAGGACATTAAGAATTTTATAAAATCATAAACAGTGGATTGGAAAAAAATTCCCCGAACTGAAATATTTCTTTAAAATATGCCTACATAATACACTTTCCCTTAAACTTTTAAAAGATGGTTAGACAGATTCATGACTTGAAAAATAAAGTTTGCGTTTGGTGGCAGAGAGTCAGCTCTTTCAAACCTAATTTCCACTTGCCTCTCCTTCCTGTTAAGTCATAGAAATCTGATTTCATTTGGGCTGGCAATGTACCCACTTAAACACTGCACTTGAGTCTCCCTTGAAGACAGTGGTGGTCAAGGAGTTTCAAAGGGAGTCAATGGGTGGAGATTCCTGAAAGTTCCTTTGCCCCTTTTCCTTTCCTCTCCTCTTGCAGACTTCTTGACTGGGGTTCCAGCAGTGTCCTGTGGTTATACAGACAAAGGCATTATGCTTGTTTAGCATGCCAACACCCAGAAGGAGCCCAAGTCCCTCCCTGAGGGCTTTGTAGAAACACTCTCCAAAACAGGTTCCCTACAGATATTTTATGTGAGAACATCAGACCCTGTTTCATCAGATTCCTCTTCCTACTAGTCAAACACAAATATCACTCCAGTTGTCAGACAACATTTAAAGTATACACGGTAAGATTTGCCAAAAAGCAATTTCAAATAAATTTATAGTATTAAAACATATTTCATGATTCACTGTCTTTTTTCATCTAAGTCACACAACCACATCCTTATCAAACATCCTTGCAAATCCAAATAAATCTTTTCCAATTTTTTTCTTTGGGCCCAAAAGGCATCTGGTTGTTGACAAGTCAAATATACTCCGGGAACTTACCTGGAGAGCGAGCGTGTGGGGCAATGTGCAGGGGGAACTGCGACGCTGAACAACAGTGACACACTGCAGTGTCAGCTGTTTATAAAAAAAGCTTCTCTGTGTTTTCCAAGCCAGGTGAATTGTTAGGCAAGAGTCAGTTTAGGGGTCTACGATCTGAACTATTCCCTGACAGTCACTGCCCACTATCACAGAATTGCGCTGAGACTTAAATGTAATCCATTCTTATTCTACATGATACCCCTGTTGTTTTATTTTTTAAAGTTATAGTTGCTTTACAGCAACTTGCCTGATTCAGGTGAGACGCCTTATTTTATTCTACTTTTGTGGAAGTGCTATTGCACCCCTTTCTCCATCCCCTACCATCAAAATAGCTACAGGATTATATGCAATAGATTATGCCTAACATAAAGAGAATAACTCCACAGCACTGGGGTGGGGTGGCAGACGGGACTCCTGTCTTTGGGGACAATCAGAAGTTCACTGACTATAGAAGAGTTGGAATCAGCTTCTTCCCCTTCAACTTGATATACAGGTTTTGTTGAAATCCAAATGAAGAAACTGAAGAGAAAATAATGTGTTTCTATTTCTGTCTTTCTTTAAAAAAAAAAAAAAATTTACCCCTTTCTATTTCAAATATTTTTGCCGAACTAAAAACAAAGCTACTTCCCTTCAGTTACCACTACCTGACAACCATGGAATTCTTGCTATTTGTTAAATCATTACACAAAAATTAGTTTTCTTTATGGGCAAAATGGCATAGTGAAATATACATAATATCTAGATTCGAATCTAGAGTCGATTCCTGGTTCTAATAATTACTAGAGGTAGGTAAAACCTTGGGCAGACTAATTTACCTCTCTCTGGCCTCAGTCCCTAAAACTATAAAATGAAAATAATGTTACCATTCTCCTCCTAGCATTGCTAGAAAAGTTTGTGCTAATTAATCATTTTGTAGCTATTAATATGATGCTAATTACAAAAATGGTTTTATCTGATTGTCAAAGATAAAAATTTTAAATAAAAAAGTTAACTAAAAGCATCAAGTAAAATAAAAAACAAAGTAAGAGGTGAAGTAACTTCTGAGTAATAGAGTCCTCAGCTCCTGCCTGAAGGGGAACTCACTACCTCAAAAGGCAACTCCATTGTTCATGCAAGGTCGCATTAACGCCTAGGAAGAATGGTATCTACAACTGTATGTGTCAGTTTCTGTATCAGGCTTGAGGGAACAGATAATTAAGACACGGTCATAAGACACTCATAGCTTCCTCACATGAACAGACAAATATAATACAGCGGCAGGCAACAAGAAAGGTAAATACGCGTGCTACAGGAGTGCCAAGCTGGGGTACACCACTCTACCCATGGTGTCAGAAGGAAGGAACCCTTAAGGTAAATTCTTACAAAATAAGAAAGTGGAAAGCACTGAAAGGGAATAGAACAAGTACTATGAAATGACAGAGGAGTGGTGTGTCAGGAGCACCAAGTTCAAAGCAGGGAATGGTGGCCACTGTGGTTGCCCAGGTTCCCAGCAGAGAGCTGGAAGGCCATACGAATAGTCCTGGACTTTTTCCCACAGGCTGTGAGGTGCTTCGGAAATGTTTTAAGTAGGAAAGTGACATAATGAGAATGCTTTTTGCACAGAGATTATGGTGGCAACGTGGAGAATAAACTAGGTGCAGGGGTAGAATGGGATGGTAAACCAGAAGTCCAGGAAAGCAAAGCCCACAGAATTACAAATCACATTTTAAGTTAATCCAAGCTGTTACAAAATTTTGTGAGGAATTACAATTAAACTGGGTCTTTCTTGTTTTTTGTAGGTATTTTTTTGTGCATGTGTGATCTACCAATGGCTCCAGGAGAAAAGAATCAAGTAGTCTGGTTTTAAATTATCACCAAGTATGACACAATGTAAATGAAAGGTGAATTCCAAAACACGCTCATAAAGAGTAATGTGTCACTTCACAGTGAGATGCCACAGACCATATTCCCCACTATCAGTTTCACACCCAAAGGCCTCTATGAATTATCAACTGTTACATCAACTGACCATTTTTAAGACTTTTCCCCTCAATGACTTCAGTATGTCCTTAATCTATAACTATCAAAAAGAGAGCAAAACAGCTTCGTGGGCATCGAAAAAAAGATCTTATCTGTGCTTAGTTATTGGCCGAAATTGTCTGTAAAAAAAAGGAAGACTACCACACAAGTTGTCTGGCTAACTCTGAGTTGGCCGCTGCCTGTACACTCACAAAGAAAAATGTGTATAAACATGAACATCCAGGCACAAATATTCATCTGGACAGGATGTTAACACCATTCCTTAATTCCTTGAGGGTCTTATTCTCTCTTGGAAGCATAAAACTAGCTTAAGAGTACTTAATTAATTTTGGTATGAAGAAGGGAGGACAGAGAAAAGGAGTCATCTCTTGAACAAAATTAAGAAGTCATCTCTATAAGACAATTTGGGAAGTTCAAAAGATTATGTCTGTTAGGATCCTAGATTATCCATATTAAAAAATATCAAATTCTTTAAAAAAAAATTCTGATGACCTTGAACTTCAATCCTTCTTTTGGATTCCATCCCCTGGCACTGGATTAACAAATGTCACTGTGGAACAATTCTACTGAGTGAGATGTACTCAGGAAAAGGGCGGTGACTGAAAGTGGTTACCTACACTGAGCTCACATGGGAAAGGTTGGCAAAAGAAATGTTCTGATGACATAATGAATCATAAAACCAACACTGTTCCTATTCTTTCTTTGGTTGAAACTGGATAGTCACGAAACCCAGTACTTGACTTCTGAAGCTCCTATATACCCAAAAGGCTCTTTTTACATGTATAATAATTTTTATTGACATATATTGAAATATAACATTATAACAGGTTAAGATGTATAATGATTCAATATTTATATATTGCAAAAAATTCATCACACTAAGTTATCCATCACCATGAAGTTACAAAAAAAGTATTTCTTTGTGATAACTTTTAATATCTATTCTGTTAGCAACTTTCAAATATGTAATACAGTATTATTGTAGTCATGATACCGTACATTATATCCCTATGACATTTATTTTACAACCAGAAGTTTGTACCTTTTGACCCCCTTCACCCAATCTCATCCCCTACACCTGCCACCTCTGGCAACCTCCAATCTGTTATCTGTATCTATGAGCTTGGTTTTTGTTCTGTTTTCTTTTTCTAGATTCTACATGTAAGTGAGATTATTATGGTATTTGTCTTTCTCTGATTTATTTCACTTAGCATAATGCCATCAAGGTCCAGCCACATTGTCAGAAATGGTAGAATTTCCTTCTTTTTATGGCTAAATAATATTCTACTGCATATATACACATTTTCTTTACCCATTCATCCACTGCTGGACACTTACGTTGTTTACGTATCTTGACTATTATAAACGCTACAATGAACATTTTTAGTATTAAATTTGGTCTTCCCAACCCCTTCCTTCTAACAATTTTTCCCCATTCAACTGGGTAATCTTATAGCTAGAAGGTTAAGAGCAAAGAAAAGTTCTAGAGCCAGATCACATGAATACAACCTAATATGCCCTCTGTGCCATTCCCTCTCCTGACAATCAGAAACAGCATCACAGGGTTCTTGTAAGGATGACAAGGGATACCCATGCAAGGTGCTCAGCACTGGGTCTGGTATAGAGCTTGTTAAACGTTCCCATTGTTTATTAGCCTTAAATAATAAAAGCATGGCAAGCACTAAGAGAGGCAATATTGAAGCCCTCAAGACTTGATCATTTTAGATGCTAAATGATGAAAACAATAATAATAACCATGGTGATGGCACAAAGATTATCCAGCTATCATCCATGTTCGTATGTTACTGTCACTTTGTATAATTTAAATGCCAAATTATTTATTCTTAATTACCATAAACTTGGCCTTTCTAATTGTCTACTCCTACATTCTGCTGTCATTCCATTAACGCGGCATCCTGAGGTTGATTTCAAGAGATTTATGATCACCTACTGTTGACTTCCTCCTAATATTTAACAGATTTCTACTGATAAACAATTATTTTAAATAAATTAGCAAAGTTTCTTCTATACCATGTCATTTTTTCCACTAGGAAGCCACTGAGCTATACTTGTTCTTCACCAGATGTCTGAATAATCACATTTTTTAAAGTCAATGAAATAAATATGTTAATAATTAGCCTTTCTGTTTTGGACTTCTCTAAATCCTCTAATTCCTCTTCAATCTTAAACAAGGGGCTTAGAATGAAGACTCATCAACTCACATCTCAGAAGCAACTAGATACTGGATATTGAGGGCTTAAAAATCAGATAATTTTTGATGTCAAAAAAAAAAAAAAAAGACAGCTACAAGGTAAATGGAGTAGTGAATGACTACAGGCTTTCCAGATACTTTCAGGTGCATTGCTGCACTGGAAATCAGATGGTGCTAAACGTAAATTTGCCTATGGTATTAAAATGATTACCTCACACTGTTAATTTTTTTTAGTAGGGAGGAGGAGCAAGAGAAAAGGCCCACTGTAATCTTAATACAGGATCTCCACAAAACTGGAAGGTTTCCACTTTGTTCTCATACTTACAAATAAAAACCAATACGGACCAAGGTAATATTACTTTTTAAAAGTCTATGAGATACAACTGTTCACAGAACACCTATTATTTCAAGATTTATGTAACTCACCCAAAACACCATTCCTAATTTTGAATTTAAAAACAACATAGAGGGGCATTGGTTCTGAGTAAGATAAAGGAAGCATACTCCATCCTGTCTCTCCACTGAATGCACCTATGACACCTGGACAGAATACATAATGCAGAATACATATTGCAGTTCTGAAGAGTAAATGATAGGTTGATTGGGAGAGAAGAGCAAAATTCAAAGTACTACCAAAATCCCAAATCCACCTGCCTGGACTCAAGGCAGCCAGACACCTGGAAGTGGGCACCAGGATGTAGACAGAAGGGACAAATCCATGAATTCTTTGAGTTCTAGCTTGAGCAGCAGGAAAGGGGATTCCTAACTTGGGGAAAGTGGGGGAAATATCCTGTTTTTCTTTTTTCCTCTATTCTTTTGCTTCCCAGCCCAAGGTAATCTCAAGGTGGTGGTAGTCAGAGGGGATCACAGTCTCCTAAACCTGAGAAAAAGGGACCTTCCTCTCTAATCAAAGGAGCTATGATCTCAAGATATAGGGCAAACATCTGTAGCTTTTTCTCTTTTTGCCTCTTGCTTCAAAATGTAGGAAGTTACAGGAAGTGCACTGCCCCATTCTAAAGACCATCTTTGTGGCTGGAAGACTAAAAAGAGGAACCTCAGGGAAACAGGAAATACCAAAACAAGTGACCAACATGAAAAGAGCCAATTGATTTTTGGCCAAGATGAAAGGCAACTCAATGGAGAAAAGATAATTTTCAACAAATGGTGTTGGAACAATTAGATATCCACACGGGAAAGAAAGGAAACCTAACCTAAACCTCAGACCTTCTACAATTACTTCAAAATAGATTATATAGATAGAAACATAAAATGTAAAACTCTAAAACCCTTAGCAGAAAACAAAAAAGAAAATCTTTATGACTTGGAGATAGGTAGAGAGTTCTTGGACATTATCCTCAAGTATGATCCATTAAAAAATTCAAAAGATAAACTGCACATCTTCAAAATTAAAAATTCTTTCTCTGAGTAAGACACTATTAAGAGAATGAAAAAAAATATGGTATACAATATTTGCAAATCACATACATGACAAAGGATGTGTGTATCCCGAATACATAAACACATACACATAAACACAGGCACACACAAAAAAACAACTCTGAAAACTGAATCAAGAAAAGAAACAAACCAATTAAAAATTAAAAATTCAGCAAAAGACCTGAACAGACCCTTCACAAGAAACGGATATATAAGTGGCTGCAATCAAGCACATGAAGATACAAGTAAGCTTCAAGAAAGCACATGAGAAAAAGTTCAACATCATTAGCTGTTCAGGTAATGCAGGTTAAAATCAAAATGAGATACCACTAGACATATACAAGAATGGCTAAAATAAAAATTACTGACAATACCAAGAGTTGACGAGGATGCCATTTTTTTTTTCTCCCAAACACCTGAAACTCTCATATATTGTTGGTGGGAATGGAAATTGATACAGTTAACTCTGGAAAACGACAATCCAGTCATTCTATCCCTAGGTATTTACCCGAGAAAGGAAGGCATAAAGATCAGTATACAAAGGTTTGTAGTAGCTTTATTTGTAATACCCCAAAACTAGAATAACTGAAATGCTCTTCAATGGGTTAATGGATAACCTGCAGTAGAGCTGCACGGTGGAATCCTACCCAGCAATTAAAAGGAACATGCTATCCATTCCCACAACAACTTGGATGAATCTCAAAGGCATTATGAGTGAAAGAAGTCAGCTTCAAAAAATTATATACTGTATGCTTCCATTTAAGTGACATCTTTGCAAAGACGAAACTATAAGGATGGAAAACATACCAATGGTTGCCAGGATTTATGGGTGGGAAGAGAATATAGCATAAGGAAATTTTCTGAGGGGATGGAACATCTGTGAAAATGGTTAACAAATTGATACATGTATTAAAACTCATAGAATTATATACACTAAATGAAAAAAAAGCCTATTTACTTCATGTTAATTTTTTTAAACAAACGTAAAAATGTTTCAAATTTATAACAACACCTTGCATAACTAACTTACATAAATGCTATACTGAATATTGCCATAGAAATGGGTTTTAAGACAGTGGAACAATGCAGTATTAAGTATTATTTAAATTAAGTTTATTGATAAAACATTTTAAAAGGCACCACAAAATTGTTTCTTTCCAAAGTGAAATAACAAGAAAGCCAATACTTAAAGGACCCCAACAGTTTTAGTCATTTTGGCATCTGGCTTTTGAGATGTGGATGTTACAAAGCAGGTGAATCATCAGGGAAACATGCATGAACTCGGCATCATCCAGTTTGTTCTCTACAGTCCGGTCCTGTTTCTACCCCATGGGGCTCACACACCTCCTCCACTTCCTCCACAGGAAGCACTCATGCACTCAGTTTGTTTTAAAACTTGAAGGCATGTATACAAAAGTAAAAGGTCATGGAAACCCGTTTCATTGAGAATGCCTGCACTTTGTCATCACTATGACCACAAACAGCTAGTGCCTCTACAATGTACCAGAAACAGACCCTAAAGTCTACGTGCCTCCTGTTAAAACCTATGCCCTACTCAGCAGTGAGTAAAGGGGAGGAACAGCTCTCAACTGCACTGCCAAACCTAAATGATTCAAATGCTATGATAAAATCATTTTCTAAAACACATCTCTGCACTATTTCTGTCAAAATATGTTAGTCTTCCATTTCCTCAAAGCATTTTTTATGGAGTTAATTTTGCTTATTTCAAAAAAAAAAAAAAAAACATAACCATTAAAAGGATAATACAGATGTTACCCCCACCCCATTTTCACTGATGCTCTTTTCCTTTTCAAGTATGCCCTATCAGCAGTTCCCAACCTTTTTGGCACCAGGGACCAGTACTCCTATGAGAATCTAATACCTGATGATCTGAGGTGGAGCTGAGGCGGTGACGCTAGTGCTGGGGAACGGATGCAAATATAGATAAAGCTTCGCTCACTAGCCTACTGCTTACCTCCTGCTGTGCAGCCTGGTTCCTAACAGGCCACGGACCAAAACAGGTCAGCAGCCATACATGATTTAATGCTGGCCATTCAAATGTATGAAATAATCACAATATGTTACTTTTAAAAGTATGTTAATAAAATTTTTATTTTAATAGTAACACTATAGATAATTTTTTTCTATTTTTCTCTACTTCCCTAATTGAAACATCAAGATAGTAGAAGAATGCCCTTTCCTCTCCACCTGACATAATTTACCATAAATTATGGCTGTAACTATTGTGTTTTAATTTTTTTATCACTCTTGGGGAAATCCTGCTTTTTTAAAGGCTCTAATATCCCATCATCACTACCCAAAAAGTGTGGGGGGGGGGGTGGAGGGAGGACAGTAAGATACACTAAACTTTCAGATAATACTATTCTCACCAATTATTACAAAAATAATTCAGTCACATACATAAGGAGCGTCAGGTTATTTTTAAATGAAACTCCTCCGTGATCTGTTTAACTTGCTTGAGAACAGTGCACAGGAACAGATGAATGTTTAATAAGCCTGTTTTGATTATAACATTTCAAGCCTAAAGTATATGCTACATTATTCTTTAGAAAGTGGTACTTCTTAGGGGTTCTTTCAGACATGTACTTAAAATAATCACCTGGCTGTACATGACTGAACCTTGGCTTAAGCATAAGGAATGCTGCTTTTGGCTCAATGTCAAAAGTGAAAGGTGATGTCAAACGATGCCACCATAGCAGTGCTCGCCTTTCTGTTGCCTAGGATGCTATTATTACTATTAGTCTTAGTAGCCTGCAAAGGTTATTCTGTGTTCAAAATAAAATCAATACACAGAATTTCACACAAAAACATAAAATTTTTAAAGAGGAAAGCTCATTCATTTTACATGAGTTAGAGCCTTACATTGAAGGGTTTTTTTTGTTTGTTTTTTTTGTTTTGTTTTGTTTTGTTTTGTTTTTCCCCACACTGGACTATATTGGCTATGCCTACTGGCAAAAATGCAAGTTAGAAATCGGGACTGAGAAAGTAACTGTCTATAGTCAAAGGATTAGATGCCATTCTGTGAAGCCTGATGATACCAAGTCAGGGAGGGATGCCGATGGCTCCTAGGTACTGAGAGCAGGTACTCACCTATGTGGGGGG
>CM053509.1:20115587-20199864 GCA_028627145.1 Eidolon dupreanum
ACCCTGAGTTCTCCAACTCTCTGAGTGCTGCTTGGTTTCTTGCCAGTCTAATTTTGGATCTTTTCTGCAACAAACTGAATTAATATCAGAGATGCATATTTTTTCATTTTAGGTATATAATTAAATATTCAGCAAAGGCTTTTCACAATGCCCCCAATTACACAGACACTTGAAAAGCCCACAGCTAGTATGGAGGCTGCTGAAGCTCCAGAGAGCAATTCACAGCAGACAGAACTGAAAGCCAAGGTGCCCAGATTCAGAATCCCGAAGATGCTGCAGAAGCTGTTGCTGCTAACTTCACTTCCTTCTTTCACAAACCCTTCCCTCACTAGAATCTACTGTAAGTTTCCAGTACAAAGAGTAGCTGGGTGTCTGTAAATTGGTAACTGTCACCTGGTTTCATATTTACCATTCAAAGTTTCTTCATAAAATTCAGTAACGAAGGCCTCACCCAGAAAGCTCCCCAAGGTAAACTCCCCACAGGTATGAAGTAAAGTTACCTCACCAGTTTTACCATTTCCTGTCCCAGTCCAAATATTCTGGTGTTTACAAAGCTCCTGGTACCACTCCTCTCCCCACCCCCACTTCAGCTGCTGCTACCAGCTTAGGACCAGACCTAGATGAAGCAGTTGAGGTCAGCCAGGTCTCCCCTCAGCTCCTGTCCCTACTCACCTAACCATATCAATCTACCTAGGGCTGAGCATGACCATGACCTATAAATTTATCCAATACATTATCAGAAGTTCTGCCTAACGTTTATTATCATTAGAAACAACTAATAAGCTCTTCAAAATTTAAAAAATGGTATTTCCACAAACAACTCTTCATCTACACCTCATAAATGCCACCCCGTGAAATATACAGCAACATCACCTTCGTTTTGTCACGTGAGAATGTGGATGGTCACACTGTAACAAAGCCCACACATGCACCAACGTGGGTCAAAACAAGGCCCTTGCTGTTTTGCCTACACTAACTACACAGCCTCTTATGAGTGTTGCACCCATGGCCATGTTACCCACCTCTGCTACACTAGCAGGGCACCCTTCAGTTTACTTGCTCAGTCAATACAGCTCCCTAGAGTCTTGATTTTTTCTTTCCAGGCTAGGATGGATTAACATAAAACATCTTATCTGTAGAAGCTGTCAGTTAATTGAAGGGGTGGAGGTTGCAGAGGAATAACAGGTTAAACATATAATAGCTAAAAAATAATGCAAGAAAGTTAAGGCAATATTGCCCCTTACATCTGTACTGCACTTCACAGTTTGCAAAGAGCTTTCATGTAGATTTAATACCCACCCCTCCCCCACCCCCATCCCCCCAACAGTAAGGTTGAAGCCTGGGAAGCTGGAACTCAGTTCAATTCAGGTGGTTGGGTAAGGTATCTTGGTGCCGAGACACAAGTGGACTTTGAAAAATGGGGTAAAGTTTCAGAGAGGTTGACATGAGATAGATGGGCATTCCAGAACCTTCCTGGAGAGTCAGGAACCCTAGCCTGGAGTACTTGGTTTTTACTGTGGGGTAACATGAGCTATATATGAAAACAAAGAAAATGTCTAAACAAAAACAACGGGACTTAGAACTCATCTAAAATGAATGACTAGCTCTGCAAGAGAACAATAAACAAAATGAGCTTTCTTTCATAAAGATACGTGGTTGTCATAGACAAAAAGCTGAGACTTTTGTGATGGGATTTTGTTTCCTGTCCTCCAAGATCAAAATTCACCTTTTATGCTTCTTCATCCCCTGTTTTCATTGTAAAAGATGCTTACCTTTTCACTTATACATTGCTATGTAACACCTTCATTCAATTACGTTTCTATTTAGGTACCTATTTAAATATGGTACAAATTTTCAAAGAAGGAACCATGCCTTTTATTCTCTTTGTATGCATGGATAATCTAGAAGAATAACGCTTATTGTGAAAGTCACCTTGCAAATAACACTGACTGATCAGGATATCACAGATTTTTTTTTTCAAAAATTGGAAATGACTATAAGAGAAGCCCTTGTAACACACAATCTACCTTTTCACCCTTTACAGTTTTGCTCATTTGTGCCAGATACTGTTCTAAGAGCTTTCTATCAATTTATACCATCTTCCTAACAACCTTATGAGGTGCATACTATTAGCACTATTATTACCATTTGACCAAGGAAGAAACTAAAGCATAGAGAGTTTAAGTAACTTGCCCAACATTCCAAAGTTGGTAAGTAGTACAGGCAAGATTTGAATTCAGGCCGTCTGGGTCTAGTTAATGCAATAAACCTCCATGCATGACATAATCCCTCAAAATAACATATTATACTCAAGAACATATGGGCTAAATTTTGCTTCTTCAATTCTTAGACTATGGCAGCAATCACATTTTTTTTTTTTTTGAAAATTTGACACAATGCAAACTGCAATTACTTTTTAAAATCAAAAAAAATACAAAGATGTTAATATGCTTCTAAATAATGCATTTAGATTTGGGATTGCTTGCTGTTTATACTAGGAAGTGCATCTGCTCTTGGTATTAAACACAACAAAATTAGCTATTTTATGATTACACAATAAGAATGTCAGTGCCATCATCAGATCAAACAAATAGTGAATGATTAATGCCTCTTTGTAGAGAAATTTCTTTTTAAACATATTAATGTATAAATAGCTAAGCTAATTTTACTGGATTCAAATAACCTGATATCTACAAAGACAAGAGAGTTCTTTACCTATAAATAATAGTCAACACTCACTTGGACAAGGCAGCATCCAATGGTGCATTTGTAAATACCCACACACAATGCTGACTTAGAATCCTCCACAGACAGTAATTAATGCTGACATAAATCTGGACACTGAAATGGCAATGAAGGAAATGGGTTTCACATGACAACTAAAAGCATTGTTCCAAGCAGTCAGAACATTTTTCTGTAGCAATGTTCTAAAACCTTGTCTACGAGTTATAAAACAAAGCCAGTCCGATTTAAAACTCTAAAAACATTAACTATTACGTGTATTAATAACTGATTTATAGATCAAAAACATTCACGCAGAATGACTTCATTCAATTAAAATGGAGAGAACAAATATGAAAGAGAACATTGTTATCAAAATATATTGAAAGAACAAGTAACTAAGGCCATTAAATTTGGTTCCTGTGCACAACACAAAATAGTTCATCAAAACTAAATGGTCAACATACTTGAGACTAGAAACAATCTAGAAACAATCATCTTAATTCATTTTCATCAGAAAAAGTAATAAACACTAAGCAAAACAAATATTACTTAAGAAAAAGCATTCAATTTAGTTAATAATGCATACACACCTCCACTTTAGGCACAATTTTTAGATTAAAAAAATTCATATAACCTTGCTAAGAGGATATAATTAGAACACAGTGAATTTTATTACTGTTGCTTTCAGCATGGTTCTATTAATGCCCAGTTGTTGATCTCTACAAATAAAGAGCAGCCTGGGAACTGTCCTAGTTTCTTTGAGAGTTATCATCTGAAGCTAATGTTTCCTTAGTGAGAAGGCCACTTTAAAAGGGTACTACTATGAACGTGGCCAGTTTCCTTTGCTGTTTACACAGACACAAGCACAATTTGCAGCATGGGCATTATTAGCTTTGCGACAGAATCTTGAGTATCCTCCAGTGAGGTTTCTCAACAGTCCTCATTGTGTTCACTTGCTCAGCTAAAAATAAAAGACAGCCTTTCCCTCGAATTGACAGCAAGTTTAAAATGAGTATAACCATACATGTAGAATACCCCAAAACAAAGTGAAGCTCCTTTTAAGAGTAACATTAGCTTCTTCCTGTCCTGCTCATCTTCGAATACTCCATACCACAGTGTCGTGGATATACTCATATCCAATACATGAAGCCCTTCCTTTTCCCCGAAAGTACTCCGTTCACATTAGAACCATCTAAATTACGACTATATTGTAGCACTACCTACTTTGACTCAGATACTTGTAAGGGCTTATGAGAAGCCACCATTTGGAAGATTTATTAGAAAACTATTATATGTTTCTTCACACACAACCCTCAAATGTGTGCTGTGAAAATATTTCTTAACTTCTTCTTTAAAACAAGACTGTTATGAGAAATATTATTCTTGCAGCATGGCTAGCACATAATAAAAACCCAAAATATATACCATCAACAAAACCACATCAATTGCTGAGAATTCTCTTTAGCCTGAGATGCTTGTACTATTGATGTTACTACGCTAGCAGAGGAGAGACCCTAAATAGTAGGAATAAGGGATAACTCTCAGAGAACTGAAAACTGATAGCAATTTTGAGCCCCGTACATTATCGAGTAAAAGCAATTAAGTAGTCCAGTTTACACAGCTGAATTAATTTGATTCTTTCACTTCAACTTCTTATTGCAATATGATTTAGTAACTTAACTCAACAGGCAAATCATACCAGGTCAGCTTCATAGGACATCTGTACAGAAGCATGACATTTCTACCTAATAAAATATATACACACCATGGTTAGTCTCATTCTGCACTTAATACCACTGGTTTCATTATGGGGATGATCCAGTTACTAAATGAATATTCATTTGTTAATAACAATATTTTTGTGACAATGATGAAGGTATGTCTCAAAAAAGGTTTTGACCAAAATGCTATGACATATCT
Source organism: Eidolon dupreanum (assembly GCA_028627145.1). Taxonomy (NCBI): domain Eukaryota; kingdom Metazoa; phylum Chordata; class Mammalia; order Chiroptera; family Pteropodidae; genus Eidolon; species Eidolon dupreanum. The sequence goes on from CM053509.1 coordinate 20,120,232, forward strand.
GGCCTAACATACATTTTTGTCATAATCATCCTGAAAAGGTTCTAAAACTCTAAATAAAATTTACTATTACATATGTCTAGAATGCCAAATTCTCAGAGTGCCAAAATCCTCATTTATAAAATGAAAGCAATATCTCTCTTAAAGACTGAATATTAAATGGACCACAAACCTAAACATAAGCTAAAATCATGAAGACAACATATGAGAATATTTTCAAGACTGGCTTCCTAAGACAGGGAAAGCAATAACCATTAAAAACTTTACATGTTAGATTTAAACATATTTAAAACTTTTGATTATCAAATGACACTGTTAAAGAAAATCTGGGGGGAAATCATGGCAAAATATAAATCTTTAAAAGGGAAGACACGTATCTAGGCTATATAAGGAACTCCTACACTCAGTAATAAAATGCTCACTGCAGCTGGTTTATAATAGCCAGTTTTGGAAGGGACGACTCAATAGAGGAAGAGAAGATGCTGGAAATTTCTCCCCCGTAAAGAATTAAGGGGTAATGGCTAGAAAAGAGTAAATTGCCTACAAGACTATTTGAGGGAGAAGAAAATAAAAATTAGATAGCTTCCAAGACACTTATAACTATTAAAAAAATATACTATACACAGTGCCAAAAAGGAAGCCTACATTTAAAAGAAATTTGGATCTTAAGTGAAAGTTCTGCTGTCCTATCAAGTTAGTTTCAAAAGGCTTCTACCCAAATTTAAATGTTAGAAGCAATCATTCTTTAGGTTTATTCAATTCCCCAGAATGAGAAACATATTTGCATGGAAAATATATTTTAGTTAAAAACCAGATTCATATTATGTTGGACATTTTGTTTGTCTAAAAATAAACTTTAACTCTTCTACAACAATAAGCCAAAAAAAAAGGACATGAAGTAATATAAAATGGCGTAGAGTTGCCAATAATTATGAAAGTTTTTCAGCCATAATTTCTGAGCTGTGACTTTATATAATTATACATTCGATTCTGTCTAGACATGTCATTCAGTTGGATTCGTAAAGCATACCGCCCTTCTCCACAAGCACTGGCAGACCAACATATAATAAAGTTATCTACTGTAGTATTATAGAACATGAAATTAATGGTTATGCTTTTAACATGTAAATGTTAACTACTTATAACAATAAGAACTTTTGACACTTATTGCAAATTTTTTAGACGCAGACCTAAACATACAATGAATGATGGATCAGTTCATGTGTACCTGTACTTTCTCATTTGATTTACCCTTCTCTTCGCTATTTGACCTTAATAGTAAAGGGCTGCTTTGCTGCTTCCCATGCACTGTGCCCTTGCACAGATAGACCACACAACTTGAGATGCTGTTTTGCACAAATTAGTAAAAGAAATACCTAAACTCCAGGTTTCTGTCTCAGAGGACCCTTTTATAATCTCTTTAAACAGAACTGCCAATCAGGAAAAGGTAACACAAGTGAAATAAAATAATTTACTTTCTTCCTTAGAAAAACAGGATTTCTAAGTATTTTACACTCAATAGTAAATGAATTTTGACCGGCACAGCTAAGATGTCAAACCAACAAATACTGCTACATAAACAAAGGATTAGTGACAACCAAAAGTATGTTATTTTAAGGTAAAACAAGAATGCATTCTGCCACCATAATACGTGAGGGGAGAAGCATAAATATATTAAAAGAAAAAAAAAACAGGGAAGAACAACAATTAAACAGTTCAGGCACTGAAGGTAAACAGATATGAGTTCGAATCACAGCTCAGCCACTTATAAGTTATGTGACCTACAGAAATCCTTTAACCTTGTTAATAACAACATCTCACAGGATGAATATGAAGATTAAGTGAAACAAAGGAAGCAAATGTCTTTAGCAAAGTCCTGGGTACAAATTAAAGACTCAATAATGGTAACTATTATTATTATTATAGTTAACTTGAAGTTTCTTCGATATGCTCTTGGAATTATTAAAAGGCCATAATGAAAAACAACCAAATTCAATCACTAAAAAAAAACACCAATTAAAAATTCTAGTTTAGAAATTTTATCTCAAAGTCCCAAAAATGTTATGGAAACCAACTGAATTTTAAATTTTAAAGTAATATAGGCAGTGCGAAAATCTCTTCTCCTTCCTTTCTCCTGGTCCAAATAAGTTAAGAAAAGAAATGAGGGGGCAAAAAACAAGATCATTTGGAATCATTCATTGCCAGTAGTCATTCGCTTGGTCGAACAATGGCACGTACACAATCATAACTAAAGATAAAACCAAACTATTTCCGTGTAAAGTTGCAAAACTGCACAGTCAGTTCCTCTTTCCTGTGAACCAACTTGCTGCAGTTACACTACAATGATTTTCTGGAACAGGGTGCAACTAACTGAACAAGGACCTGTTCATGATAAAAATAGGAACTCGGTAAAAAGGCATGGCATTCTATTTCATTCAATCCTTCATGTGTGCGTTCACTCATGCAGGATCTATCAAGTTCTTGTTCTATGCCAAGCTGTCCAATATTAACATGGTGACAAGGGCAACTACTGCAGGTAGAAGAGCATCCATGAAGATTGTGAAGAAGTTATGGCATAGAATGTTCTTTCTCGCATAGTACATGGCTCTGAACCTCCAAATTAAAGGGTCAGAAAAAGGGACTGACCAAGGTGACATCAAACAGACAAGGCCAGAACTAAAAAGGGCTTTGCCTGATCTTCATCCTAAATACTACTGTTCTACCACACATACTGTTTTGTTACTAACAGGTGAGCTTCTTACATTTTATTTATAGTACTTAATTGATCAGCATATTTATTCAGAGTTAAAAAAAGAGAAACTCTATAATGGCTCTGCTCCCAACTAGATATCAATTTCTAAGTATCCATGTTCTATCCTTCCTTCAAAAACAGTTCCAACACCACCTTCTCTAGAAAGCATTTCTCGATAGGCTTTAGCTAAAAGTTTTCTCCTCTTGCTATGAATTCCTGTGGCATTTTGCCTGTACCTTCCTCATGCCAGTTTCCCTTTTTACTTTGTATTAATTAAGGTTATCTTCCTATTCATCTTAGATCTCCATAACACTCAGGTCCCTTGATATAAGTTTCATTAATGTCTGATTTACCTAGGACAGAGTCCTATAGGAACTGCAGGCTCAAAAATAAACATTAATAAATACATGCTTTTTTATCTTTTAAGATCAAAGTTTGGCCATAAATTTCTCTAAGTTCATTACCACTGCTATTGGTATTACACTTACTGATACATGTACGTTTATCAGGATGCTTGCCTGGGAACCTTTATATAATATAAGAAAGGATAAACCTAGAAGAAAACTCTCTCCACAAAGGACCTCTTTAGCCTTCATCTGAGGCTCAACAACTTCCACTCCATTTTCATATTACTGGTGCCCCAGGACATCTAAAGAGTTGACAGAATTGTTTAATTTAAACCAAAGATTCTAAATATTATAATTTTCCATCAGAGTAGGGATTTTCCACCTACTCATACTAATTATGTGACCTTATTGAGCCTTTTTCAGACTCAATTTCCTCATATATAATATGGGTATAACATTACCTACCTCACATTACTGATGAGGATTAAATGAGAAAACATGTATGACAATGCCTGGCACCAACCCTGGGTACATGAGACTCACTTAGCCTCCCTGTTATTTCAAGATGGCAGACTAAAGTCCTACCATGAAGTCTCTCCATTCTAAGACCAATGATTTGATAATTCAAGGATCTTTTAATTTCATTTCATGATCAAAGAAAATTTAATATTAAAAGCCAGGAACTACACTCCAGAATAACAACTGTCCTGCAAATATTCCATGTAGCTATTAGACTCAGACTTAAGTCTCAAATGCATGTTCCACCTACATTAAATTTATTTGTAATTTTCTATTCTAGAGTGAGATTCTTTTCAAAGTTACTCTGAAAAAAAAAAAAAACCAGGGATGAGTCATTCCTGGCATACTAGTCTAAAGAAAATTACTTTACTAAAGCCAGAAAGTTTTTCCTTTTGAATTTCTTAAGCTGAATTATTTGACCAACTCTTAGTCACAATGTAAAACAGATAATTTGAAATATTTTACAATTTCAAACATTTGCTATATATAGAATAGAAAGTCACATTAAATTAGACCATTGAGCAGCAAAATTTGGATGTATGACAAGCTGTATCAACTGGTGACAGCCCCACTGAAATGATGCAGAAGAAATAAATGCTGGATCTGGTGATTTGAAGAACTTGATGCATAATACATCCTCAACGCCAGAGGAAAATAACAGTTTCTGTTAATATTAAAATAAAGTTGAATTAGCACAAGATATAACAACAGAAAATTTCCTCAGGAGGGAAGTCCTTTCGAGTCAAAGTGCTAATGCTCAGTAGTCATCAGGAAAATGCAATATAAATGACAATGGATACCACTCCATACCCACAGGAATGGCTAAATTTAAAGCCTAAAAGTGAGTGTTGATGGAGATGTGGAGCCACTGGAACTCCTGCACACTGTTGGTGACAGTAAGTACACTGGTTCAACTACTTTAATAAAAGGTTCTGCAATGTCTTCTAAAGCTGAACAAACACATATCCAACCTCAGTAATCCCATTCCTAGGCATACATACTGAAAGGAAATGTACACAGATGTGCCCTCAAAAATAAATAGAGAAACACTTATCATGGCATTAGCTGGAATAGCTAAAAACTGCAAAAACAAAAACAAAACAAATGTTCAGTGGTAAATACTGGAATACAGTTACATGATGAGGGGGGTGGCCCAATTATACCCATGAACATAATATTGAGCAAAAGAAAGCAGAACAAGGAGTACTATATTATTCCATTTTTATAAAGTTCAAAATCAGAGAAAACTAATCCGAGGTGACATAAGTCAGGAGAGTGGTTACCTCTAGTAACCTCGCATAGAGGCGGGAGTAGTGAAATAGGAGAGCACATGAGAGAGCTTCTGGAACGTTGGTAATATTTCTAGTTTTTAATATAAGTGATAGTTCTGCATGCGTGTTAAGTCTGCAAAAATTTATCAAAGGTGAAAACACAGAATCTGTGTGCTTTTCTATATGCAGGTTACACTTTTTTTTTTTAATATGAGAAAACATCAAGGTATTTATGAGTAGTGCATGTATCTGTATATTCTGTATAAGTTTAAAAATACCTAAATATATTTGGAAGAATGAAGTGATTTCTCTTCATAAAATTGGCATTGTGTAAAATTCCTAACAAGTATTTTTCTCTTATTACACTATGACTAGTTTCCCTTCATGCACATATTTCAGAATAAAAAGCTGTATGGCTGCATTGCTGAATGAATTATTGGACACAATCATAAACTGCTGCACATTATTTTCAAATTTCTACCCTCATAAGCAATGCTGCAATGAACACCATCATACAAATATATTTGTTCAGGTCTCTATTTCATTAATTCCCTGGACCAAAGCATACACTGAACGATGCTAGAAAGTATGCAATAAACTCTAGAAATTTTTTCACCAACATTATTTTTTAAATCTTCATATTCATTAGCTAGATGAACACTTAACTACACGGAAATTTTGGGTATCCAGAATTAATCATTTCTCTGGAGTTCTGCTTTGTAAAAAGACTCACCTTAAAAAAAGTTTTAGAGCATTTTACGTAAATGGATCTATAGTCTTAAAGAAAACACTCTCTAGCTATAAATAAACACCCTGAGAAATAAATTAAATCTATGACATCAGGAGTGATTAAAAAAATCAATGAAGCCTCAAAATGGATGACAATAAAAAAACAAATAAGTTGTATACATGCATTTTTGTTATATGTGTATAAAAATTATATAAGGATATTTAAGAAAATATTAAATATTTCTCTGGATTAGTTGTATAATTTTTACTTTAAGTTTTCTTTCATTGTTTATTTACAGTGAACATACATCAAGATTAAAAAATAAGCTAGATGAACAGAGAAATAGTCCCATTTAAAAAATAAAATAGACATCTTCCTTATTCACAAAACAAATTAAATTGATGGGAGAGACTTTTCTCAATTTTAAGATTTTTCTCCCATACATTTTCATCGACCTCTGGCATCTGTCACAGAATTTCTGCTAGCAAATACCAACAAAGCATATACACAGCAGAACAAAAAAGAACAGTATTAGGAAAAAAATTTAAAAATCATGCTTAATTGAGGCAATTTCCCACCCCACCTCCAAACCTGAGCCAGTGGTTGTAACTTTGTATCAGGTCCTAAGATTCAATTAATTATACTAATATTTCATGGTTCTCTTATCACCATGACTTTCCAGGTGCTCTATATCTAAACAAAAATAAGGACTAGAGACTTCCTTGTCACCAGAAGTGTAGCCTTAGGTCTAACATTAGTTATATCCTGGAGACCCATAAAGGTTAATTCAGTTCTCTAGGAAAACAGGATTACATTACTCACCAAGTAGAATTTTACCCATTATCTCAATTACCTTTAGCAAGAGAACTAATGTCACTTCATTTGTTCAGAGAAAAACAGAAGCCAAGTGGAGTACACTCTCACAGCCAATCAAGCCATCCGCACTGAGATATAGAATTGAAACCAGAATAAGAATCTAAATTTCCTGATCCTTTCCTCCGCAGTAGTGTCTTGCTTATTAACAGTAATTAAAAACAGAACCTTGGCAAACCAAAGAAGATCAAAACCGTAAGATCAAAACAGCAGCAGCCTTGCTGGTGCCCCTTGGTTTCAACCACGTGGTTTCAACCACGTGAAGGTCAGTCACAATCTTGAATCAACCAGGAACCCTGCTACTTTGGAAGAAATAGGCTGACTCAAAAGTAAACATCCCACTGATAGTAAAAGCGTCATTCTCTCAGCCTAACTTCAAACAAGAGAAAACTAAGAGAGTAAACAGCTACATTTATACTGTCGTCACTTTTTTTTTCACAACTGGATTTGAAATGTAGGCTATTATGAAGAGTCTCTTGGCTACAGTTCAAGGGAAACAGAACATCCTAAGGCAAAAATATTTTCAGCTTTCCCAAACCCCACTTCTTTCAGCCAACTTCAGAAAGTTCTCTTCATCTCAATTTGAAAATTCCTGTTATACTTGTTCTAAATCTCAAAAGGATCCTCAGAATACAGTATTCCAGTGGCTAGAGTTAGCCCAAAGGTCGCTTTAAGTGTGTCCCCACCTTAGAACGCAACCAGTCCCGTGGGAAGTGCCCGGACATGACGGGGGAGGCCAGAGTATAGGTCCCTATGAGTCCAATATAGCACCAAGCCATGCAGATTAAGCATGAAAACCTGATTAACCAGGTGATTAGCTGGATGCTAGAGAGCATGACTGATATCAAATCCTAAAATCCAGAATAAGAGTACACATGCACTCAATGGATCGCTCAGCTGTATAGTAACAGCACAAACTGTGGACAATGTGCTCAACAGCTAATGGAGATGATGACATATAAGTAGAAATTATAACTGGACACATGATATAATCATCATAACTTCTATGGTTTACTGAGAGTTTAGCGCCTGCTTAGAATTTTACCTATTTTCATTTAAGATTCTCAATTGTCCTGCTACAAACTGGGCAAGGTACTTATCCTCTCTGTGCCTCCATTTGTTCATTTCTAAGGAGATAACATCTATTCCGTCGGACTGAGGTGAGGGTCGATACATGTAAAAACACTTAGAATGCTGCCTAGCACATGGCAATTGATCAATAAAGCTCAGCAATTATTATTATTGAAATCATTGGTATGAACAGTGCTATTACTACTAGAAAGACTACAAAGAAAAATAAAATAAAGAGAAGAGCAGTAAGAGAAAGAAGAATGGCAACTGCCATCTAATAGCCAAAAGACATTAGGCAAGCTCCTTCAGTTTCCTCATCTGTAAAATGAGATGATGCCACCTGCTCCAGCCTCCCCCTCATGGGGCTGTCCTGGAGGCAACAAGAAAGCATCTTTAGCCACAAAACACACAGCTAATGTCATACATTGTCTTTGATCAGAGAACCTCACGAACCTCAGACACAATAAACTTTCACAGTGAGCAGTGAAATAACTGTGGGCATTAAATGAATATTCTGGATGTCACTCCAACAACAACAAAAATCTAAAGTATATGCTTTTTAAAAATCCCACAACAGCTAGATAAAAAGTAAACTCATGGTAAACTCTCCACTACCTAGTGACACCAAATATCATACCTGGAGCCTGCACTGCCAGAATAATCACAATTCTGAGGAAAGCATTTGACCTCATTTTAAAGGTAACCCCAAAGTGCTGAGAAAACTGACCACAGGCTAGTTTGGGTACCACAGGTAAATACAGAATAGCAGATCTAAACTGCATTTTATTTCAGCTATGAACCTTTGAATAAAGTGATTTTCAAGTTTTACTCTTTATTATGTCTTACAAAGTTTCCTTTCACTGCATACTAATGTAAAACAGAAGCTAAATAGAAGGTGAAGTTTCCAATTCAGGCTTCTACAACTTCAAACGCACATACACAAAAGCTGCTGGCACTATTTTAATCTTGTGGTCAGTGTTGTAAGATCACAGACACCAGAGACGACTCCGGTCCTATGAAATTTTCTGATTAGGTGCCATCCTTCTTTATTCCCAGGGATCTACTCATTAGCTAGCAATGTGCTTTCAAATATGGTTTTAATATTTTAACAAAGAAAATGTTAACATTAGAATTATTTTTTCTATTTTCCAAATTAGCTAAAATTAGCATCTATTACTTACCTAGTCAGCAAAAGGGAATCCTTTGAAATAAACCAACAGGCACGAAAAACTATTTTAATTGAAAATTCTGTTAAATTATCTAATATCTCTATTACTTATTTTGTTTGGTACGACTACTACAATAACTGGGAAAAATCATGTATTTTGCAATAGCAATTCAGGTAAGAAATATCTGTCATCCAACTGTTATAATCAACAAATGTTAGAGATTTTTACACTCATCAGAGTATTATACACTTAAATAAGAGATAATTATGCTAAGCAATATCAATATCAAATGTGTATCTCCATATAGCACATATGCATTTAAATAGTTAGCCACCAGTACAACCAATGTGAGAGAGACTATCTAGACTCTCTCCCCATTCACAGCTGAGAATAGCTAGATTCTGCTCAACTAAAATCCGATTTTGTTTTTAAAGAAAATCCCCAGGAAAGAAACAGCGATCCGTGCAGGTGTACCAGGCAGGATTCAGCTTCAGCTCTGGCTGATAATGTCTTTCATCTCAAAACAAAAAACAGGGGAAGGGAAAACTGCTTATCTTCCTTAACACAAGGGGTGACACACGTCAACAAATATTTTCTCCAAATGGAGGGCGGGGGACACTGTACCTTGATTCTAACCCTAGAATCTTCCCAGCAACTGAATGCTAATTTCTTTTTGATAGACTGTGAAGTGAATTCTTTTTGCTCACCTGTAATCTTTTTTGTATTTTGCTAAAATTAACTAAATTCATACTGTTTTTGAATGCAAGGTTCAATAAGTCACCGCAGTCCAGCCTAGGGAACAGTGTAAGATTTTACCAGTTGTCCTCATGCATTGTTCCCATGAAAGAAGCTAATCTATTATTCATCTAACTGAATTAAATAAATAAATAAATAAATGAATGAATAAATAAATAAATAAGGCCTCAGACAACTGAGAATCCTCTACATATCAGGTAATATGAAGGAGATCACACTTTTTGAAGAACAGTTTCTCTGATTTACCTTCTCCACCCCTGTTCAGATATCAGAAGTCAAAATTCCTACTCATGTTTTCAACTTACTAATGGATTTTCTTTCTAACTTTGTGGTAAGTAAAAAATGTCCATGAAGCAATTAGATTGTAAGCTATCTTCCACTAACTGCAATTATTTCACATGAACAAGTTTTTCTCTCCTCAAATAGAATGTAAGCCTATTTTGAAAGTTCACTATCACAAATATTTTATACTTAAACTTGGCATCTCCTAGCTTTCACTTAGCCTTTTAATCCTGTCACAAATTTCTCCTGGGGTGAAGGTGGCTCCACGTTTTGGAACTGGCTCTGTTGGGCAGAGAACAAGTGCCAGTAGCTAGCTCCCCATTCCAGGCTTTAGTGGCAAGGATCATATAATCAATCTATTTAAAATCTCCCAGAGCTACAACTAGCATTCATGATTCCCTCACATAATACAAAAACTGCAACTCCACAGCCTGTGGGGGTAAAGTCTAGAGTTCAACTATGCTCTCCCTGTGCAAACAAAGGAGGAAGAAGCACACACCTCCTGGGCCTGGCTCGACAGAGTCTTATGTCAACACCATTCTCCAAGAACCAAAGAGAAAGAGGTCAATCTTGTTTCTCACAGTGCTGCTCAGTATATGAACTATTTGCAAAAAATAAATCACATCTGATCTTCCAAGATGAGCAAAAGGATTATCGACCTGGGAACTGTGGATGGGAAATAGTCTCAGGCATTGAAAAGTTTGATGCATATTCATTCCCTAGTCTAAGAACCAGGAATCAGGAGAGTGTGGGAAGTTTCTGAACTTCTGTTTTCTGAAGTTGCTCCAATTTCAAAACAATCTCCTATAACCCCAAGGAAAAGTAAAGAATACTTCTATTTTTTTTTTTTTTTTTTCAGAATGAATGCTAATTTGATTGAGAATTTTACACTGGTCCCATTGAAGTAAATGAAACCATTCTTTGTGTCCAGGGGGCTGGAAAGGGCTGTCGCTCCACACTATTTGTAATGGCCCTAGGCATATAAGAGGTGGCCATGGATATTACTTTCAGAGACATGAACTGCCTGGCTCTCTCCCTAATGCACCTGCTAAGCATACACAGAAACCAGGTCCCCAATTCAAGAGTATCTGAACACATACACCAAAAAAAAAAGAAAAGAAAAGAAAGTTCTAACACCATCGACATCTGACTTTTAAAAATGCCTTATTCTCTTTTTCTTTAATGACTATAAAAGGATTTTGCCTGGACAGAAACTGATAAGCAAAGAAAAACATGTCCAAGACTGTCTGGATTTCACATGTTATTTTTTTCCCCATGGGTCCAAGAGATAAAAAGTGTAACTCTAAGCTCTTCTTCTCCCTCCCACTTAGGCAGGCGCCAAGGGATGGACTCCAGAGAGATCATGGAGAGTGGGGTCCCCTGTGTAAGATCCTTTCAGCACCAGGAGGAAGAGTGGTTCTCCACCGGGAGAATATGACACCACTGTACAGAAGTTGTCCCTGCTGACTTCCTTTGTCTCTAAGACAAGGGCTGTTGTAACTACGGCTACAGATATATGTGTATATAACATTTAATTTTTGAGTTCGATTTCATCTTAAAAGTATAAATTCTACATAAATTATTCTGGTTAACCTGCTTAACATAATAAGATTATTACCATCAAGAGAAATAGTTTGATCATTACAGTGTCAAGAAAAGGCTCCGGCAAGCACATTTGTTGGTTGTCCAAGGGCTCTCTGCATAAATCATCGTGAATACGTTAAACATCGGAAATATCTTCTGCTGCAATTTGACAAGTGACTTCCATGTGAAAACCGATTTCATTTTTACCCATTCAAATCCCATCAGGAGGATTACAGGAATACAACAAGTATAAAAGGTAAAATTCTTTATCAATGATTAAATCTGACCAATTTTCAAAACTGATATATTGATTGGCCTAAAAGATTATCTTATAAAAAATATTAAAAACAACAGACAGTATCCAGAATACCACTAAGGTCTTAAGTATGCTTCAATTACCTTCCTTCACACTAGATACTGGGCTGCAAAATTATAGAATGGAATTATAAAAGGCTAAATATTTTCAGAGACAGAATGAGACTGAAGTTTCTTAATAGTACAAAAATAAATTTTTAGGAATTTTTGAACTCAAAAGCTATAAGGACAAAATTTATCACCCTACCTAATCTGGCTCCCAGATTAATGGTATCCAGAAGCTTCCTAAGGATAGTCCAATAATCACCTCAGTGTGCAACATGCCACATTACAATGCTACATTATATTGAAGAGAACGGAAGGTTCTATTAGAAAAAAATCAAATCTTCAAATAATCATCTTTGCCTCATATTTTACTATCATTCTATCAGAAAAACAAATCACATTTAATATTAATATGCATTTAACTTTTTTAACTTTTTCTTTATTAAATGTTAACAAACTAACATTTTTTCATAATTAATTACAAGAATTATAAAAATAAATTCTATGTTCCTGGAGGCAAAAGAAATCTCATTATTGTTCCATGCTTGTCAAACTTCGCACTTCCATCTATACTCTGGGCTTTGAGTCAAGTAAGTGAAATCTTGGCCAGAAAGGACATATCTTAATGTAGGGTAGTGACCCTTTCCAAAGAGAATGGAAGAAAGTGCTGATACTATATGTTCTGTATTTTTTTAATTAGCCTACAAGATTTCATATTTTTAGTTACTTCTGTTCTATTTGGCTATTTTATTTAAAAAGAATTTTAAAGTGTTATTAGCATTTTGAAGCAACATATCAAAAAAAGCATGTAAAAATCTTTATCAATAAACAAAACCTACAGAACCAGGAGAAAAGAGTCTTAAGTAAAAACCAGTTTTTCCATCAAGTGCAATAGCTTCTCCATAGGAACAATCACCTAAGATTCACCTAAAATTCATTCAGCAAGCAATTTATTTAGGACTATACTCTACAGACTATAAATCCTTCTGTGCCATCGCTTCCAGGTTCAATGAACAACCATGATAGCTTCACAATCAGTCCTAACTAGTTTTGAATAAATTTTCTTTTTACATTGATATTGATGGGAAAATTTTTATTAAGTATAAAAATATAATCCTCTCTGAAGAGCAGTATAATAGCTATTATTTTTATAAATCATCTAGATGTCTAAAGATTCAACCAGACCCTTTGGGAACTTCAAGACGATAATACAAGGACAGCAGCCACATGAGGTCTGGGACTAGGGAAGCCAGCCCAGAGGAGGCCATACAGAGGTCCCATCTACATGCTTTGGCCGGCCTTATGCCCCATGGGAAAGACTTTCTATGTAAGACTTTGGACTGAAACAAACCTATAAATAACCTCCATCTGTGGCAGATTGAGTGGCTATGCATGTAAAATAAGTCACAGAAATACCACTATTCAAACAGATTTATGAGAATACTGTTTCCAGTCCTCTCATGGCCACTTTCTTCAAGCTGACAAAATTCTGAAAATTTATACAATCAGAATTATAATCTATATAACAACTAGGTTTCACAATCTTTCCTAGATAGTAAACCTTACATTTTTTTTCCTACTGAATCTTAACTTTCCTTAGCCCTATCTTTTAAAGAATTTAGGAACAATTCCAATTTCATTAAAAGATGAAGGTAGATAAAATTCAAATTCAGTACGAAAAAGAAATCATATCAGCCATCTTTACCTGCCCTAAAAGCATCATAGGCTTCTCAATACTACCTAGTAAAAAGGGTCCAAACTCTTTAAGTAGGCATTCCAAGTCAGTTTTGAACTAATTTTTCAATTTGTTTCCCTCTACACCCCTTCACAGAAGCCATCACTCCAGGCAAACTGAACTATTCTCTTACCTGAACATATTCTTCACTTTACTTTTTTCTATTCCTTCTGTCATATATTCCACCTGTATTAAGTGCCCACTGATACCTCTCTATAATTCTAAATTACATCCACCCTACTATACCTAATTTAAGGGCTGCCTCTTTGAGTTTTTGTTAGTGCTGCCTCTGCTGAATGTCCACAGGCGCTCCATTTGGAAAGAGTCTGCACTTTAGAAACAAACATCATTCAAGTTTCAACTCTGCCACATACCAGTTAGGCCCTTAACAAGGTACCTACCTGCCTTACTAACCTCAATTGGACCTCAGGGGCCATCATCACTACCCTGAAAGATTTAGGGAGTTCTGAGCAACATTTGCCATCATGGGTTCAAATCTCAATGCTAACAACTATAGACAGTCTGACTTTAGACTGACCTTGGAGAAGGCACTGAAACACCATGAGCCTCTCAGCTTTCTCACTGGTCAACGGGGACGAGCTGCATCTATTTCACAGTAGAATAACAAATTCAAGGGATCAGTGCAAAACTCTGACTCCCGTGCCTGGGCCCCTGCGCCCCCATATCCTATCCTCAGAATTAGCAGCCTTTCCTGTCTTGGAGCTCCTACCACCCTACACCCCGTGCTCCCCTCTGTCAAGGTATGACTTGTCTCCTCCATCGGACGCTCCCCCTCTGATGGCACGTGTACAGCCCCAGCCTAGACTCCCTCCCTGGCAGTCTGTAGGCCCTCAGATGAATAAATAAACTAGAAAAAAGTATTCTCAGGTTTGAAGTGTTACAGAGATATAAATCAAAGCACACAAATAAAAATCAGAGTATTGAGAGATTCTGAGGCTGAGAAACAAAGAAAAACACCTGTTGAAATGACCCTTGATCTTTAAGATCCAGTTCAAATAACAAAAGCTGTAACTTATAGAAGTTCTAGGCACTCAAATGCTACCTACTCTATGATGGCTTCTGTAGGTGCCCCAAGGAAGGTCACTTAAATTTGGAGCTACCGCCACACTTCAGCAATTCATCTCTGATACATCTTACCACATCCTTCTCTGTACTTTGTTACATCTTACCTCCTTGATCAGAAGCTCAAGAAGGTCAAAGCCTATGTGTAACAGCCTTTCTTTCCAGTCCCTCTTCCCAACACCGAACAGTAATTACACAAATGAAAAGGGAATGTTAAAGCTTCTAGAAAGAAATTGTCCAAATCACAAGGTAATTCAACATCACATGGTTACTCTACTAAGTGACTGATCACCTCTAAGACCCCAACGTCAAGGTTGGAACAGATCTAGACAGCTGTCTTACATCTAGGGAAGGAACTCAACAGAATCTCTCAAAATCAAAAGGAAAAGTTTTCCCTGAATAAGGTTTTCATTAGTGGTAAAAGAATCAAACAACAGAAAACAGTGAACTAAAACCAAAAATATTGGGGGAAATACTTTCTGTCTTGTTGAAATTTATGATGTCCACGATACTTTAATATTCTCTCCTCAAGCCAAATACTTTTCTTAGAAAAATAAATCAATGCTTCGCATTCCATATTCATGAGTAGTTATAAAAATAAACTAGCATATACTATGGCAGAGCTTTTTGAGTTATTGATAATCATATTAATGAAAGTTGACTTATAAAATATATATTTGAACTTGCTATTTTCCAATGGATATCACTTCATTAAAACATCTGTTTTCTATCTCCAACATTTCAGAATCGGCAAACCTATGACAAAAACTGATGCTGCCCCTCCCCTTATGAGAGGGCAGTGGCCGTGAAGAAGAGGAAAAGGCTGTGATTCTGGAATTAAATGCTGACGTTTCCCTCTCCTTGTCTGTAGCACATTTCTTGACGGTGTGAAAAGAACCAGAAGCTTGAATTCAATTCTGAGCTCCCCAAAGCCTGAAGAGCCAACAGCTAAAACAGAAATGCACCGGGCAAGCTAATGATCCTCTGCGTCACCCTCTTCTCTGAAGTCAGCCTGAGAGAGGGCCACTGCTCTCCTCCCGGGGACACCAGAGATGAGCTGCTGGAAATGCTCTCGCCAGACCAAAATCAAGTCAGCTAATCAAGTCCAAGAACAGTCAGCGGGAGTCAGAGGGGTGAAAAACCTTGCTCTCCCAGAGTTTCTGGCTCTGTCCCAAGAACTTCCCTTCTCCCACTGCCAGCAGCACCCATCAATCCCCATAGTAACCAGCCCACGGATTTTCAACTGGTCCAAAAGGGAGGCACGCACACTGCAGAGAAGCACATGAGAACATGACCCAAACTAAGGCACCAATCCAATAGCTGCTTAGTGGTTTAAACATTCCAATTCTACCTCCCTGCTTCCCTTATTCCCAGGTTACCAGACTGTTCTCTCTCACTCCAAGCTAATACTGAGACAATGAAGGATACTTGTTTCTAGGCCTCTGCATAAAACAACTTTCTGTTTTCTGATGCAATCTAGATTCAAGTCTATGTGGTGTGAAAGCAATCACGTCCCTCCACCCCCACCCCGCACCACCACCACCACCACAATGCGCAAAAATGTTTGCCAAATGAAGGAACCGCCTGGGACAGAAATAAAGATTTCAAAGATATGGGAGTAGATTTGAGATCCAGGATACAGATGAAGAGCCTGTACTCCCCAAAGGATTGAGGAGCAGATAAAAGGGTGCTGCAGTGGGTGGAGTTGATCTATCTTTGTGAAGAACAGGATTCGTTATGCTGACAGAGCAAGAATGAGAACAGGAGGGGGAGGACCACAGAAGACCCAGAGTATTTCCGTCCGCAACACACTCAAGGACACTGCAATCAGGCACAGTGGCTCGTGAAAGGGATTTTCAGCAGGGAAAGGGAGAATGATCAGAATTGGGGGAAGATGTGGGTGATGACTTAAGAAGTTTGAAAGGGAAAAAAATACTTAGCTGATTCTAACATTTTTATCTAAACGGTTACGATGTTGAAGTTTTTTTGTTTTGTTTTGTTTTTAAACTAAAAGATAAGGTAGGAATCAAATTAAAAGTGCTCAGCTTTATAGAACTGGGCTATGACTTGCCATTGCCCACGGAGTTCACTGGTAAGATGCACATTTTCCTTAGGGTAGATGCTAAAGTAACGTAACTGCAAGGTTATGGCGTATGCATACAAATGTGTTAGATTTTAATAGGTATTCCTAAATCACTTCACAGTGAGGATCCCACAGCATTTTGGATGAGTTCTTTAAACCTTTACCTACTGTATGAATGGCACTGTGATAATTACAGAATATAAAGTAATAAAATAAAGATCCTAAAGATGACTCAGCATCGCCAAAAGTGTAAGGAAAATGGAGAGATATGAAACAGTAAAGTTTATTGTGGGAAGTAAGAATATGTGTAACTGCCCTTTATATTATCAATATAATTTTTAAGAATAATTTCTTAAAAGCAAAAGAAATATCTGAACTATACAAAACAGATTCCTAGAGTATCAATGCTTTCAAAAAATCTAAATTAATATGTAATTTATCACAATCCCATTAAGATTAACAAGATATTATTTTGGAAATTCAGAATCTAAGTCTAAAGTTCATAAGGAAAAATAAATGAGCAAGAATAATTAGAGTAATCATGGGGAAAAAAGAATAATAAAGGAGAGTAGCCTTAATACTTACCAGATAGTAAAATGTGTTACACAATAATTTAAAAGTTAGTTTATGAATAGAAATTGGTTCATGAATACACCATCAAATCAAAGAATAAAATAAAAATTCTAAAAATACTTCGGAGACATAGAGATGAAAGATAAATTGTGCTATTTAAGATCAGTGCAGAAAAGATAAATTACTGGATAAATGGTACAGGCAAAACTATGTAGCCACACGGAAAAAAAGAATGGAATACCAACTCACATCAAAAAAATAAATAATAACAATTTAAAAATTTAAACATTAAAAATAAGAAACCTCAAAAGTATTAAAAGAAAGCAGGAGACATTTTTTTATATACTTAGAGAGCATAAGACCATTTTAAGTAAAACGTAAAATCCAAAACCCATAAAGCACAAGAGTAATAAATTTGATTAGACAAAAATAATAAATTTATAAATGGCAAAAATTATCATCAATGACAAAATATAAACCCAGAGGAAAAATAAGCAACTCCTATCACAAAGAGTGAACTTCCTTTTTTATTTAAAGAGCTTACCTCAATAGATAAATGGGCAAAGGGATCACAAGAATCAATTCACAGAAAGAAAAACTGTTTTTAAACACACAACAGTATGTTCAACCTCATTCATGACCAGAGAAATGCACAGGAAAACAGCAATGATATTCCCTTTTTCGGCTATGAAACTGGCAAGGATCAAAAGGTTAATCACACACTACCGGAAGAGGGAGGAGAAAGGCATACATTGCTGAGGGAGTGTAATGTGTACGATATCTATGGAGGGCAGTTTAGTAATACTTAATTAAATATATAAAGAAGCATATTCTTTAACCCAGAAATTCCTCTATGTAAACCTTCATGGCTGCAAGTTCAAGGACAGCCCCAGTGGCTGTTAATAATATCAAAAGATCCAAAACAACTTAAAAGTCCATCATCAAGAAATTGGATGATAAAGTACAACCAAAAGCTAGAATAAAACAGAATGAAAGTATAGCACCGTCTGCTACCATTTGCACAAAAATAAATTTAAAAAGCATATATACAAAATGCAATATGACATTTCTGGATTGGATCCTGGAAAAGTAAAGAACAATAGCAGAACGCCTAATGAAATATAAATAAAATCTATGCAATTTAGTTTCACTATATAACGTTTTGGATTTTACTCTAGGAGCATGTATTAGCTATTTAAAACACAAAATTTAATTTAAAAAAAACTAATTACTTTGTGATTGAACTTACACCATTCTATGGTATTCATATCCCTCTATATATTGCTAATGAGAATCATCAAGAGTACATGTATTGTTTCAACACTTCTAATACTTCCATTATTGCACCTAAATACACATCTGCCTCAACTACTAGATTTTAGGTCCTTAAGAGTAGCGGCCATGTCAACTCATTTCTGTACTCAAAGGATCTGGAGAATACTGTCCACATGGTAAGACTTTCTGACAAATGAGAACTGAAATCATATTCTGGCCAGTGATCAGATTTTTGATTAGTAAGAAATTTTGTACTGCAAATATCCAAACAATTCTTCTCGAGTTTCCCACAATCCTTAGCTCACAATGACATGGAAGAAAAAAGCAAGAGGCCAAGAAGGGTGAAGTCATGCTCACTGAGGATTTGGGAAAATAGAGAGAGGCATTTTAAATAAACTACCCTCCAAATGAACTTTCTAAACATTTTGCTCTGTGCTAAGAGCTGCAGGGAATATAAAGATAAATAAAATCCAGTACTTACAGCAGAAGTTAGACAAAATTAACTTAAAGTCAATACTTGAAAAGGTAAAAATGTGAAACTGCCTAAAATTTTCAAAATATTTTCACAAAGGCTATTAACATGCTTTTCAAAGAAAAATTACTTAGTTGGCAATATAAAAAAAGTGATAAAACTCCAATTTTAAACAAAGTTTTGGTTTTCTATGATGTCTTCTCAGGGAAAAAAAATTTGTGGCAGCATGCTAAAGAATGTCCAAAGAAAAAATTTGAGCCTCAAACCCCATCAATACCTAATTTTCTAAATATTCAAAATAAAAAAGATAAATAAATAAATAAATAAATATATATAAATAAAAAATATAAATACTCTGAGGTCCCTGAATGAGTAAAGAAATAACACTCTGTTTCTCCAAAAAGCACAGATAGTTCTCTGCCCCCTCCACAAACCCAAAGCTCTGTTCTTTAGCGTCAACACCACCAAGTAATATAACTTTGGGCAAATCTTTTGATCTCCGTGAATATCTGTTTTTCATCTATAAAATGAACAGATGACAGCTAAGGCTCCTTCCAGATCACACCCCAAATACAAACTAAGCCCTTTTAGTTATTTCATACAAACGCACCAATGCATGCTTTTGTCTGTGTGTACTGGGAAAGGAGCTACCTGTAATACTTCCTCCCTAGTCCCAGAGTGGCCTAACACAAAAAACAAAATAATATCTGATTATAAACAGATGCCATATGTAAACAGTTCTCTATTCAAATCTCCGTTGAAATTGCATTAAAATGTGTATGTTGTACAGTGAAATATTCATTCAGTTGTGCATTCATTCATATTAAGAATTACAAAAGCTTCTAACTTGGCTCTCAAATGATCTTTTATGGACTAGTTAGTTCACAAATAACTTCTGCAAGTTATCTGTAAGAGTGTATGCTGCTACTTGGTATTTTTACCTTGTTTACCATTTTTCATAGCATGGAAAAAAGATGAGAACACTAGGGGAAAGTTACAGGCATGCTCATCCATATGCAAAGATACAGGAGATACCAACTATCAGTGGGTAGTTGTTCTAATTTATTTAACATAATCCTTAGCTCTGACCTACTGGCTTGAAAGGTGATTGAGTAAAAAATAAAAAAAAATAAAACAGAACAAAGGCCTGTAAGAGGGGATATGCTACAGTATAGAGTGACAGTTTATCTGTCAGTTGAAGTTGTCTTTCAAAACACAGAAATAACATTGCACTACTAACAAACATGGTTTTCTTCTAAAGAAGTTCTTTTCCCCTAAATAACCAGTATTTTATGGTATGGGTCCCTTATAAATACAAACGAGGAGAGAAAAGAGTTTTCCAAGATACATACGAAAAAGTTCATGTTTCCACAGTGAAAGAAATACTTGAGTAAATGAGGATATGAAATAATATCCACCTGTAGGATTAGCCAGAAAGGCCTTCCTGAGGAAATGAACTTGAACGTGTTTCAAAGGAGGATAAGGTAACTGACAGGTGGTGAGAAGAAAGGGAAATTCCAGGCAAGGAAAAAGCTGTGCGTAAAAGCTGCCCCTGTGGTTTCTCAAGAAGCAGAGTCACAAAGTGATCTGATGTGCGGCAAAGATTATTTTAGTCGTTAGGGCAAACTGAAGGAGGATTAACTATATGTTACTTCACACTCCTAACCACAGTTTGGACTAGATGACTTCTCTGGTCCAGTGCAGCTAAGAGCTTGCTTGCTTCCTACCAGGCACAGCGCTGGCACCTAACGCTTTGGCAATGCTGCATGGCTTATTCACCCCATTAAACATATGAAAAAAGCAAGGCTCAGAGGCCTCCAGTTAGAGTTTTAGAAATTAAAAGGAATATGCATGATAACTATTGTAGAAAAAGAAGCATATGAAGACTGACAACTTTGAAAATCAGAGCTCCTGAGCATAATCAATCAAAAACAATTTTTACATTCTCCTCTTAAAAGTGCAAAAGAATATGGAGCTGTAACAGTCTTCCTCATTGTGCCAAATCATTCAAAGGAAGGGAAAAGGGTAGATACCATCTTTACTTTGAAGAATGTCCTTTAAGGGGAACACAAGGAGTCCCTGTGCCTACTCCTGCCCCAGCAGTGACTCCCACTTAATTCTGTATTCCCTCTGCCTGTGGTGTTCATGAGGTGGGTGTTATGCTGAATACACAACACATTCCTTAGCCATTAGAACAGAGATTAGCAGTTAACTGAAGAGGCTTTCCAAACCTCAGAACCACTTAAAGACAATCCTCGCACCCAGCTTAATCTCCAATGCACAAATTCTCAAATGATGTATTATTTTTATACAAAAACTCGGTGGCCATTATCATAATTTACCTGTAACTATTTAATTGCAGAATTCTCTTATGAATAAATTCACATCCGGCAGCAAAATATAGTCCAAAAAATAAAACCAGTCTTCAAAAAAACTTCAAAACCAAACATTAATGAGGTCTACTTATTTATAAACAAGTAAGTTCTTAAATTTAGCTCCTGCCCCATCTTATTTCTTTAGATAAACATGTGGAATTAAAAGAACCCATCCTCTCAAACTAATCAAAAACAGACTCACAAATATAGTGGACATTTTGGTAACAGACAGAGAGAGGGGGGTTGGGGAACTGGGAGAATGGGGTGAAGGGTTAAAGAAATACAAATTAGTAGTTGGTAGTTGGTCATGAGGATAGGGAGCATGGCATAGGGAATATAGTTAGCATTAATATGATGGCTAGGTGGAGGGCCAGGGGAAGGAGGAAGCAATTGGGGGGATCGTTTTATGAACTGTATAGATGTCTAATCAATGTACAGTATACTTGAAACTAATTTAAATAAATAAATTTTTTTTTTAAAAAAAAGAACCCATCCTCTGCCGATGGGAGTCCTGATAAAACAATTTGGGAGTATCTATTACAATATCCCATGACCTGACAACTACCTAGAGAAACGTATGGTCACGTGCACAGAGTCAAGGCCAAGGCTATTCTTTGCAATTTTATTAGTAATCTGGACCTATCAGAAACAACCCAGAAGTTCAGCAATAGGAAAATGGTGGGAAAACTACAGTATATTCCCATGACTAGTCTACATAACACTGAGCAGCAGTTAAAAAGGAGGAACTACGCAGACAAATCTCCAAAGTATGTAACTGAATGAAAAAAAAGTTACTGATATTCAATATGAACCAACTATGTTAAGTTTTAAAAGACAAAAATACAATACTTTTATATCATAAATAGCAAATCAACAAAGTGTTTGCCTCTGGAGAGCTAGTAGGTGAACCAGGAAGAGGAAAGTGGGGAGTAAAACCTTATAGACTCATTTATTACTTCTATTAAAAAATTTTAAAAAAACATCTTGCAAGGATTTTATAGGGTTATTAAGTGACTTAGAATTAAAGAATAATGTGATATAAAGATAATACCTCTGCAACTGCTAAATTAAAATCTAATTAAATGCAAGAAGACAAATTATAAGAAGCAACCGTAACATCGCAAATGAAGCTGGGGTTTTACTTAATGAAGAACAGAAGACTTTCAACTTAAATGGCCACATGAAGCTTCAGCTGGTATAATTAATTATTATTGGTGTGAGCCTGCACACACATATTCTTTTTCTCAGGCTAAGAAACTCGACAGTAACTGAATGAGGACCTAATACAGAAATGTTAAAATTATGTTAACATCGCTCAGTTAAAACAGTCACGGCCCCTTTTAAACCTTAAGAATCCTTCCCCAATAGTAGCCTACGTTTATGTGAGAATGCAAACATAACTTTTTCCCCTCTTTATTCCCCCCCAACCACCACCACTTCCACCCCCAACCTATGGATGTTGGATGTTGTTGTTTCCCCTTAAGAACTGGATCTCTGAAGGCGGGTCATCTCCTTCCACATGCTCGCAGCGTGCACCTGGGGCCTGGCACCCACAGCACACCCAGGGGACCAGGTGCACCCAGGGGCCCCAGCGCACCTGGGGTATGGTCCGTGGCTCCACCTGGGGCACAAACCCAGGACTTTCTGCGTGTAAAGTAGACATGCTAACCACTACACTATGGAGCCACCACCACAAACATAACTTTATAATAAAGATCAGCTTATGGTAATAATAATAAGGGTCCCCTTCATGTAGTCACACTCCAGAAAATCAGGGCCTGGGTGGGAACCAAACTCCTCTATTTCCAACCCTGTCAAGGAAACATCGGCCAAGCTGTCTTTTACATAACCACCTATCTACATTCCTCAGGGAAAAAATGGACTTTCAATTCAAGGAACTGCATCCTCAACATTCTAGCATCCATAACAGATGCTGGTGTGAAAAAAGAGGGAGGGAGGCAGGGAGGGAAGGAGGGAGAGAAGGAGAGAATGAGAAAGAAAGAGAGGAAAGGAGGGAGATGAGGGAGAGAGGAGAGAAGGAAATTTGATGTTGTAACAGATATCATCAATGTACGGTTTGCTTCAGATACAGTCAAATGCATCTTTCTCATTTTTACTTAACGCCATAAGATTTAACAGTAAATAAAAACTGTAGAAGAATAAATGTCCTCATTACATCATTAAGCATAAAAAGTAACTTATAAACAGCATATACAGTATGATCCCAGTTTTGCTTTTAAAATATATACATGGTTACACAGAACAACAAAAATGAAAGAAAACTATTAAAATGTTAGCAGTCCTAAAGAATATATGACCCAGTTTCTTCTAAAATAAATTATAAAAAAAGAGGAGGGAAGGGAAAATGTTAAAGATTAAGAAAGAGTTAAAAGAGATGAATGCTGTGTGTTAACCCTTGATTCTTGATTCCAACAAACTAACTGTAAAAGAACAATTTAGAGATAATGAAGGAAACTAAACATGGACCAAATGACTAATTAGTAAATAATATTTTAAAATAATCATCAACTTAAATTAAGATTAATAATATTGTGACAAATTTTTCAGATCATTTTTTGTTAAAAATGCTTAAGTATTTACAAGTTAAATGGTATAATGGTATAATATCTCTGGGCTGTGCTTTAAAACTTAAGATAGAGAGCAGTAAGAAGACAGACGGAACAAAAATGACAAAATGTCTGTAATTGCTGAAGCTAGGTAATGGGCCTCATCATACTATCCTCTATACTTCTGTGTATATTTGATTTTTTTTTTTTACACACCTACAGCAACTGGTCTTCCTAGGTGATCTCCCATTCAAGTACTAACCAGGCCTGACCCTGCTTAGCTTCCATTTTCTATGCACATTTGAAAAATCTCATAAATAAAAAAGTAAAAATGCTAGCAGGGACAGTTACCTCTGGGTGGAGGAGACTGAGTCATCTGGTGGGAGTTGGGTGATTTTTTTACATTGACCTTGTGCCTCTTAGAAACATCAAGATTTTATACAACAAATGCAAATTATTTTGGTTATTTGGAGAAACAATGTTCCTCTTTTAGTAACAGATTGATTAATCTTTCAATGCCCAGTTCAAGGATGCCACCTCCATGGATTTAACTCTCCCTTTATAGATGCCTCTATGCATTTTATTTCCACTAAAGGCCTTTTTATATTGGGTCATTTATTATAACAATTTTTAATGATGTCTTATCTCCTGTTCTAGAATAACAGCTCGATTACAAGGGGCATTTCCTTTTTGTATTTCTATCCTAGTCAACACTAAGCAAAAAGCTCTCTCTGTATAATATGTGTCAAATAGTTATTTACTTAACTGAATTAACTTTTCCACTAATAAATCCAGGGAGGAAACAAGTGGCAACAGAAGTAGAATATCTTACTTCTTATAACTATAAAAGCTTTAACGCTAGAACATGCTGAGAGGCCCCTGTACAAAGACGAATACCCATCAAATGTTACCTAGTCGATTTCTCAAACCATTTATTTTCCAATTGACTAGGGCAAAAAACACATCAGTCAGTAGCAGAAAAGGGTCATTTACTGAATTAAGTTATAGACTTAAAAAAAAAAAAAAAAAAGATGTCCTGAAAAGAAAATCAAAGTCCATTAGATCTTCAGCAACCATTCATTATTTAGCCTACTGAAGACTCATCCAGAGTACCCATCAGTCCATTTTTATTAAGAAAACCATTATGGGGCAAACACAGAGCTACCCACGTGCTAAGACAAACAATGGTTCGGGAAACAGCCCCTGCTCTGAAGAGGCTGATGCCACGTGGAAGGGCTGCAGGCCCACACCTCTTGTGTTTTCCTTATCATCGACTCACTGGAGACCCTGGTACATTTTGTGGGCAGTAGCTTTCTTCAAACCTATTCTCTACATTCTCTTGCTTAAAATTCATTTCTCAAAAAAATATGATGAAATCTCCTCCCAGGGGCACCAAGACCTCCAAAACATGGCATATTGGACTTGCCTACACGAGACTTCACCCACAATATGGCCTTAATTTTGCATGTATGCTTTTGATGAAAGCCACTCAAATACCAGTGAAGATATGTATAACTTCCTTTTACATATAAAATGTTTTGGTATTGACAAACATTAAAATAAAGTCCAGATTTTAACATAAAACCTTCACCACAAAGTTTCCCAAGCCCTTTGAGAAATGTCAGTGTCTCATGAACTGGCAGATGCAAGCTACCCCCAAGTTTCATCTCTCGTAGCCCCCTGTGATCTGCTCCCAAAATCCAGGTCCTCGCAAGTACCACACACCCAACTTATCAACGCAGGTAGGAGCAGGAGGGGATGAGGCAGAGCTCTGCACAATTCTCACCGTGACCTTCACCCACATTTGCACATACAGTTCATGTTCTTGCTTCTCTATTTTCTGATTCCTTATTTTAGGCTTTTGTTCAAATCACTCCAGTTTGCAAATTTTAATTAGACAGTCAAGGAATTGGGACACATGGTATCATTACAAAGAATCATCCATATACATCCTGGGCCCCCCCAAAATGGCCAGGTATGTACTAAGAAATAAGGCACTCCTCTAAGCACTTAATTCAATTTCTATTACCATGCATTCTGTTCAGCACTAGACTGAGTTTAAATGAGGCAACTCTGTTTAAAGTGGACACCTGTACTCTTCTCTTCTGAAGAACATAAAGGCAAGAAGTCAGTGAGAATAAGTTGTTCTTATTGAAGAGAAAAAAGGTATGACAGCATTAGTAAATGTGAAGAGGTGATAACACAGTTCTACAGGCTGGTAAAAATGTTTGCTAGGCGCAAGGATTGCATATAATTTTCTTTTTTAAGAACAAAGAAGGCTTTGAATAATAAAAAGCATAACGAAATAATTCTGAGGTGACCTCAAGGCATGCCAAACTCAATTCCAATTAGTCATGGACAAAGATAAAAGGAAAACTCTGCAGTCATCCCTCTGCTGCTGTAAATTTTTAATACATTCTTATTATAGTTAACATGTAGTTCATAAAATTTCATCTCACATTTATCTTAAAAAGTTGTCTCCATTTTGTACCCTCAGTGCCACCATGAAACTTCAACTTAGGTTGTCCCAAAGAATCTAATAAAGTCTACTCAAGGCAAACATTTGAGTTATTTTCTTTTTAGAGTTAATATATTCAAAATCCTATTATTAGTTAATCTACTATATTCGTCACTGGACCATGTTTAAAGAGAAAACTGTATTAGATGTGAACAGCTATTCTCTTATGTTTTAATTTAAGGAGGAATAATTTGCCAGAATAATGAGGAAAAAAGAGTGTGCATCCCATCAGTGGACGTGAGGGTCAGATCGCAGTTCCGCGGGCTGGACGGCCAGGGAGGAAACGCTCTCCAGGCTTCCGGTTTTAACTGACCTCTGAATCTGCCACAGTCATTCTATGTCCAGGCTACTGAAAGGCATTATGATGATTAGGATTCTTGCTAACACCACATATAATACAAATCTAGGAGAATACACGAACATGCATTTTCTTCTTTTCTTTTTTCACTTACTAAATGGTGGAAACTTTCCATAAAACACCAAAATTATATATTTACTTTTGTTTATTATATCAGCAAATCATTAGTCTAAGTAAATATGACCCATGTTACTCTTTTTTATTTTCAAGAAAAGAATAAATTTTTTAAGAAAAAAAATTCTTAAAATTTCCTCAATGACTCTCCCATTAAAATAAGCAGCCTGGGATGCAATAACCAAACTGAAATATGAGAAAATTTTAAATAATATCTAATCTACCTATGAGTACATAATTGTCTATATAAAAAAGAGAAAATCCAAAGCAAAAATATTTGGGAAAATCATTCTCATTTTTTAATGAATAAAGCATATAAGTTAGTCAGAGATCATTATCCATTAACATCACTCTGTTTCTTGCTAGATGTTTACAAAGAATAAAGCAATTTTAAAAAATTTTGAAGGGAGTAAAAAGTGTGCTTTTTTAATTTAATTTTATATTCTAGAACAATGTTACTCAAAAAAATAAAAAAATAAAAAGGTCTAAGTGTGATTTAATAAGATACACATGGAACTAAACAGAAAGTATAAGGTTTTGTGCATTTTTTTTTTTTTTTGTCTTTCTGTTTTCTTTTGGATGGAGAGAATTGTTTTAGGTATCCTTTAAGAAGAGAAAGAGCACTTAGGAAAGAAGTATACACTTAGAAGGCCAAGAGAAGAGTCGTGCCACCAGGTCTGGAAAACTGATTGTGGCCTACTTATCTGTTGCCTAATAGGGCTGGGCAAGCAGGAATGCCTAAAAGAATCTCCCACTCGATCTAACAGATCTACAGTACTAGCATCACCTGATATTACCACCATTTAAAAGAAGTGATTAAAGTGCCCAGGGGTTCAGGTGATTAAACTAAGCAACCCAAAAGACAAGGTGTAGCCACTACAACATAAAAGCTAAACAAGCATGGCCTCATAATAATCTTAAAACTTGAGAGGCCTCTGCTAAAAACTGTCACATTGAAGTATATCAACCAGGAGCTAATATTTAAGCATTTAAAATACTATAAGACACACAGAAACTGTACTGAAGGCGCACATTTCTATAGTATACAGATTGAGGTGAAAACCAGAGGGTGCTCAATAACATGCACTGATTTTTTTCTTTCCTGAACTACCTGAGCTATGGCCGTCTTCACGGAGCATGCCTGCAGGCTGCTTGCTCACCACTAAGGAATTCCTGATGGTTCCAAAGATACTACACTCTCAAACACAATTTTCAGCTGTGTTGCTAATAAAAAATGTGGGCTTTTCAAGTAGCTAAAAATTACAGAGATCCAAAATTCTTTCCTGGATTCCACCTCTATTAAAAGAAGAATGATGCTGGATATGCTCAAATAAATGCTACCAGTGAAGTGTCTTAATGTACTTTAAAAACATTTTCAGAGATAATCATTCTCTAATTCTCTTACTGAAATTGAAGGAAGATCAGAAATAGCGAGGCTTTGAAAGCCCTGCTCCAATTACCCAGTGGGCTTCAGAAAAGAAGCCCTAAACTCTACACAAAAGTTTGCTGGGGTGAGATGCTCAGATAACCTTGAGTGTCCTTGATAGGATGCAGTTACTCCAGAAGAGCTGACTCCTTCAGCAACTGGCTTCTGCTTCTAATAAAGCAGCAGATAAGAAATCCCAAGGTCTCTGTTTCAGCATCTGGCTGATATGAAAGTTAAATACAAAGTAACAAATGAAGTGAAACTATACAACCCCAAACCACTTGTTTTATCCAAATTTAAGAGTTTAGCATATTACAGCATTTTCAGTCTATAGAAAAGTCTCCTCTTCCAAGAAACTGTTATTTTTCTCAATAAGAATACCTTTTGACAACTGATTAAAATGTTTGAGACATGTCTGCTAAAACATCAGGATAGGCCTAGGGTAGGACTGGGTGGGTATCTCCCCAGCAGTAACTGAGGGCAATCATTTCAAGATCAATGGTAAAAGGCAGTCAAACAGTAGATCATCCAACCACCTCTATTTTGCAGGATAAACATGGCATTCCAAGTTATACAGTAATGCATCAGGGTTAACAAGATTCTTATTTAGAACATGGGCTGAGGTATAAACTCCCATCAAATTTTAAGAAACACATGTAAGTTTTTTTTGAAATGTTATTTAATATGGAATGGAAACATAAGTATGTAACAAAAACCTTCATATTATTAAGTAGCCAGAAAAATACCTGAACTGTTTTATCTATAAAGATGATTACTAAAAACCACATGGGAGTTCCCCCCTTCTCCGTTTCCATTTCTGCCTCTCAGCAGTAAAACAATAAATGAGGAAGAACCAATGGGGAAAACTATAGAGTCTACGTCTGCTAAATCAAAATATTGCTATAAGTAGCACATCTTCTAAAAATGAACACTTGAGTGACATTCTCTTTCCCCAACACAACTTTGTGACTAATCCAGTAACTCACCTTTTGCCACTTCAGTTAGTAAATCTTGCTTGAGTCCAACTTGAGGTATTCTCTCAAAGCCTAGATTAAAAGAAGTATGAACTTTAATATAATAAGGTTATCTTCAAATTTTGAAAAACATACAACTGTATCTCACAGTAATAAGCAGGGAAAATCACTGTTACAAATCAAGTCATAATCGTGACATATATTTTACCTCTAAAACCCTCTTTAATTTATAATCTCTTTATGTGCATTTCAACATGTATTTAAGCCGACTAATAGCCACTACCACTTAAAACAACAAATTCTTAAACCTGACTATTCAGTCTCTAGGCAGAAAGCTGATCCAGGCCTTCATCCCACATAATCTAATCAAGAAGCCTGGGAAGAAACCCAGAATCCTGACTGAAGCTCATCCCACCCCCACAAGGTGATTTTAATGTAGTCAGCCCATCACCTGCCTATGGGAACCACTGTTCCAAACCAGTATACCCCAGGGGATATCTTTCAATGTCTGGAGATATTTTTGATTGTCACAGTTGGGAAAGAGGTATGCATTTAATGGGCAGAAGCCAGGAATGCTGCTAGCCATCATACTATGATCAGCACAGCCCCCAACTACAAAGAATTATCTGGCTCAAAATGTCAGAGTGGTAAGGTTGAGAAATCCTGTTCGAAAGCAACCAACCATTCTGATAATTCAGAAATTCTACAGTTCTCATACTGGTCACTTCAGATAGATTATAAGTTCTCACTACAATTATACACATTTCCTGTGACTGCTAAGCTTGTTATTAGTTAAAAGAATGCATCAACATGCCCAATATTAATAATTTACAGTGCATGTAGGGGGAAAAAATGGTGTACACGATAGAGGCTTTGTTCATCCCTCTTGCAACCAAGTCAAAGTTGTGACAGAAACACAAAGAGCAAGCAAAGTTACCTGGAATCTAGATGAACAGAAGCACTACAACGAGGAAGAGAAATAATTAATCAACCTGCAATGGTAGAAGGTAGGAGGCGCCATGTCCGCGAGCAGACTTTTGTAGTGACAGACCTGCTCGCTCCGAGCACCAGAGCCCAGTGGGCTGTGCGAGGGGCATGAGGGACTTACTGGGGGACACTGAGCTGTCAGAGTGAGAACCAGAAGCGAGGCTCTCTCCTGGGCAGAAGTGCCAGTGGTACCCATTGTTCTTTTGTTGAGCCCTCCCCCTCCCAGTGTGCAGGCACAGTGTCACCAGAGCTGAGATGTCATCAAACTGGATAAGAGGTTGCTCCGCTCTAAGGGTTCCCTGAAACTCCTCCTCCCCCAACTCACAGCCCCACCCAAGCCACATCCAGGTATGTCCCTGGTGAGTCCTGTGCTCCTTGCTGAGCAGTGCCAAGACTCAGACTAGTGGCAGCTGGCCTCGGTTTCTGGTGTCGCCTCTTGAGACAACTATGACCACAGCACCTGTGAATTGCTTACTGAATTTTAACAGGTGGCCCTGGAGGGGCACAGGCTGGAGCTAAACTTGGCCTAAAGCTGAACCTCTCTCAGGACTGTGCCACTGGACACCCACTACACAAAGCCACACTAATAAGACTGGGAAAATTAGTAGCTTTGCTTAGTACATAAAAACAGACACAGAAAGGCAGCCAAAATGGAAAGACAAAGAAGCAGAAACCATACAAGAGAACAGAACAGAGATCCAGGAATAATGGAGTCAAGCAATGTAACATATGCAGAGTTCAAAACACTGGTTACAAAGATGCTCAATGAACTTAGGAGAAGTGTGAATGAATTCAGTGAGAACTTTAACAAAGAGATACAAAACATAAAAATGGAAATAGAAATTATAAAATTATAAAATGAAATTATAAACCAGTCAGAAATGAAGAACACATTATCTGAGATGAAGAATATATTAGAGGGGATAAACAGAGTGGATAAAGAAGAGGATCAAACCACCGATATAGAGGATGGAGAAGCCAAGGACACTCAATCAGAACGGCAAGAAAAAAGAAGCCAAGACTATAATAATAATTTATGGAGTCAATGGGACATGATTAAATGTAAAACTATCTATGTCATAGGGGTACCTGAAGGAAAACAAGAAGTTGAAGAACTATTTGAAGAAATAATGATGGAAAACTTCCTCAACCTGGTGAAGGAACTAGACATACAACCCAAGGAAGCTCAGAAAGTCCCAAAAAAAGATGAACTCAAAGAAGTCCACACCAAGACACATCATAATTAAAATGTTAAATGTTAAATACAAAGAGAGAATCTTAAAAGCAGCAAGAGAAAAGCAGTTAGTTACCTACAAGGGAGCACCCATAAGACCAGCAGCTGATTTCTAAAAAGAAACTGCATGACAGAAAGGCTTGGCACAAAATATTCAATGTGATGAAAACTTAGGATCTACAACTAAGAATACTTTATTCAGCATAGCTATCACTTAGAGGTGAAGGACAGATAAAGAACTTCCAGACAAAAATAAGCTAAAGGAATTTATCAACACCAAGCCAGTATTACAGGAAATATTGAAGGGACTTCTTTAAGAGGAAAAAACATGTTTCAAAAATAGGAATATAGAATGGTAATAACTACATTTCTATCAACAAATACCTCAAATGGAAAAGAATTAAGTGCTCCAATTAAAAGACAGAGTGGCTGAATGGATAAGAAAACAAGACCCCAACATATACTGCTACAAGAGACTCACTTCAGATTAAAAGACACACACAGACTAAAAGGAAGGGGATGGAAGAAGATATTGCCTTGATGGACCAAGAAGGTATTACACTGAATGAAATAAGTCAGAGAGAGACAAATATTGCATGATTTCAAGTACATGTGGAATCTAAAGAACAAAATAAACAGAAATAAACTCATAGATACAGAGAATATTTTGAGGGCTACTAGATGGGAGGGGGATGGGGGAGGACTGTGAAAAAGGGCAAAGTGATTAAGAAGTACAAATGGATAGTTACAAAATATTCATGGAGATATAAAGTGTAGCATAAGGAAAATATTTAATAATGTAATAAATATGTAAGGGGGAAGAGGTGTACTATATTTAGTGGGGTGATCACTTTGTGGGTTATATAGATCTCTAATCGCTATGTTGTACAACTGAAACCAATATATTATTGTATGCCAACTATAATTGGAAAAAACTCATTGAATTGTACAGTGTAAATACAAGCAACTAATTGTCTATTATATTTCAATAAAGCCAGAAAAAAATAATTTACAGTACATGTACCTATTCTAAAAATATTAAAATAAATCAAACGATACATGTCCATAACAGCTTCCAAGAAACTGATTTTTAATTTTTGCTGAGGTGAAACACTATTTTAAACTACATTAACTCCCAAACATATAAGACACAAAAGCTAAGATGAGCAAGAAGAACCAGAACTTAAGTCTCACGGACACTCCCAATTCCTTGTGAGGACAAGAAGGTAAGTTCCTCTTCCTAGCCTGTCACCTTGGAGATTAGGACTCCCATCTTTTATTCAGCCAAATAAAAAGGTACTTCAAAACTTACATGAACTGCATTCAAAGTGAGACTTTGGGAGCCTACTATGTCCTCACATTATGATCTTACATAACGCATTATGGTCTTACGTGGCACATGATCTTACGTAACACAGCAGAACAGAGCTTGAGAAGACCCTGCAACAGGTCTTTTCTTCTCTACCATAACCAAATGGGATAAACGTTAGAAAAATTTGGGGAAAAGAAACCTATAAAGAATTTTCTGATAATAAAACTTGTGGATTTAACATGATTAGCCTACAGGTTGCACCCACGGAATGGGTTAAGGAACTTGTAACACTCAAAACACATACTTTGTTTTGTTAATCATAAGTAATGAGCTATAACTAGCTAATTACATATATTAGACATACCTGAGAGCTGATTTGCACTAGTAATCCACGTAGGTACACGAACAGACAAGCAAATTTTAAACTCAAATAAAAAGATATCAATTCTGAACATACTTAGAAAGATTCCATCAGAATCACGCCATTCGAACTGGACAACATTTCTATGATATGGCATATGGGCTTATATTCTAATTATAGACTGATTTCTTCCTTTTGATCCTCTGCGCTATAAAGGAAAGACTCAAGTAATCAAACTTAAGCACAAGCACCCCAGGCAGCAAGCCACCAAGTGGGTGGTGGACAGTGAGTGAGTAGACTGATACTCGTATTCCAAAGCACTAGGGGACTGGCAGTCCAGGAAGAACATGTGGCAGAGTACGGGCTCCAATCTGGAGCTCTCTACCCAGTCTCCAGGCCCTCTGTACTTGCCATGTCATTAGGAATGACATGCTTTTCCAAAAGTAGGGCTAACATACACTCTAAAGATGCCTATTTGATCACATCACACCTCCGCCACAGAAAGAAGACAACTAGTGCAGGCGGTCTCAGACAAAAGCTGGAAAAAATAATGACCCGATCAATGATTTCTTAATACCCATCAATGGCTAAGAGAACAAAACAAAGTAATTTTTGCTTTACGAAGCAAAGTAATGGTGGGGCTTTCAGGCCTTCCTTTCTTTCTACAAAAAGAGGCCCAAAAATTACTAAGAAGGTTCAGAAATATTAGTGCACAATATGAAATCTAACCCCATCTCCATTTTTCCAGATTTAAATTGGTCTTTAAATAAAAACTCACCATAAAACTTCAAAACATAAACACTTCATTTTTCCTCTCTCAGCAGTAAAATATATTCTGTTCCAAAAAAGAAAAGTTGCTCAATTTCCTGTCGAAAGCAATCCGGAGAAGGCCACCTACACTGTATAAGCAGCAAGAAAAAAAATAACAAAATGCTGAAGAGAAGCCTGTACGTGTGGGTGTAAATAAGTGCAATGTAACTGCCACTCTGGGTTTTTTAAAGTTTTTTTCCTTGATCCTTCTGACAAATATGAAAATTAGTGTAACTGCTAAAGAGAAGTTTGTCCTTCAACCCATCTAAGGAAAACAAGCCCTATGATGGACTTCAGTTCCACCAAAGGAAGAAAGGTATGGGGTCTTAAACCCATGATTTTCTATACTGAGGGGAAAAGACAGATTTTATCAAATGCACGACTTACATGGAATGCTCTGAGAGAGAGAAAGTTTCTCTGACAACTTAATCTTCTCCCCATAGCGACCCTACCCATATCCCAAATCACATAAATTTTTTGGAGTAGGACCAGTTTGGCCCCAATATGCTAATTCTAAACCTCTGGGAGCTAACCATCCACAAATGCAGGCATGATCCAACTAGATTATGGATTAGTATAGCATCACATCACAAATTCCCCTTATTCTACTTATACTTTCTGCAAACTCTAAATTCTATGATAGTGAACAACCAGCCCAATACTTTTTACTAAAACCCTACTGAAACGTGCTCAGTTTCAGTAGGTAGATGCAGTATGGTGAAAACTGATAGAAAGAAAGCCTAACAGCTCACCAGTGAACTGAGGAGAAAAGACTAGCATAACAAGTTAAGCTAAAATTAAATGCAATATTATCACTGAATTGTAACACAGTAAAGTGCTGTATTTTTGTAAACTATACTTTCTCATTAAAAACAGCAGTTTGCCACAAAGGCAAAACAGGGAACGAATGTATTAATGAAGTGATGGTAAATATTTAAAACCAGCATACCAAAAGCCAAATCAAGATATAACAGGAAGTCACACTGATAAGGCAGGTGCTAGACAAGACAGTACCCCTTAAATCTTACACATGACTTGTTTGATAAGCAAAGGATTCTGAGCTACTAAATCAACTAACAGAAGGGAGGCTGTTGTTTTGCTTTGCCTAATAATCTCAGATCAACCTATAAAAAAAAGTTGCCAAACTAGCACAAATAACATTATTTCTCTGAACCATTTGAGAGAAAGTAACCAACATCATATCATGGACCATCTATCACCCCTACAGAGTTTAGTGAGTAGTTTCTATACATAAAGACACTATCTTATAAAACTACAATAATTATGACCATCCAAATCCAGAAATTAACACTGATACAGCACCATCACCTAATCCACAGACCAGGTTTACTAAAAGGATCCACTACAGGATCTCAAATTGCACTTAGTCTTCTTATCTCATTAGTCTATTTCAATTTAAAATTCCTTAGACTTTCCTTCACTTTCATGACTTTGACCATTTTGAAGATTTCAGGCCAGTTTTATAGGATGTTCCTTAATTAAGGTTTGTCTGATACTTCCTTATGACTAGACTCAAATTATGACTTTTCAGCAGGAATACCACAGAAGAACGACTCTCATCGTATCTGATCAGGTGGTAGGTGGTACACTGTTTCAATTTTTTTTTTCCCCTAACTAGTAATGTGAACTTACACCACTTGCTTGATTAAGGTGATACGTCAGATTTCTCTACTGTAAAGTTTACCCTTTTTCCCTTTATAATTAATTTTTTTCCCTGACTAGTAATGAAGTGATACTTTTAGACTATATAAATATCCTATTTCTCAACAACCTTTCACACAATACTTTCAATGGCCATTGATAATTCTTGGCCGAATTAATTATTCTATGACAGCTGCCAAAAAGTGATTTTCTAGTCTGATGATTCCTACTATTTTAGTGGGAAAAAAATTTAGAAACCAAGAGCTGAGTATGCTAATTTCAACTGGTTGTCACTGTTCCTAGGTCATCTAAGTGAACAGAAGCACACAGACATATGCACACACACTACTTCTTTATTTCTTTCTATAGCTATCTATGTATACTAAAAACCATGGGGTCATACAGATACCCTGAATTCCAATCCAACACCACAGAGTTCATTCTAGTTTTCACCTTTCCCTTCTCTATAATAGTAAACCAGGCTCCCACTAACCTCCATCTATTTCCTTATTGGATCCATGCCCTTGCACCATGTCATATCATGTGTTATTCCTACCTCTGATCCAGTATCAGAAAAGCCTGTTCTAACTAAAGGATCAGGAAGGCGGAAGCCTAGACAGACATTTTAGATAAAAACAACTCTACTCCAGCCAAATCTCACAGAAAAAATTGCAACCCTACACCCACCTCTATTAGCAAATGCCAAGTGAAGAGCCAAGAGTTCTCCACTCACCTGGCTGTGATGAAGCATCTTACCAGAGACAATATAACAAGATACCATTTTTACATAGCCCAAATAAGCAAAGTTAAAACAGTTTACAGATATACTCATGTGAAGAAGCAAGGGAACATTGAACAAAAAATTCGAGACAGTGGTCACCTCCGGAGGGAGGCAGGAAGATGGGATCATAGAGAAACACAGAGTAGCTTCAATTTGTGCTTAGCACTTGCAGGTTCTCACTGATCACATTCTAGTCCTCAGTAAGAACCTTCAAGTGCTAAGCACAAGTTCCTTGACACTCACACAAGGTCATTAGTAAAGTCTCAATTTCACACCTGTGATGATTTGAGGCTTGAAAAGGTTAAGCATGTTGCCTATGGTCACAGCACTAATAAGCAAGAACTCAGATGCAAAGCCAGGTCTAACTTGAATCCTCTTCCTACTATGTGCTTTCCCGGTCTTCAAACAGAAAAAAGGAGACAAGCAGGAGAAATGGAGTTATGATTCTGAGGGTAAGATTCCGTCTGTGCCTCTGAACCATTTCCAGAATGGTTTTTAAGGTATGGGCAAGTCTAAGGCCACGACCAGGGGGATAAAAATCTTCCTGAAGGCAGGGAAAGGGGGTAGAGGCACAGTTGAGAATGCAAGAGCACTATGGACACTCCTTTAGCCAGTGTTTCTATCACCTTCCATAGGGCACAAATTTTGGTTCAATTCAGTCACTAAACAAAATCTCTGAGAAGGCCCTGGTAAAATCTTATTACTAATTGTTCTTTTGTTTTGAAATCTGGGGACAAGGGAGAGAAGACCAGCAACCCACTCATGAAATTCCAAACACAGCCTAAATATGGTGAAACTATAAGCCACTTAGCACATAGTACGAAACATGAAACTAGTAACAAAATGTTGAGCCTTTTTAAAGAATTTATATAATGGGACACAAAAGGTAGAACAACGATACTTCTCTGAAGGAAAGACCAGACATCCTGGGAACTTTAAATACCCCTCTACTACCTGGGGGGAGTTTTAAAACTGGTAAAGCCCACAAAAAAGATGGATCTCCATAAAAATAAATAAATAAAAGCAAAAAGATAGTGTGTCTTCACAAAAAGTTAGAAATAACTGCATTCTAATCACATTTCTAGTAGAAATATCTCCAGAGTCTATTAAAGTCATTAATAACAACTCACGCCACCTGGAAAAGTCTCATCATCAGCACTAATGATGCTGCGATCACAGTTCATGCTTTCCAGTCTCTCTTTAAAGTGGAATAAGTTTTTCCACTGTTCCTTTCCAAGAGGTGGAGTATAAATTAAATCAGAAATAATTTTAAGCCTAGCCTTCCCCTCAACCAAAAAAAAAATTTGCTAAGCTCTATCTTCCCTCTCCTGTCAATCCTTTCTTTTCAAAGAGGAAACATCAAGACCTAGGCTACAGACCAAAGAAAATGCTACAGAACTGAAGAAATAAGATGACGTGCAAGATGATGCAAAAATAATTTCAAAATTCATGCAAATATTATATGGTAGCCTAAAACTGCCTAAAATAGATAAAGGTTAAAAAAAATGTAAAATCATCCTGTAAATTCAATAAGCATGAGAGGCACACACACAAAAAATAAACTTTACAAGATAAAAAGAGAAAACATTTATTTTAATTTTTTACTTTCATTATGAAAAAAATTAGGTTGAAATCAGCATTTGGCATTAGAAAAACAAAAAGTTCTCCTAAGGAATTTCTGAAAAAAATAAACTGAATAAATTAACCCATGGGCACTTGTTTCTTTCATCCTACTGTACTAAGCTTACATGATCACAAGACGAGCAGTAATTATCCTTAAGAGTTAAGGGAGAATAGCCCATCTTTAAAAGAAATTTAAAATCTAAAAAATAAATAAGAAAAAATGTATTACATTAATATCAAAAAAAGGGGAAACCCTGAAACATAGTATAGAGCTTCCTTGTAAACTCCCAGATAATGAATTTTGGGTAAAAGTCGATATGGCTACTTGAAAAATAAATCCTCCAAAACTAATCAAATTTACTGGTATTGAAACAACTCACTTATTAAGGGACTGCAAGACTCACATTTCTTAACTTTATAGATTTGACAACTCACGAAGACCCAAGAAAAATGTTCTTCCCGGAAAAAATACATACCAGTGGTTGTTTAATCCCAAATTGTACAAACTACTTCTTAGTCTTCCTTTCCCTATAACTCTAAGCATAAAAGTTTTACACAGAGAGTCAAGCAAATAAAGTGTCTGGAAAAAGACTGAAGTGATAACAGGAGAAGTAAGTCCTTTTGTGGGCTTATTATCTTCATCTTGAGGCTTTTCCATCTCCATTAATGTCACCTCTATCTACCCATTTACTTAAGCCAAAATCTAGGATTCATTCTTCATTTCGCTCTTTCACATCCCATATCCATTCTGTCAAGACCCATTAAGTCTATCTCCTGAAGACGATCCTGAATCCTTCACTCATCTCCATTTCCTCTGTCACCTCACTGGTCCAAGCCACTCCTATTGCTCAACTAGACAGATCCTCATTAGTCTCCTTTTGTACCCATGACCATTTTCCACAGAGTAGTCACGTTGACTTTCTAAAAGGTTAAACGACATACTATAATTCCCCTGCTGAAAGCCCTCCAATGGCTTTCCATGTCTCGAGATGTTAAATGTAAAGGATATAAGATTTTACCCTTATTTCAGGCTAATAACTTAGCCTGCCACAGTTGTATGGATACTGGCAAAAGTCAGGAGCCTCTTGGGTCAGAGACAAAGGACTTCATTATCCATAGCAACAGCAGT
Organism: Eidolon dupreanum; assembly: GCA_028627145.1. Classification (NCBI taxonomy): domain Eukaryota; kingdom Metazoa; phylum Chordata; class Mammalia; order Chiroptera; family Pteropodidae; genus Eidolon; species Eidolon dupreanum. The sequence goes on from CM053509.1 coordinate 20,159,395, forward strand.
AGCCAGAGTATCAGCATTTTTTGGTACCAGTCCCTTAAGTCCCAATTCCCACCACACAAAGAGGTGACACAAAGAGGATAAGATGGCACCTGAACAGCAGTGGGCTGTTACAGGAGAGTAACCCTGAGCTTAATAAACCCAAATATTTTATAATGGGCATTAAGCCTGTCTAACCTTTACCCCCCAAAGAGACATAGTCATCATTATAACTAGACAATAAATGTGCCTGATCTTTGCTCTGGAGGGAGAAACACTATCTTCCAAGGTTGTTCACTATACAAATCATTCTTGAAAAGCCAGATCAGAACAAAGGTAGTCAGTGAAGAAACAAAAGACACATGGAAAATTGTGTCTCAGCATTAGAATGATTCCTTACCATGTCTACAAGGCTGTATATAACTGGTCTCTTTCTCTTCAATTTCATGTGGAACCCCTGTCTCCCCAGCTTACTATGCTCTAGCTTTTTTCCACCCCAGGGCCTTTAACTGTGCTGGTACTTTTGTCTGAAATGCTCTCTCCTTGGCTTAGATGTCACTTCATCAGAAAGACCTTCCCTCGTCGATATATGTAAGACCCTACACTGTTTATTTTCTTATCGCTTTGCTCACTCAACCATTCATTCAATAAACACTAGTTGAGCACCTACTATGTATCAATCATTATTACTGTAAGTAAAATAATTACCTTATCTACATGTTTATTTCGTTATTGACAGTCTTCCTTGAGGTCTAGAAACCTTGTCTTTACATTCATCCACAAAAGCCTAGAACTTAAAATTGCACCCTCAGTAAAACTCTGTTGAATAAATAAAAAACTATCATAATACTAAATACCAAAATATTTCCAGGTCTATATGGGAAAGAAGCATAGCACTGAACAAAAAGCATGGAAGTAGGAACTACAGTCCTAAATTCAAACCCTGGAGTCATCATTGAGTGGTACCTGAGCATTTTGTTAAGTTTTCTGTAAAATGAAGAAAATTCCTCTTCTGCCTAACTCATAAGATTACTGTAAGGATGAAATGGTGAAATCTATTTGGCGGCCCTTGCAATGTTAAACATAATTTAAAACCAGTAACAAATTGACAGTTAATAGTCATGAGATAGAAATTTATTCAATAAGGATATACTAGGCCACTACTATGAGGCTGACCCCATTATGAAAACCATAAAAAATGTATAACTTAAAATTAGAAAATGTTTAGTTCTTAAATAAACTCAGAAAGTAACAGTTTTCTCCTTTAAATATTCTTTGGACATGCTCTAAAAACTTTCAGATAAAATGTGAGTCACCTTTACCTGTTCCTAATCCCAGAATATTAAAAAAAAAAAAATTGTTCTTTGGTTACTTAAATTATTTTTAAGCAAGCCATTCAAATACCAGTTTAGAAAAATTTTAGACTCTATTTACACCCTTGAATGTCAATCTCCAAAACAGGAATCTTAGTCTTCTGACAAAAGTATGGTTCTATTAATTTTGTCTCCTTTTACTAACTTCGACTAAAACCGAACGCAGTCTCTTCACTCCAAGGGGTGGGTGTGGGTGTGAGTGTGTGAGTGAGTGTGAGTGTGAGTGTGTGTGTGTGTGTGGCGAAGGGAGCATAAGCTTTGTCTTAGATTAAAAAGAGCAGCATCAGAGTCCATACATCATGTGTCATACAGGAGGAAATACAGTGATCACACTGAGGTGTATGCAGAGCACTGGCCACCACACTGCAAACAGGGACAGTGAACTCAGACAAGCCACAGAGCTCGCATGAGCTCACCAACAAACTCATATTCTATAACTTCACAATAAAATTACTCAGACTTTAAAAAGGGTATTCTTTCTGTGACATAAAACAACATAAGTATAAACTGATAAAAATGACAAGACTATGCAATATTAATGAAAAAGGAAATAAAGTGGAATATGAGAATAGTATGATTAAGATTCCTGTTATATAACATTTTCCAAATTCCATATACATACATATATAACTAATAGCATGTACACTGTGCTAGTAAAAAGGAAGAATAATATGAATTGGTGCTTCTAAAAATTAAAATCAAGAAGAAAATATGAACGTGAACAACAGAAGTCCACAGAAAGGCTTTCTGGAGCTACGAAAGATTCCCAGGTTAACGGGAATGGAGGCAGATGACTCACAATGTACATCTGAGAAATGTTAATAGAGGTACATTTTTCAATATATATGATTATATTCAGTAGCTTTTCACTATACATGTGAGAGTCTCCCAAAATAACTCCTTACATGTTATTTTAAAGGTGACTAAAAAACAAAAGACAAGAAAACAGACAAGAAAAAGAAAAGAAAAAAGAAAAGAAAAAAGAAAAGAAAAGAAAAGAAAAAAGAAAAGAAAAAAGAAAAGAAAAAAGAAAAGAAAGAAAAGAAAAGAAAAGAAAGAAAAGAAAAAAAAGAAAAGTAAAGAAAAGATGGCTACCTATTCCTAATATGTAGGGGAGGGGTAGCAGCAGTTTATCAAACTATTCATACAGTCTTCATTCACTACAAATGCTTTCATGTTAGTATATACAAATAAAATCTAGAGCATCTAGAAGCTTCTACCTTGATATTAATTTATATAGGTAATGTCTAAACCTATCTTTCACTTAAGTACTTGTCCTTATAAATAATAATGCCAGTTATCATTCGAATGCCTGCAATATGCCAGGCACATGATATTCCCTACTGTACATAATCAAAATAAAGTGCAAGGAGATGGGTATTATGATCTCCATTTTACAAAGGAGTCCTAATAGAAACCAGTGAACTTTTAAATCTCGCCCAAGATAAATTAAACAGTGATGGCAATGGAATTTAAACCCAAGATGATCCTCTTCCAACATTCTTGTCCTTTTTATGGACAGCTGTTACTGCTTCTCAATAAGTTACTTTTATGGTATTCTTGGCACAATGTGAATGAATGAGCTTTACATTCATTATTTCATTTGATTTCTATAATAACCCTGCAAGGTTATTAATTTTGTCAAGGTCACACAGCTAATAACAAGACAAGCAGGAATCCAAACCTAAATTTGTTTGATAAAAAGCCTGTGTTTCTACTACTGTATTAAGCAGCCTCTACCTTATGGTATTTAAATTTTTAATATGGGAATTATTGACACATTATTAGTTTACTGTTCAAAATATTACATAAAAATGTACATTATAATATATAAACTATATTATATTTTTATAAATTTTTTCAGAAAAAAATTGGAAAAATACATGGCAAAATAGTTATGAGTAACAGAATCACTGGTGAATTTTTTAAATTTCTATACTTCCTAGTTTTTCCTTTATTATAATATATAACTTATGAAAACATAAAGCACACATACAAAAAAACTAACTACATTTTAGTACACTTTCCCTCTGTTCTCTGGAACCTATTAAAACTATATTTTGATTATAAAACACAGTACAAGTTTAACATACTTTCAGAGTTGAAGAAAAGGTGAACAACAATGAAAAATATGCCACAGAATTAAATCATGCCAAAAATTCATAGCATTAGGGAAAAATGAGAAGCTTTTCAATTTTTGTAATTATACTTATCCAAAGAAAGAAAAAGTAAGTAAAAGTGAGAGGTGTTCAAAATTCCACAACTTGGAAAGAATGTTTAAGAGGAAAATTACTAAAACCAGCCAAGTTAATACAACACGAGAAAAACACCCTTGGAAACTACAGTATGAAATATTCATGGGGAAAAAGTCAGTTTTAGTGATTGTCCAGGCATTTAAGCAGATTACCAGTTAATTTGAAGGAACTACTTAGTGGCTCTGAAATGCTGTTTAAACTAAACAACTAATCAGAATGTGAATGCCCATATTAAACCAAATTTGCTTTTCAAAATATAAACTCTTTGCATCTTGTTCAATGACTCTACAGCGTGTTCACAAAATCTCTTCAGAAGCACTGCTCCTTCATGGTAGAGACTGCAGTAACCAAAATCGAAGGTGTAAAATTTGAAAATGGGAGGTGCATCAACTTCATTTTCCTAAAGGAAACCACCACTCAACTACTCACTGTGTAATCTGACCAATATAGTATCAATTCAAAGCCACCAAATATTATGCATTCTAACAAAAGAAAACAGTATGGGATCAGCAAAGAAAAAAAAAAAAAAAGGAGATCTTTCACTTTTCCCAAAATGTTTTATGATATAAAACAAATATGGCAAAACGTTAAGATCTGATGAAGCTGGAAGGTATTCTATAATTCCCTGTCCTTTCTAGTCTACAATAATTTGAAATATTTTAAAATTAAAAATAGTTGTTTAATATGTATAAGTCAATACAACACTCAACACTCATTCTTCATAGTATATTTATATTGATTAAAATACACACACACTATCTCAAAACATCCCAACAGCCCAACCTGTGACATTTTACCACCCAAGGAAGCCACTATTGATGTGAATACCAAACATTCCTTAATTTTTAGTTTGCTCCTTTGTAAAGCAGGAATTCAGAAAAATTGCCATGATAGGATAAAAAAATTTTTCTTTTTGTAATGATGCCAAAATAGTTTTAAGTCACCTGAGATGTTTTGTGTATATGCCTTGAATACATTTCTAAAATGAAAACGAATAAGTTTACCTCTTGAAATAATACCTTTCCAGAACAGATAGTCCCCTACAGAAAGCACAGGTTCTGAAGATACCATACATGGTATGCCACCTACTCCTAACACCAGAAGTCACTTTTGGTATTAAAGTGACAAGAAAATATATCAATGGCAAGCGTGGGGCCTGAAAAAAGTAAGCAGATCTTTAGAATGTAAGTTCTTAACTTGCTTCGCACTGAAAGAACCAGAAGCCACATTTGCACAAGTGCTTTGACTCCATGGGCAAAGGCATGAAGTGGAAACTGCTGTCACATTCAGGAAACAGATGGGGTGGATAATGCGACTAGATAATCAACTGTCTCCCTCTTCCCTTCACTAGAATTGAAGAAACACTCAGTTAATAAGGAAACAAACTAGAAGAGTGGGAGTTCATAGCTGAAACAAGACTTGAATATGCATTAAGGAGCATGTTATGAGCATCACGAAGTGGTTAGACCTAAATGACAACAAAAATTTCAGCTATGCGTTTTCTTATTCTCAAAAATGAGTATTATAATTGCCACAGCTTCAAGCAAAACTGAGATCCATCTGTTCCCTCACCAGCCAAGCAAGTCAGATCTTATTGAGGTGCAACGATTTGCTATGTTTAAAAACAAGTATTTACTTTTATTCAAACATTTCTTAAACATCAATCGGGTATAAGGCTCTGAGCAAAAAGCTGCAAAGTTCCAAAGATCACAAAGGCAGAGACTCTCCTTTTGAAGAGATTACAATCTAATTCATGGGGAAGGATATGTAAAAACAACAATAGTATAGAGTGTTGGTAGGTTCAACGTTAAGGATGGCAAAGAACATAAAGGTAAGAAAGTCAACTCAATAGGATCAAGGAAGAACAAGAAGTAAGTTTCCAATGAGCAAAGAAGGGAACAGAGGAAAAGTAATTTGGGGGAGGAAACAGAATAAAAACAGAAAAAAGGCTGCCCTGCATATGGTGTTTGAGTAAACAGAGTATAAACCATTGAAACACATTTTAAATATCAAACATACAAAGAAACAATTAAATTCTAACGGTTGCTTGGAAATTTTCCCTGAGAGCACAGGAGATGAACTAGCCTTACTGTTCATTCAATGTCTGCCATCTAACTTTGGCCTTGCCCTTCATAAAGCCAGGGAACCAGATGCTTACTTCAACATCATTTCTGGCAACCGTGTTCTTCCGTGGGATCAATCATCAGGTGATTATAAAGATGACTATCAGATCTCATCTCTTATCATCCTAAAAATGTCAGTTATCAGCACATAGCACATCATTCAGAGTGGGGTTGTAGTGTGAATAACCTCTTTCAGAGACAGAAGCATTTGGATAAAACATGGAGGACTTGTAACTCTATCAGGCAGCTGAAATAGAAATGAATATATTTTTTAAAACTATGGTAGTGCTAATGTCTTATGAAGCTTTGCAATCATATTCATTGTACAGAGAGAGGTAGGCTAGCAGAGAGTGTGTGTGTGGGTGTGTGGGTATGGTTTTTCACCCCTACTTTTACTGAGATATAACTGATGTATAACACTGTATTAATTTAAAGTGTACAACACTATGATTTGATATACATACTTATTGTGAAATGATTACTACACTATGTTTAGTTAACATTCATCACCTCACATATTCCAAAGAAATGAGTATTTATTATTGCAAAAGAAAATGCTATAATTCTAATGATAAATTTGAAAACTTAACTTTACATACAAAAAAATAGTTTAGAACTTTCAAATAGTACCTAAATTGGAAAATTACAACCTTTAACAAATTAGTCTAAAGAACCGCAATTAAATGTTAGTTATTTAATTCCACTTAGGCCATAAGCCTCTCAAGAACAAAATATATTCTATGTGGGAATTTTTCATACCTTGTAAAACAATGTAAACCTCGCTAACTTAAGATGACAGAACTGCCTCGTCATGTACTTACATAAGATTTTCAAACAAGATGAAATAGTGACTTTTACAATTTAAGGCTAACTGGACAAAAGAAAGTCTGAATACCATACCTGACAAATAATGCCAACAAAGCATGACTAACAGGCAAACTGCAAAGGAAGTAGTTCACTGGCTGGAACCAACAACAAGGGCAAGGAGAAGAATGACAGCATTGGTGTTGGGAGGCTGGAACCATGCTGCAGTTTTTAAACAACCTGCCAAGGAACTTAGATTACCCTACAGGCAGCGAGGAACCACCAAAGGTTTATTAGGAGTGTCATAATCAGAACCGAATGTGCGTGTGTGTAGATATGCAAACACACACAAATATATTTTTCATTTGCACCCACAAAAACGTCAACAGTAATACGGAAGAGAGCCTGAAGGAAGAAAGGCACTGAATAAAGATGAGCTAACTACAAGAATGTTGCAGTTTTCTGGGTGAGAAATTGGGGACTGAACTAGAAGAGTGGGAATAGAAAAAGGAATGAATTTAAGTTAGACTTGGAGATAAAACTGACAACAATTAGAAAACAACTAGATGTAGTGACTTAGAAAAATGGAACCAAAATCAACTAAAATCTATTGTGAAGGACTGAAGAGCATCATTGTCCGAGTGAGAAACTGCACCACCATAAAATGAACTACGCTATTCTCAAAAATAATATTTTCATTTAGGTTATATTTAACTGATCTTTGAGATTATTAATATTTACCTTCAACAGTCTAAAATCATCCATTAGCCACACAGAAACCAGTCCTAGAAATAGACTCCACTCTAAATGGGCATTCTGGAGTGTGTCAACTTAGTTTGCCTAAAGTCAGCGAATTAGTTTAGATTTATCAAAAGATAAAAGATATTCTTTTATCTATACAAAAGAAACATTCCAAAAATGAGACTAACTCAAGTTTCTCCATAATGAATTACACTTGCTCAATGAATTCATTTCATAATAGAATGTTTAATGCTCTACTTAGTTTTAGCATTAACTCAGTATTTCACATTTGAAAATATAGTAAACCTTTTTAAATAACACATGTAATAATAATCCAAGAACTAGAAAGATAATACTTTAACAAAAAATTACACCATTTTTGTGATAACAATTTCCCCCCACCTCAGATTTCTTGAAGTATGACTGACAAAAATGTAGGATATTTAAAGTGTAGAACTTGATGGTTTTGTATATATACACATTGTGAAACGATTCCCTCCATCAACTTACAATTACCATATCCATCACCTCACATATTTACCTTTGGGGGCGGTGAGAACATTTAAGTTGTGCTCTCTTAGCAGATTTCAATTATACAATGCAATGTTATCAACTCTAGTTACCATGTTATACACATTAGATCCCCAGACCATATTCAACTTAGAATTGAAAGTTTGTATCCCGTACCACCTTATTTTTCAAAATCAGAGTAACTGACCACATAGATCAAATCTCTTTGTTGAACATGCTGGTTTCTAAATATTAACAGACTGATCTTGAACTGAGAAAAAACACAAACCCAAGTCAACAAATCAAAGTACAACCATAAATAAATAAATGGGCTAATAGTTGGCCAGGAACATAGAAACTAGGTAAAAATGAGTGGGACAAAAGGAATTAACACATGGCCTCCTGTAAGTCTGGCACTGGGCTAAGAAACCCAGATACTCTCTCCCGACCCATCCCCACTATGTAATGAGTCTTTGGAAAATTGAGTATAAGCTTCACGAAAACAGAGAGGGCTTGGTAGCCAGCATATCTCCAGGTTCTCAACCAGTACCTGGCACACAAAAAGCATTCAAAAAAGATCTGTTAGATGCATGGATGAATGGATGGATGGGTAGATGGATGGATAGGTATCTTTAGTAACAAGGTTGGGTTTGGCCCACGTACACAGAAAGAAATCCTGTCACCTTAGGAAAGAGGGAGCAAGAAATGTTCTTCTAGCTGCTGTGTTTCCTTCTCCAAGCACAGGATATCCAGCAGAATGAAAAAAGCATGGGCCCTATCATCAGACCTGAATGGGAAGCCAAGTTTCAGACTTAGCTTTAGCATGTCCCTAAACAAGTTACTACTCCATGACTGAAACATAAACAAATTCCTTAATCCTGAAGTTGTAAAAAGGCTTATCTGAAATAACATATGTAGAGTACCTAGCAAGTACCTAGCACATAAATAGTACTTAATAAATATAAATCTCTCCACATGGCAAACGAGCCTGCTGCTGACGTGGAATGTCAAAGTGTCCCAGTGCGGTCCACAGCAGGACAGCGCTTGAGTCATTTTTAACCATTAATCCAAAAACCCAAGTCATCATACCATGTTAGAGGAAGTAATCACAGCATGAGCCTCCGCAGGATTCAAAGAAGGGGCTGAACTATGCCAGTGCAACAAAATACAAAACAACTAGCATATGCTAAATGTTTGACAATTTCACACTTCTCAAAATTAAGCATATTTTCTTTGCTATTATGTCAAAGCTCCTTTATTGATAATATTTGAGGCATATTTTATTGACTTGATGAAATTATGGGTTAAAGATTCTTTTTAAGAAAAATTTCTTAAGGGCTCTCTCCAGGGCCCATATTTGCACATTGGCTATAATTGGAGCTTTTAACATTTTCTCTCTTATACTTCAGCAGCATTACATCATACAATGCAGCCAGCCCATACATGACTAAAACCCACAAACTTCTTACCTGTAACTAAAAATGCGAAAATAATTTTTGACAAGTTCTAATATAGTTTCCTCTTTTGAGTTAGTAGCAAAATAAATCACACAAATTAGTTTACTTATCTTTCCAGTTACTGTTTATCGATCAGGTAAAGTCAAAAGCAGATCACCTTTCCTCTTAATGAATTTAACAAGAAATTTAGCTTAACTTTAGAAGGTACTTTGGGCATATTATTCAACTGTAAGCTTCAGGAATATCCAAAATGTTTTTTTGCAATATGAATTCACATCAATAAATTCAAACATGAATCCAGATCACTACACTCAAATATATACTTCAACAGTTTACTTTCAGATGAAGGTAATATTACTTCCTGCTGATCTTAAGTGAATATTTTACAAAGGAGGTTTATAGCAGGAGAGACAGAGAATGGGAGAACAAATTTGGACAGAGGGAGACAGTCACACCAGAGAAAGCTTCTCCAGTAAAAAAGTTCTTTCTTATAAATAAAAATCTGGGTATCAATCATCAGGTCTACAGAGTAGATCAATGGAACAAGAGATCAATAATATACTTTGAGAACTTACACTAATTTACAAAATCTCTATTTACAAAATAATAGTCCCTCACATAATGTTCCAATTAATAAATCAACATTTGGAAATGAATGCTGTGTAACTTGGTGAACAGAGGAAATGAAGCTGTTTAGGGTAATAAGGGAGGTACACCCTATTTTGATTAGAATCAGCCAGAAGCTATGAGAAAAAGGATTAGTTCCTAGTAGAACAACTCCCTGAAGAAATCTAGGACAGTATGCTGGCTGGGAACAAAGAACAAAACCCGGGTAGCAAGTCTTAAGCTCCACTGTAGGAGTATCTGATCAGCCTCAAAACCCTTATCTGCCTTTGCCAGCCGTGATGTCACATATGTACCTCGAAGCTTTCTGACGATGATAATACTGCCACAGTAACCTACCAGCTGGGGACAAGGTTTGATTATTACACTGTAATACAGTGGTCACTGCATGATAACAATTGATTTTCTAGTAGATAGCGATGTTCAGAAATGTGTGTTTAAGTACGTCAGATTTTCCAGGTTCTGATCAGCCCTGGATAACCAGACCACCAGTGTTGGTGAATCACAAAGCGTTTTTTAAAGCAAGTCTTGTAAGCATGAGTGTGGGCCCATAACATTTTATAAATCAGCTTTTGCAAACTATGAGCTCCATGCCATATTAGAACATGATCTGTTCTTCAGTCACCCACAGTGAACATCCCAGTTTACTTGAAACATTTCTTACTACGACTTCCCTTCACTCCCAAATACTAATATTTTTCTGTAAATGCCTATTACCTCTTCACCACAATTACCTCAAAAACAGTGACTTTCAATTTTCTCAGCTTCATTTTACCCTTTTTTAGTCCTGATTAAGATGTGGTTCTTCTTGAAAATATGATTACAATAATTTGATAACTCTTAAAGAGTTTAAAAAGAAGGAAACCTGAAATACAAAGTAGTCTCAAAGAACCTAGGAATGCCTCATCACACCATGACACCCTCTCTACCAGCATCTTTAATAAAGAGTTCAAGAAAACTGCACTCCCGCAGTTCTCAGGATTTTAATTAACCAATCAGAAGTCCAACTATTTATCTTACAGATTTTAAGTTCCAAAGCCAAAGCTGCAATAAGGCATCAATATGATAAAGCAAATGACAATTATACTCATTCATTCAAAAATTACTGAATGCCTAGGAGATGTAATTTACTACGTGCTTTTTAGGCATTGAAAAGTCAGAATACATAGTCCCCATCTTCAAAGACTTTATAGTCTAAAGGAGCAAGTGAAACAACTAAATTAAAATTTTCTGTAATACTATAAAAGTATATGATATAAAGTAACTAACTCTAGGAAGGCGGAAAAACTCTACAGTTGTTAACTTTAAGCTGGTCCTAAAAAGGAATAAAAAAAAAAAAAAATTTATCCAGAAACAGATAGGAAGTATTTAAGAAGAAACAGCAAGGACACCAAAGGCCACAAAGTCACATTACGCAAGGAATTTCCACATCACTGGAATATGGCTCAGTGACAGAGAGGGGAGAGGGCAGTCAGTGAAGAAGCAAGATGGCTTTCTGCCACATTAAGTCATTCAGACTTCATCCTATGGGTAATGAGGAATTTCTGAAGCATTTACCTGTAGGAGGTTGAACTTAGGAGATACTGATTATTCAGAGTCACAGCTTTCCCTGAGGTTCCCAAGTCTCTGTGGCTTAATCTTTCCTAGAGGGCTAAGTTGGAGGGGGTCACTGTGCAGAAAGACGCATGGACACTCTTTCTCCACACCTAAATTCACATAGGCTGAAAACAAGCCTCTGGGTCTTCTTGATACCTATTAGATGCTGAATTGCTTCAGATAATCTAAAAGCTGTAGACTCTCAGAATGAAAGGGGTGCCAGCAGAGCAGCCTCGCTGCCCATCAACCGCCAGACTCCCTTCTATTCACCTTGATAAATGGTTACATGTGAAACAACAGCTAAAATGTCCTCCCTGGGTCTTCTTTTCTTCTAACCAGACATCATTTGAAATCCTCCCTAAAATCTTCATTGAGGGCACATCCTTAGAATGTACTCAGGTGGTCAGAACTGGGCACCAAGAACCCCAGTGTTCTCCAACCACAGCAGTGCACTGCAGACGCACTAGGTTCCGGGAGTGTACCAGGTAGTTCTGGGCTGCACTGACCTTTACAGAAGGATAAGTAAGACCTGGATCATATTAAAACTGTGGTGAAATAAAACACCTTGTTCTTATTCATCTAAACTGTTCCCATGTACACCATTTATCTCTCCATCAAATCAATTACCACTGTTACAGGTTAACATGTCTGTGTGTGATTATCTAGTAATGTCTGCATCTCCCCGGCCTATGGACCAAGTATGACGAATGCAGATACAAAACTGTTTCTGTTTTTTATTTCCTATCCATTGCCACTGTATTGTGAGGTCTTATCATCCTACTTCTTCAAAGAAAGGGCTCAATAAATGTTAGCTAAAGAATTAGATGTGTACACAAAAAACTACATGAGGCATGATATGGTAAGTGGGAAAGGAGCATTAAAATCAACATTCTGTGGAAGCCCAGTGGAAGTTCTCTTAATAGCCTCTATGAAGGAAAGGCATCGTGGAGGATAAGGGCATCCAAGCCGATTCCGAAACAGCGTTTCAATTAAATATTTAAAGTAAATATATGGGCAATAAACCACTAAAAACCATGTTTTTGAAGAACAGTAATTTACACAGGAATCTGCTCATATTAAATTAATAAACAGTATACAAACAGCTTTAACCCCTACACACACACACGCGCGCACGCGCAAAAAAAAAGCCCTTACAGGCTCTAAGCTCTGACATACTGGCCCCTCTTCCTTCCAGCTGCCAACACCTGCCCAACTACTAGGAGTCTGTTCCCGTCAGAACTTCTTGCAGAGCAGCCAGCCCTATTTCAGCCTTTACTAAGTCTCCCTGTCTCTCAAACAAACAAACAAATAAACAAATGAGCAAACAAACCTTCCTAAATATTTTGGAGATTTATTAGAAATCACCATTAATAAACAGATAAAGTGGTAAAAAATATATATATACGACACACTGGAATTACAGGTTCAGGAAAGTGTTTCAACGAGAAATCAAAATCCTGGCTGAAATGTAGGATGCATTCTGGAGACTGTGATGTAAACAGGTAAGTCTGGCAGCTTCAACGTCTCAAAACTCCTCAGGTGATTCTGATGTCAGCCAGGGTGGGAACTGCTGTCCCAGACCCTCCGTCATCTGTCACTCATGCACTCAATTATATTCATAATTCCACCACTTTCTGCCAAGAACCCCTCCCAGTTCTCCAGGAAAACCACTCATTCAGATTCTAGGTTCTCTTACTAGGAAAGATGAGCAGGTGTGACTTTGCAGGCCATCCAAGTCCTTCTGGAGTCTGAGATTTGGCACAGAAAGAGTAAGCTTCAGTCTCAAAAAATTCATTTATGTGCATTCATAGCATTCCCTAGGCTATAAAAAGAGAGCAGAAGCATGTGTAGAAGCTATCGAATCAAACCCTTAGTACACATGGTAGAAAATCTTTATGTGGTTTTGTAGAAAATTCCTCATCATTGATCTCCAAAATATGCAAGACAAATTAGATTCATTTCTTTGCTTACAGCTTGGGTCAATTAAAATCTAGGCAGTGGATTTTGCTGTGACAAAGACTTGCATATATATTTTTTACTGAATAACTTTTGCATTACTTTTTCAAAGTTCGTGGTACATTATCTTAAACTGAGTAAGACTAAACAAAATATTTGCAATACATTCTGACTTTGGGAAAAGCTTAAAATTATACTTTAGACCTATCTTTTTCTCAATAAATGCCATTTTCTACAAAGTAGAGTTGTTTCTCTCAAATATTTGAACACCTTGTATACTTTGTGTATTGTGCACTGACATCTTATTAACACACAACTCTCCAGAGCAAGATTTGGGTACAAAAGTGATTGGTATTGGCCTCTTTCCAAAAGAATGCTGAAATGCAATGTTCTCATAAAATCATACTGATACTCTAGAAATTCACTGTGACTCCTCTTCAGCATTTTAGCAATAACAAATTGAATCACACCAAAAGTATCTGCTTTAGGGTTTTATTTAAATAAAACTAACCATTTTAATGGCTTGAGAAACAAGAAAACCATAAAATCCAATAACTGAAGCACTGGAGGGTTATGCTGACTCAATCACTTTCCCTCTGTTTAAGAGACAAGACATTTTTCAATGTGCTAGGCCTGAAAATCATTGCCACATTCCTATGGGGAACAATATCTATAGAGGTAAAATGGTTATACAGAGGGTTAGTTTCAAAGACATGTATGCATGCCTTGTCCTAATCACACTTTTCACTCACAAATTTTTAATGTGCCTTCTATAATTCAGAAAATCCTAACATCTAGAGCAAGCCACAGACATAGCTTTCTTGGCTATGTACTCGCCCTGCCTTTGTCTTTGATTACTCAATTAAAAACAAACTTTAAGTTGTGGCCTGTAACGACTATTTTTAAATAGCTCTGAATTAATAATATTTATTCAGTCTCTTTTAATATCTATCCATAGCTAAGTGCCAACTGGTATGTATAGGGAAGCATAAGCATACCTAACACAAACGAGTGGGAAATTACATAGTAGGAAGAGAAATATCTGAACTAGGATTCAAAAGACCTGACTGAGTTTGAATCCTAATTAAACCACACACTCACCCAACCTAGGTAAGCCTCAGCTAGGCTGCCTATAAATTAAAGACAATTAAATTTGACCTATCTATAAACAATGTTACTGAAGATATGTATCAATAACATTTGCAAATGATTAAACTAAAAGTTTAATAAGTATCATTCAGTCATTGTTCTAGAAACAAATAAAACAGTGTTCTTCTGTTTACTCATCTTTGAAGTTTTGCCATTTCCTTCTTCCCTTCCTCTCTCCCTGTCTCCGTTTCTTCTTCTTCCATAACAGATATTTACTGTGCTTCTACTATAAACCAGATATAGTCCCAGTCCTGTACTGTCCAATATAATAGACAGTAGTCACTGTGGCTACTAAGCATTCAAAAAGGCACTTGTCCAAATGGGAGACATGCTGTAAGTATAATATATACACTGGATTTAGAAGACGTGGTGTGATCAAAAGAAGGTAAAATATCTCAACTTTTTTATACTGATTACATGTTGAGATGATATTATTTGGATATTTGGGTTAAATATGAAAATTATCTCTATCTTTTCTTTTTACTTTTAACATGACAACTAGACATTTTAGTATATGGATACTCACATTATATTTCTATTTGACAGTACTAATCCAGACCTTGGGGATATATTAGGGAACAACACTGAATCCACAGCCTCACAGACCTTACATTTAAACATCTTTACCCCTAAAGTCTTCAGGAGAAAAGGAAAACGGAGAAACAACAATTATGTATAGAGAGTCCTTCATTCTATGAAAGGTAGGGCCTTGGCCCTCAGAATAATCAGTAAAATGGTGAGCTATGACTTTGACCATCTTGAGAAAGACTACTCCTTTCCTGTTAGGCGCTTCTGGGAACACAACTACTTTCAATGCAAATTTAATAAGGGAGAAGGCTTTTAATTTGGGCCCTCAGTAGTTCAAGACATCATTTTTAATACTTTGGGTTATGCCTCAAAAGCACTTTGAAAAGTTTCCATTAGCTGGAAGATGTTTCATAACAAAGACACCCCCCTGTCTGGATTCCAACACCCTACTTTATTATGAGAGTTCTTTATCATTTTTCTCCTCCACAGGTCAGTTAACACGGCCTCTCCTCAATGCTTTTGCTTCCCCATATCACAGGCAAAGTGCTTCGAGATAAAGAGTAAGAAGCTGAATTCAACCACACAAGTCCATTACAGCAATCTGAGAGTCTCTACTGGCCTAAAAGAAACAGTAAGAGGAAACTCAAGTAAGGCTAACTATACGCCAGTTAAATGTGAAGTTACTTGTTTTAAGGTTTTAAGGAATTTCTGGAAGGTGTCTTTAATTTAGACCAAATGAGCCTATTTTTCAGTAGCACTTTTCCTACCAAAAAGGAATCTTAAGCATTTGAATTTCATATTCCATGTATTAGGAACTTACCTTAAATTCAAACCACAATAAGACAAATGTTTTGCTGGCCCATATATCTTTCTGGCAAACTATAAAAGAAAATCAAGGCTCAAGAGATTCTCTGTGCTGTAAAATGCTCTACTATGTACTGCAGGAAATCGAGAGGCTCACGTTTCAAGGCAGATAGTGTTATTTCATATTCGACCCCATCTCTGTCCTCTGTTCCTTTTGCTCTCTCGAATAGGTGTGCCAGTCCCCTCTGCCAACTGAAACATTACACCCCACTTAACAACAAACCCCAAGCCCAGACCTCACACAAATCACTCCCAGTAATCCGAAATCCAGAATAATCTCTTTCCTTCATTCTCAAAGAAAATCAACCAAAGTATTATATATTACTTTACTTCTTATCTAGGTATTTCACACATCTGTAACTCAGAAAGAAAGCAATGAAAAAAAGGCATTATGACATTTAAAAATTCACCACCTTCCCTTTCAATCAGTTGAGATTTATCTGAGCTTTATTCAGCAACAAAGATGCACTTAACACCAGGGATACAAAAAGGATATACAGTCTAAATCCCCTCTTCCTGGTGATTGGAAAAAAGCCCTTGGAAAAGGTAACATATGAACAAAGGATTAAAGAATGAGTAGAGACTGACCAGGTCACACGGGAAAGCCTTTTCAAAGGCAGGAAAGCATGGCACAGTTCAAAGAAATTATACTGTTAAAAACCCTCACACAAAACCATTGAAAAAATATATATCTTCTAATTTGTTAAGTTATTCGTGTGGCATTCAAGGCTCTATGCAAAGAGACTTCAAACCACCTTTGCTACATTTCCCACAGAATAACATAGCAAGTTCAGGGTTCTCTGCAGCCTCATATGAAGTTTCTTTTTTTTTTTTCCAAATAGTTTACTTTCTTTTTTTATTAAATTTATTAGGGTGACATTGGTTAATAAAATCATACAAGTTTCAAGTGTACAATTCAACAATACATCATACCTATATGCATTGTGTGTTCACCACCCAAAGTCAAATCTCTTTCCATCATCATATATTTGACCCCCTTAACCCTTATCTACCTATACAAAGTTTCTTAACCTCCTATCAATTTCTTCATCTATAAAATGGGATGACCTACCTCAGAGGGTTACTATGTGATTGTTATGAGGAAATAAATTAAACAATTAGCAAAATTAGGCATTCAATAAATGCTGGCATTATCATCATCATTATTACTATTTACTTTTCCATGCTAGACATTGTCACAAATCTGAAGCTCTTATTCCCAACACTTGCCCACCCTCAATCTAAAGAGCTCTTCATATGTCCAAACACCATAATTTCCTACAGGAAGCTTTACTGAGCTGGCTTCCCTCGCTCACTGAAGAAATGAGTGTGTGTCTCTCTCTCCTCTGAACTCCTGGCTTATCTGGGAGAACTCATCACTAATTATCACTATTCTTATGTCTGATTTCTCCTACAAGGTTACAAAACACCTTTTTAAGAACAGGGACAAGATCTTACTGATCTTTGTCTTCCTCAGAGAACTGACACACAGTCCTTTTCACATGTGGCACTCAATGTTTGCTGCTGGATGAATTAAAACAGTCTCCTCTTTCGTTAAGTCAAGAATGGACTAGAGCTTTTTAAATTACTGTAACATCTACCAAGTTATTCTTCCTATTAAAAACCTTTCCCAGAGAGAAACTCAGTGCAGTTTTACCTAGCTCCTTTGTTAGTGAATTCTAAAGAAAAGTCAATACAATGGTGTTCTTAAGTAACTGACACCTGACAAACCTGAGTCACCTTTGGACTTGCTGCTGGGTAAACAAATCTTCCTTAATTCTCTGAACGAGTTCTAATGTAAATTTGTTTAGACTATTGTTGCTTTTCTGTAACATATTTGCAAAAGGTGGAACAAACTTTCCACAGCAATGTCATTTTCATGGCTTATCCAGACTCTAAAGCCTATTCTGTTTGGACTTTGCTGCTTTCTACCACCCATGCAAAGGAAGGCTAGCCTGGAACCACCCAGAACACTTGGCTTACACAACAGTAGTGATAATACTAAACTACACAGAACTCTTATCTTTAGTGCCCTGTCCCTAGTGAAGTACATTGGAAGATCAGCACCCACTCTCCTCCAACACTGACTTTAACTCATTAACATAATCATTGCTAAGTATAACTTGATTAAAATCCTAAACTTTAATTAGCAGAGGAGTGTTAACTAGGACTGCTTTCCTTACAATAAAAACATTTTCACAGTCAAGCGTATGCAAGTGATTCAAAGACAGTCTTCATTTACTATGCAGTATTGGTGACTTTTCTAAGCTAAGAGCCTTAAAAAAGTAAGATTAACAAAACAAAACCAAAAAAAGAGAAAATATAATAAAACAGAACTCAAATAGTACTGCCCTATCCTTAAAAGATATATATGCTAACAAGCTCATACAGAG
The DNA here is from genome assembly GCA_028627145.1 of Eidolon dupreanum. Taxonomy (NCBI): domain Eukaryota; kingdom Metazoa; phylum Chordata; class Mammalia; order Chiroptera; family Pteropodidae; genus Eidolon; species Eidolon dupreanum. The sequence continues at coordinate 20,177,744 of CM053509.1, forward strand.
AACAGATTGGTGGTAGTGGGGGGAGGGAGGGGGAGCCGGAGAAATGGGTGAAGGGGTAAAAATATGCATGTGTGAAATTATTTTCCATAGTACCACAACAGATATCATGGATTCAAAAAGAAGGAATTGGGCATAGAAGAGAAGTGAAGTTATCATTCCAAACACACATTCAGAGAGACAAGGATACCAAGAATGAGCAACCTGACCAGCATACACAAAGTATATCAGAAATCTAGGAACACATCACACTGTAGTTGCCAATGGAGTAAGTCTGTTCAATTCAATAATAATGCTACCTTATAATAAAGATTTTGAATATTTCTAGGACCAAAAATATTATAAGCAAAGATAATATACCAGAATGGCTTCTAAAACAAATACCCAAATGATTTTTCAACCACTGGAGCTATTTACACCTTATGTCAACAAATATAAAACTTCATAGCTACACGACTATTTTCTACTTTGAAAAATATGTTTTTAATGAACTGATCACCATTATTTCAAAATTGACAAAATCACTATAAATTTATCATTTCCTCTATATTCTAGCTGCTTCCAAATAAACAAAACAAGAGCAGAAGAAGTGGGGGGAGGATTTCAAACTCATTAAATAAGTGAAGCATCAATGAATGCTTCATATTTTGTCTAAATGCCAATTGTGTTACAATAAAAGCAGCCAATTATTAATATTCTTTTTTTTTTCTCAGTTCTTCCAAGTAAGAGTGGGAAAACTTCCATTTTTCCTCACATCTGAAACAAGCTTGGAGAGGCTTATGTGAGCAGCATATAAAGTGTTGCAAAGTTGCTAGTACTTATTAGACCTCTGGTCTTCAAGTGCCACGAATTTCTTGCTTGAAATTTGACCATAACCATAGAAGTATTATAATGAGTAAGAGATCAGACAGGGCTGAATCGAAAAGCACTACAAAACGGCCATATTATCTCTACTTGAGATCATTTCCTTGCTTCCCAAGGCCAACGGCTACAGCTCTCTATCAAGGCCTACTATCCCTGACATTGCTCTAGATTCTAGATGTTCTATCCTCTCTTCCAAAAAACAGATCTATATCCTATTCCTTAAGATTCTGTTTTCCAGATAAACTAAACTGAGTTGGCATGCCACAGGCAGACATCATCTCAAGGTACTTCATACTTCTCCAGTGATAATACGGGTGACTTAACAAAAGTCTTTGGAAAGCATCCCAAAACACCAGACTGAGCAAGAAGCAAGTCAGAGTTCCTGAGCATCTTTTAAATAACAGCAGTAAAAGCATTTAGAAAGTTGTCCATTCTACCTTCACATAGGACTGGATCTGGACTCTAAAGCTGTCGTGAAATGAACATCATTTTGCAAAACACAGGACAAGTTTGACACCATGAAAAACATTCAATTAAAAGTTATTTGCAAGAGGCATTCAATTACCAAAGGGCATAAACACAAATAGCTTATTTCCTAAATGTATGAGTACACATTAATTACTCAATACACTGCCTTACACAGATGTCCTACTTTATAATTTATAAAATATTTTCCTATTATCTTACAAGTAAGATAACCTTAATAACTCTGTAAACTTTATATTTCTCATTTACAGGTAAAGAAATTGTCAGTGTGTTTAAGTGATTTATCTAGATTAAAATAGTAATTGAGGTCAAGGTAACCTCTATTTTATACAATCAGCCTAATGTGTTTATTTTGAAAAAGAAGGAATTTGAAAGAATATGATAATAATTAATACAGTCTCAAAATACAAAGATATCATTTATAACAACATTTTATGCAATTTTCAGCCCTCTCCAACAACAACCAAAAAAAAAATGACAGTACTATGAAAACTGTAAAATGGAATATGTGTGAATCACTGCTCAATGTCTACCAGACCAAGCATAAATAAACATCACTAACACTTTCTAATGTAAATGAAATCCATGGCAAAAAAATATATTAGTTTTCAAATCACTAAAACACAATGGACCCCACACGCACATATTTTCTTTTTTCCATACATAGCGAAAAGTAACACTGAATTAGTTTTACATCCTAAAGATCAGGTTAGCAATAATGTATGTTCATTAAAAGGCTTCCTGTAAATAAACTAAAAAGTCTCTATAGGATAAAAGCAAATTAATGAATATATGCACTTACCTCCATCCCTCCTAGAAATGATAAGTATAAGAAAAATGGGAAAGGAGACAATAGCATATGAGACATGTCTACAAAATTCTAAAAGATGGAAAAGAGGGCATTAACTAGAAACTGGTTTAGCAAACTAAAGAAAACTGAAACCTAACTGCTGGGGACAAGGGTGAAGAGGGACCAGGAAATATATTCAACTAAAAAAACAGTCTGCTCATGATGCCAAATTCCAGAAAGGCTATGAAACTGGGGTATAATATATGGGGAAAGGCTGAATACAAAAGGAATTGGTTGTAGGGTCTGTGTAAAGGACCAATTAATCCCCTAACGCAACAACTGAATAACTTACAAGCATGAGACAGGGGTTTACTCCGTATGCAACTAATGAGAACGTTTGGCTAGGCATAACTGAGAATAGGACTGAGTCTCTGTACTAAAAAAAAAAAAAAAAAATCAGTTAATAGTAGCTCCCTTTAGATTTATAGACCGGAAAACTTTTTTCTAGAGAAACTGACCAACCTGAGAGAAAAGATAAATAGAAACTGGCATCTGGGGACACCCAATGAAATGGCAGGGCCCTAGTTAATCGTTCAGAGGAAAACACCAGAAACACCAGCCCCACCAAGCATACAGAGCCTCCAATCAACTTTTAAGACAAAGGCTATTACCAGAGGGAAAATAATAACATTACAATTATAAAAGGGACAAGTTATCATGAAGACGTATTATGAATGCATATACACATTAAAATACACAAAGCAAAAACAGAATTAAGGAAAGAAAAGGACAATAACACAATTCCAGGAGGAGATTTTTATGGTCCATCTCAGTAATTGATAGAATAGACAAAAAAGAAATCAGTAAAGGCAAAGATCTGAACAACACTATCAATCACCTTGACCTGACATTCATAGAAAATCTAACAACTAAAGAATACACAGTCTTTTCAACTTTACATGGGACATTACCAAGACAAGCCACATGGTATACGATAAAGTAAGTCTCAATAAACTTAAAAGGACTGAAATCACACAAAGTATATTCTCTGACAACAATGAAGTCAGAAATCAATAACAATAAGATATCTAGAAAAATTCCAAATATATGGAAATTGAACAACATACCTCTAAAGAGTTCACGGGTCAAAAAATTTTTTTAAAAAACAATAAGTATTTTGAACCAAAGAGCAATAAAAATAGGGAATATCAAAATTTGTAGGACACAGCTAAAACAGTAGTTGTAAAGACACTTAAAACTTGAAATGCTTAACATAAGAAAATAAGAAGGACCTACCATAATGACCTAAGGTTCTACTTTAAGATAAAAAGAGCAAACTAAATCTAAGATAGAAAAAGAAAATAATAAAGAGCAGAATTCAATAAAACAGAAAACATACAGATAAGAGAAAATTAACAAAAGCTGAGTTTTTAAAATAACCATAAAAACTGACAAACTTCTAGTTAAAGAAAAAAAAGAGACAAAACACAAATCACCAATATCAGAAATGGAAAAAATAAATATCACCAGAGTTTTTACAGACATTTAAGAGGATAATAAGAAAATACAATATATAACTTCATACCAACAAATTCAAATTACATGAAATGAATTTCTTAAAAAATAGAACCTATGAAAATCGACACAAGAAAAAAACAGAAAATCTAAGCAGCCTTATATCTTATTAAAGAAACTAAATCTGCTATCAAAAATATTCCAAAAAAAATCCTCCAACTCCACATGATTTCACTCATGAATTCATTTTACTTCTTGAATATCAAACATTCAAGAAGGAAATTTAACTTTTTCAGAAAACAGAGGAGGATCACTACACCCAACTCATTTTATAAGGCTAGCATAAAGTTAATACCAAAATTTGAAAAAGACAAAAAATAAAAATGAAAATTATCCCTCGTGAATACAGATACAAAGCCCTTAACAAAATTTTAACAAGCCAAATCCAATAACACATAAAAAGGAACATTATAAGCAAAAACAGTTTAGGTGATACCAAGAATGTAAGATTGGTTTAACATTTAAAAAATCAATCAATGTAATATTAAAAGAGAAAAATCTCAGGATCAGTTCAATAGATGCAGAAAGATACATGACGAAATCTAACAATCATTCACAATAAAAACTCTCCAAAAACTAGGCAAAGTAGAGAACCTCATCAAATTGAAGAAAGACAATTACATTTTTAAAAAAATGAAATACTAAAACTGACATCACAAGTAAAGGTAAAAGACTGAATTATTTTCCCTTGAGATGAAGAATAAAGAAAGAATGCTCACATTTACCACATTCTAGTCAATGCTCTATAAAAGATTCCAGCTATTGCAATAAGGCAAGAAAAAGAAATAAAAGGCATAAAGTTCTGAAAGGAGGAAGTAAAATACATTTGCAGGTCACATGATCATTAATGTAGAAAATTCCAAGGAATCTACAAAATGACTACTAGAACTAATAAATGAATTTAATGAGATTGCTGAATATGATGATATTATAAAAAATCGTGTTCTTACATACCAGCAGCCAACAATTAGAAAATAAACTTTTGTTTTAAACACCACTTGCAGAACATTGGTACACACGCGTACACACGCAAACACGCACACACGTCTCCCATCAAAGTTAGGGAATAAACAAAGAAAGATGATAAAAAGAATCCAGAAAATTAAAGATCCCCAAAGAAGAAACCCCAAGGGAATCCCCAAGATGGCAGTAAAGAAAAGTCCCCAACTAGCAGCTCTGTGGCATCTAGACAGCAAGCAGTTCAGAACCAGGAAGACACAGAATTCGTGGAGAAACAGTGCCAAGAGAAGGCTGGAATTGATGGATGCCCTAATATGTATGTTCCGCCATTTGCATCCTTATAGTTCTATCAGAATGCTTAGAGCAAAATTAGTGTTTAATCAACAGAAAGCTAAGCAAATTAAAAACAAAGTAATCACTATCTCTGAGGGAAATAAGTTGGAGAAAGAAAAAGTGATTATTGAATACTTTGTGGCCACAGCCATCAATATTCAAATAATACTGTAAATACTAATAATGGCTAAACAAAAATAAAATTATCATTGCAAGAATGGGAAGTAGAAGTCAGAGAGCTACACCTTCATCTCCTACATGATAATGCTTAGAACTAAAAAATCAAGCTGTAGTAGTAAAAATAAAATATTTTCATATATCGCAGTAAATGCTAGAAAAAACAGCTAAAAAAACCCTGAAACTGTTGTCTCTGAAGAAAGGTAAAAAGGGTAGAGCACAGAGCTTTTTTCTTTTCAAATATGTATTACTATTTTATTTACTGCTTAAACCAAGTATATCATTACTTTGCTAAAAATACAAATTAAATTAAAAATAATAAATACTTCAAAAAAAATATAATGTCCAACCTTGGGGCCTCTGTCAAAGAAACATTTTTAACTGAATTTAGTTTCTCTAAACAAGTTTACAGACAAAAATCAGTTTGAGTAAAACACATGAGAAATGTATATAAACAGTTATAAAAAATTAAAACTTCTACTTTTAAATTAAAGAACTGGCCCAATAAAAACATTTAGTAAAAGTTAAGACTATAAAAACAGTGAGTCCCATACCAAATATATCCAGTTTCCTGATAAATGTTGCGAACGGTACTTAGTAAAAAGGAAGTAAAAAAATTTTTCAAAAATATTCCCATCAGCCTCAAGAAATAATATGCCCCAAAAGCCTTTCTACCCACTCTAATAAGCATTTTATTTCATTTCTTTGGCTGCCCATGGTTATATGGAGTATTTCTAAATACTATCCATGTGTTCCAAAGACCAGTTCCTTACATCCATAGCAAAGCTGTCCTGAATAGACCCATTACTAGGCGTTTCAAATACAGTGACTCTATACAATCTCAAGAGCATGAATTACTTCCGAGGGTATCTTTTGCAAAATAGCTTTCAAGTCACAAAAATATCAGGAAGGGAGAAAGGAGATAGAAAAAAATATGATAAAAAATTTTAATATATACACGACATATATTCAAAATGCTGAAAACATTTAACCCATTCCTTTAGATGTTAGGTGGGAGACTTTCTGGAACCCTGAAAAACGATTCATAGTTCCATCCAATTAGAAACATTCTAATTATATGCATAATATTAATTATAATTAATTAATGGAAACACAAAGGGAGCACTCAAGGGAACTCTACAGGTCTTTCTAAAGCAGACTCCATCCCACGGGGCGATTTCTCACTGAAGATGTATAAAGCCCATGTACTCACTACTGTATTTGTAAAATGTAATCTGTGATTATGCAATTGAACATTACAGTCACCCCAGGCCGTTCTGTGTTTAAAGAGAAGTGTTTATGGCCATTCCTGCCAAACAACCATAATACCACTTAACCTCAGTTCAACCACTGCTTGAATGAACTTGTTAGGATTACATTGAAATACAGATGCAAAACAAATACTAGGCCAAGGAATATAACATTCACATATTAAAAGAGGTGGGGGAAATCCTTATATAATGTCCCTTAGTTAAAAGAACAGAATGTACTCGAGTATTTAAATTCTAAAAGGTGGATATTTAAGTATAGAACAGGGATAAAAATAACAAATACTAAATTTTGGAAAAAGGAATGAATTCCTCTTAAGGGTATGTGTGTCATCTCAGAAAGCAGCCCCAAGTAGGTGGCAAGAAAGTACAATGTTGTTTCTGGATCTATCCAAGCAAATTAGTCTAGAAGTAGGAAAAAAAAAAAGATGAATCTGAGAACATTTTTTAAATGTACTGCTTAGAGTAGACTGCACTAGGTAATTGATTTGAATTTACTGCATATCGATATCAACTAAAAGTTACTACCACCCAACTGCTTCCTGTGATTTAAACCCGCTTTCTGGTGCCAGACGAATTCTTAGTGAACAAGTCAACAAGTGAACAGGAAGGTGAGCCAACACACTCATTCTCTTATGTCAATTATCAAATATGTTATTGGCCCAAAATACTTCTTTTACAGAATCTTATAAATTAAATACCAGAAACAAGACAGTAGTATGCCTGAACTGTGGCTTGTCACATGTTTTCACACTTAATAAAATACCGAGTTCAGTTTGTAAGGCTAAGAGAGTCCACCCAAAGATCCGGTTCAACCATTCAAGCACCATGTTTCAACTATAAAAAGTTTCAACTAAAAACATTCATTAAAGAGACTGAATAAAGGCGAAAAAGCTAACACTCCCCCATCATATGGGCTCCAGAATATGCCATTTAAACCTGTTTCATATTATCATAAGGTGAAATGTGTACAAGAGTACACAAAGAATGTATGCAAAACCATATATTAGCTAAACTCCATTTATAATCATCATTATTGAGAAGTAACCACCCATGGCTCCTTAAAACACTTAATATGCCTATAATAATATTATGAGAAACAAACATTTCAATGTGTTTAAATTTTCTGAGGCTACCTTCTGTTACTTCCATCAGTAGAGACAGATCATTTTAATATTTCATTTCTCATGAAAAACAAATGTTTCCGGAAATATTCTGCTTATTACTCAAGGTAAAGGAAGTATTACCAGAATTCCATTTCACAATTCTACTAGATTACCACTGTCGAATGTTGTCACAAGTATTTCTCATTCACACAAATATTATTCAAGATTGATGACAGATTAAGCATAAAGTGAACTATTTAATCCAATACCATGTTACCAGTGAGGAAACAGCATTATTCTATCAAGGTCATCCTGTTAGTTAATAAATAGACTTCAAAATCAACTCCCCATGGTGGCCTTTTTCACTCCAAAATATCATTCATATTATTAAATTCGATAAGCACATGCTTATATTATATTAATATACTGCTCTTATTATACTTTCTATAAAATGGATACTCTAGACCATGAACTATTTCTGCATATATTAAATTATTACTGGTATTACAAAGCAACATATACAAATATAAGTAATTTATAAAGTAAACTGTGATGTCATAGATGTAAAGTACCAGATTTAGCAAAATACTGATATCATAGTTGGAAGCAGAATCTTTGAATCCTAGATCTAATCTTGACAAGTGACTTGATTTACCTGATTCTCCATTTCTAAACCCTTAGCCTGGAGAATACCACCAATTGCACTGGGTTACTGAGAGGGAAAAATGAGACCAACCATGTACATACAAAGCTCTCAGCACCGTGCTCAGCATAAGTAAGTACTGGCCCTCATGCTGTGCTGCTGTTGTAACTGCCGGGAAAGTCTGTGGCAATCACGCCTACAGGAGTTAAACTTAAGCAACAAACACACTAGTCTTCAAATATCTATTCGAATAGTGAAATGAGACCACCACAAAAATAAAACAAACAAAATTTACAAAGATCATATGATAAGTTCTCCAAGGTCTAGTATATTCTACCACATTTCTTTTAAATCTAAATTCTGTTGTGACTTGAGCATACAATATCTGATTGTATATGCAAGACATTTACTACTTCATCTCCTGATATCTTAAAAACAGAATACGTCTTTTAATAAGAATTAACTAATATTTTAATAAGAAAGAGTTGAGAATGTTCATTAGAATTTTTTGTAAAAGTAAAACTTTACAGGCTAAATGTCCATCAATATAAAATATATGAAAAAATTAAGCTACAAACGTAATAAGAGGGATTTATATATACTAATATGGAATGATCTAGTAAGACAAGTCAAGTTAAAAAATGCAAAACATATAAAGTACGACCAAAAAAAAATAACTGTTACGTGAATATATATTTATGCACTTAAATTCATACACAAAGAATTAAAAGTATGCAACCAATGGTGACCTCTTGGTTTTTACTCTGCATAATTCTGTTATTTAACTTTTTCAGGAAGACTGTATTTATGTATTACTTGCATAATTTATGAACCCCAAAGAAAGTTAGCCAATAAATATACTAGGCTAAAATCAAGTTAAAATAAGTTTTTCTAAATTAATTAATTTATTTTTTATGGTGCCATTGGTTAATGAAATTCAGTAAGTTTCATCTGTACACTTTAACAGTAAGGCATATATACATTTATACTGCGTGTTCACAAAATAAGATTCAGAAAGCACTTTATAGTTTACAAAAGGATTTTGTAATCTTTGAAATAAATCCTTTGACACATTATCCAATCTGACACCCACAGTAAGCTTCCAGAATTTAAGGTAGTAGCCTTACTTTAAAAGTGAGGAAAGTCTCAAGTATTTATTAATTCACAATTAATAAATGCAGAGCCAAAATGGAAACATGGTCCCCTGACTCTAAAATTCTGGTCTTCAGGCTATAATACCCCTACAAACTGGAAATGCTGGCATCAACTCCAAGGCCTTCTGTCTCTACAGCGCTTCTGTTCACGGGAAAGTGTGTAGCGTGGAGAAAAAATGCTTCAGAGGAGGAATCAAAAGACCTGGGCTCTAGTCTTGACTACATCTCCACTAAACTTCATGGCAAATCAAACTCTATGATCATGATTTCCTGTGGCTGCACGTCAAATTGAACAGTGATATTTTCAAAAAAATACTAATACCCCAGCCTGACCTCCACAGATTAGGACTTAATTGGTGTGGGGTATCAGCATATTTCCTAGGTTATTCTAAGGTGCAGCTTGGTTAAGACCAAAACTTTAAGACTTATTATCCTTATCTGATAAAAATAAAAGACACAGAAATCACTTGTTCTATGTACTTGCAGAGTTGAAATGAAGGATGAATGCTATATGGGGAAGCCTCTTATGAACAATAAATGCCTTACAAATGTAAAGGAATTATTATTATCCACTCAAACATGTACTGCATATTCTATGTGCCAGGCATGTACTTGGGATGGAAAGAGAAGGCATCACTCTCAAGAAGCTGGAGGAGCTATCACATCCTCAAATAACTAACGAGCAGTGGGGAAAACCATAGCAGTAGCACAAAGATGATGGTGACCGGCCCAGCCTTATGTCCTGAAGGTACGTCAGGGGGACAGTGGAAAGAGGGCTTAGAAAGACCTGCACAGAGGAGACCATTAGGCTACATCTTGGCATTCACGTGGCCAGAGATTCTCAAGAGAAGTGGAGGGACCCTGAAGGTCCCTGAGACCTTTTCAGGTAATCTGTGATGTTACGCTATTTTAATACTACTATTAACAGACATTACCACCAAAAACTACAAACAACCTAAATATCCTCCAACTGGTAAATAGACAAACTGCAGTATATTCATACATTGGAATAAGACTCGGCAATAAAAAGGGGCAAATTAGTGATACGCACGACAGCATGGATGAATCTCAAATACATTGTTAAATGAAAGAAGTCAGACTCAAAAGGCTGCAGACTGAATGATTCCATTTATAAGACATCTGGGCAAAAGCAAAACTATAGGGCTAGAAAATAGGTCAGAGGGTGTTGAGGCTAAGGGGAGGAGAACAAAAGGGGTAATGGAAGCATTCTATACCTTCATTGTGGTTACACGACTTTGCGTTTTTCAAAACCCAGAGAACTGTACATTAAAAAGGGTGGATCTCACTCTATATATTATGTCTCAATAAATCTAACCGTTTAAAAAAATACCAGGTTATTTGCCTTTTTCACTCTCATTCTTTTAAAAGTGTACAATATTTCCAGAAGCTGCATAACTGTGATGTCATCACTGCACTGAGGTGATTTAAGCTTGTGTATTCTCATGTTTTTCTCCATTTTAATTTCTAGTAAATAATGTAAATAATGAAACAGTAAATAATGAAAGATATATTCAACATGAACAAAAGCTCTCTCGGGGTTTCAATCATTTTTAACAGTACAAAGGGTTTCTGAGACAAAGGTTTGAGAACCTCTGCTATAGGTAATGGGGCAGTCCTGAGTATTCTAAGCAGAGGAACAAGACCCAACTTTACAAAGAATGGTACAGGAAAATGAATTAAGAAGTTACTACAAAGCTCTGATTAAGACTGCACTAGAAAGAAATTATGCCCACATGACAACTGTAGCATGTTATAAATCTCAAGCCAGTTTCTCTCTACTGAGCTTTCTCTTTGTTGGTACACTAATGTTTTGTCAGCTACTTTTGTTAATTGATAATGTAATTATGAAACTAAACCAGCTACAAGAACCATCCCACAATGCATTACTGATAAGTGATTTTTGGATTATACTCAGTTGCCACTGTCCATCTTCAAGCAATGCCAACAATTTAAAATTGAGTTTTACATATTTTGAACTTGAAAAGTCACCATCCTAAGGAGGTACAAAAACTAATTTAGAAGTGACTCAACACCTCAAAATCAATTAGAAAAATTAGATAATTAATTAAAAGCCAATATATTACTTCTCTGAAATGTGCTTTCATTTGTATTCAGAAACACTACAACAATCCCAACTCAGGACAATTTTTTTCTGTGCAATGTGGTTTTCTTACTTTTTTATTTCTATTTTTTAGATTTGGGGTGTAGGGTTGTTGTTTGCTTTTGGTCTGCACAGTTCCTTTTCTTTCCCGGGGAAAATTCATTTCAAAGTATTAGCCCTATAAATCCTAAATTATTTCAAGCATAATCTTCTCATGCCCAGAACTATTATAAGTACTTAGGGATGCCACAGAGGTAGAGAAATTAACCTTGAAACCATCAATGTCTTTAAGCCTTAAATATATAGAAAATAGATAAATAGACAGCTAGAGCAGACAGATGATAGACTGATGAATCGATCTGTGAAGGAAATAGTAGGTAATAGAAGAAAGGATGATTTCCTTCCCCTAAAAAACAAATGAATACAGTTTTACAAGCCATTTTAAATGGACATGTGTGTATGTTTTTAACTGCCACCACATATTGCTTTTCTAATTGTTTTAAGTAGCCAACCCCACTGACACCTCTTCAGTAATCCCAAACAGGTAAAAACTTGTCTGAGAAATTCAATTTGCCACCTTTTTAAAAATTCACCTATACCTCCATTCATGTAAAAGAGGGTAGGGGTAACTCCAGATTTCTACCAAATTTGTTGTATGCTATTAAGATAAAGTAAAATTAGACCCTTACCTGAAATTACAGTCCTTTCGATCTATCTCTTATACAAAAATCTTGGAAATTAGGTTACAGTCAGTACTGCAGAAGATTCAAATTTGAAATTGAACCTATGGATTGAAAGGGGGGAAATAATTAATTTGAAATACATGCACAATGAAGATAAAAACATCAATTTATCAAAGAAATTTCCATACACTTGTTAAAGCCAAATGGTTTCACAGGAAACCTGTTTTCTGTGACTCAAATCCAAAATGGAAAACGTGGGTGGTTCTTCCTGTCTTACCATTAAGCGTCAGCCAATTGGCTGATGAAGTTTTCACACAACTTACGCTCAAACTCTAGCCTTCCATCTGCTCTAATATTGCCATACCTTAGTGAAACAAAAGAGGAATAAAGGCTTTCTTCAGCCCCAGAGGAGGTCTTTAATGGGGTACCTTTGATTTATTCTATCTAGACCATATTTGAGTGAACTGCCAAATTCTACAAAACTTCCAAACCAGAAGATGTGAAAAATAATGAGAGCAAAATCACAAAATAATTGAGAGATGTTAGAGTTATCTCTGACTTTGGAGCTGTGATTTCTAAAAAATCACAACTGACTCTCTTGGGTACTAAGCTACAAAAGCGGAGTAATTGTGGAGCAGGGGCTTCCAGCCCAGACATCTTAACCACAGCTGCACTTCCCCACCCACAAGTCACTCAGCACTTGCCAAGATGTGCCTGCCAACAGATACCATATACAAACTTCTAAACATATGACTCTGCCAGATTGGAATATGAATCCAATAATTCTGCAGGGTATTTCTGCATATCCACCTAGAGCTAGTAAACTAGCTGGTGAGATACAGATTTACTGAAACCACACACATAACAGTACGCCTTCAAGGAGAAAAGGGCCACGGGTACATGACACTAGCATGGTAAAACAATGCTTACGGTTAACTTCTCAATCAACAACATCGATAGGTTCTGCAACTTTCAGCAAAATGACATTTAATAAAACTAATTTTACCATAAGCTAATTGATATAAATAAGAGTTAAGTTTCTACAGCATCTCGTGAATGTTGTAAGAAATAGTGTTATTAGAGGACCTGCTGTTTACACTTCTGCCAAAAGCTACCTTACATTTATACCTATAATCAATGGAAAATCTGCAAATACAAGATGACAAAAAGTCAGATGGCTACTTCCAACATTAATACAAGGACTCCAAGTGACAAACTGCTTAGGGACAACAACCGTTTAGATCCTAAGGATTCTACGCCCAATATGAAAATTCCTCATGCCTTAGGAAGTCTCAAAAATGCCGAGAGACTCATATGGTTCACCCTGCTTAGCAGAGAAGGGCCTTTCATGAGCCACCAGTGACTGCTCAGCAAGTTCTTGCATGATTCCTCCCATAGTCACCCAGGAAAACCTACTCACCAGACGGAAGCAAGGGGCACCGCCTCCCAAAATACACATCTCAAGGGAACTCTTTTGTATGGAGAAAATGAAACCTCAAATCCTCACTGGTTTTATGTTTAAATTTTAGAAAATATGCGTATAAATATGTGTATGAAGGCACTAAGTAATCAGGAGCAAATACAAATCATACACTTTCAGAGCTGGAAGAGACCCAATATCCCATTTACCACTGTAAAACCCTCATTTAACAAGCAATATTAAGTCAAAATCTGACTGCCAGCTTAGTGTTCTTCCTATTACACCCTGCTCTCTAATCAATTGTGAAAACAACATTTTGGAGCATATAAAAATAAAGTTACAACTCAGTGCCATGATAAATCTCATTTAACAATGTTACAGAAGAAACAATTAACATGAAAGATTAAAAAATAAAAACCTTTACTAGAGTATTTCCTGCTGAGGAAGGGGTCAGATGGGTTGGCTGTCTTTCTCCATACAAGTATGGTCTAATTTTATGGTTTGGAGAAAAGCATGTACATCTTATATACACAAATTATCTCTCTCTTTTTTAAAAAAATTGATCACTTCGAAACCATTACCTCTAGAGAAAAGACACAAAACATGGTATCTTATTTCACTTCCAGGGAATGTTGAAATGACATAGTAATCCTTTCTTCTCATGATGAGGTTGAAAATATTTTCTAAATGAGATATTTTCACTGTACTATAATTGATTTCCTCTAATATAATGTATTTAACATCAGAACAGAACAAGTGGATTTATTTCCCTGCTGTAGTTTTCTTTAAAATTCTTCTAAGACGAAAACCTAAGGTGATCTTTCATTCTGTTCATCTCCCCAAATTCCAAATGACAATTCCTCTATCTGCACATTTTTACAAATTTAAAAAAAAAAAAAAAGATTATATACATTACAAGAAATGGACATGAATAATGTGTACAGGATGAAATATCTGCATGAATATCTGCACCCTTTTTTAAGATAAAACATAAATTTCTAAACAAATTCATAGCTGCTCCCTGCATTATCTCCAAAGACAGGTCCACGTACTCCTCTCCTATTAAGAATACTTCGGTGAAAATTTGCGACAAAAATTAGTACCAATTCTAATCATGCTAAGCGAAATGAGCCAGATAGAAAAAGCTGAAAATCACATGATATCACTTTATGTGGGATATAAACCTAAAAACAACAAATGAGCAGGACAAACAGAGACTTATAGACATGAACTACAGACTAGTGGTTACCAGAGGACTATAGCGTAGTGGTTACTAGAGGGATGGGGGAGAAGGGGGGAGGTAGACAGGGTAAAGGGGGGTAAAATATAGGGGGATAGGGGAGGGTGAAGTGGGTAAAGGGGATCAAATATATGGTAGCTGAAGGAAACTGGACTTTGGGTGGTGAATATACAATATAATATACAGATAGATGTCAAATGATGATGTACACATGAAAATTACGATTGTATTAACCAATGTTACCCCCAATAAACTGAATTAAAAATAAATAAAAATATAAAAAATAAATTTTTTTTTAAAAATTAGTATAAATTCTGCCATTAATTAGTTTTGTGGTGTTGGGTAAGCTTTATGCTTAAGCTTACATAACAAGTCAGAATCTTTGATCTCTAAGGTATTTTCTAGGTTTCTTAATATCTTCTTAAGACATTAGTATCTCTTTATTTCCCTTGACTTCTAAAAAGCCAAATATATCTTTAAATAATAAAAATTAGCATTTATAAACTACAATATACTCTAGAACTTACTGGGAGACTACAACCAGCTGAGCTAAAGGAAAATTTTAGAACTTTATAGACTTTAACTGAGTAAAATGTACCTCCCTTGTCTCATGTCTCAGCTTTTCCAAAAAGGTTCAGAAATGTACTTTCACATCTGGATGAGTCTGCAGAAGCATTTTTCTACTCTGCTGATAACGCTGGTTTCTTCCTCTTCCCTCCCCATTGCCTCAAGACCCTGATACTCTTACACCTGTTTGGTTTTTGAAAATGAAAAGAAGAAAGGAAGGAAGGGGAGAAACAGAAGGGAAGGAAGAAGAGAAGGAGAGAAGAAGTGAGGAAGGAAGGAAGGAAGGAAGGAAGGAAGGAAGGAACGAAGGAAGGAAGGAAGGAAGTTAGTTAAAACCTTTTAAATTATGTTAAAAACTAGATACTGTCCAAATCTATATTTGAGAAACTGTGCATTTTTATCATTTAGTAATCTAGATTTTAATGTCCAAAGAATCTGTTTCCCAATAATACCTGAAAATGAAACTTTTTCATCTGATTTCGTGTTCCTTATTTACTGTGAACAAAGCAAGGAGGTTCCAGAATACTATATGCAACACGACTCACACATTTAACTTATTTTGTTTAACAGATGATTCTGCTATCCCCAATGAATTCATGAATAAAATAATTACTAGGATTGAGAATTTGTCTTTTTACTAGAAGGAATACAAAAGAGTAGCTGCTTTTGCCAAATTCATTCATTCAATATATATTTATTGAGTATCTACTATAGGGCAGGCACTAGATATTCTTCATGCTAGGGATATACAAACTAAAGAAAGTCTGCCTTTATGGAGCTTGTAGCCTGGAAGATACACAACATAAGCAGTAAACAAAATATATAGACAAATTATATGGGACATACATATATAATGTTCGAGGGGATATGTGCTGTTAAACAGAAAAAGATCAGGATGGCAGAATAAGGGGGTACAGGAATGAATGGAGAGAAGGTGGGTTGCAATCTTAAATAGAACAGGTCAGGGTGGACACACTGCAAAGGCAGCTCTGAGCAAAGACTTGGAGATGAGAAGTGAGGCAGACTGAAGTTTCCCCCAAATTTTTACTTTGTGCTGACTATGTATACAATGACAAATGCCTTATCAAAAGAGTTATGTGTGAGCAAATTTATGAACAGCCCAGAAGAGTAAATAGAAGAGAGCTGTGTATAAACCCCCTTCATTTTTGTAGCTTGGTTTACCAAGTGAAACTTACATCTTCGATTAGACATGCACATTGTGTTTTTCTCCCCAAGTGCGTGGTTGTGAACCAAATTCTTACTTCTGTGATTCATTTTCCTTATAACTCAACAAATTTCCAAGTCTTCACTTGACACATAAAAAAGCACCAGTGTTTATCCAGCCAACATCAACCCCACTGAGACATCCCAACTGCTACTTCAGGACTTAAATCTCAGGATGGGAACCCAGGAGGCACTGGAGCCTTCTCCCGCTGTGGAGAAGCCTCTGCTTTCCTAGGGTTTTAGTGAGAAAACACAAGGTTTGGTGGGAAAAGAACAGACTGTGAAAGCAGGAGGCCTCACCATCAACCAGCTGTATGACCTTGAGCAAATCACTTCATGCTTGGCCTTCCATTTCCTCAGCGACAAAATTAGGGTGCTAGACCACATGATTTCGAAATCCCTTCTAGGGCTAAGTCCATTTCAGAAAAGAACTTTGGGTAAATAACCATATATCAAAAATTGTAACAATATATGCTTTCTAATTCTGCTAATTCGCCATCAGAGATCCATATACTTTATCTTGTTCTTCTAATAACAGCAATGAATTTATACTGCCCATTCATAAAGTCTCAACTCTCCCACTCTGGCCAAAAGCACAGATTCAAAAGAATGGATCTTGACTAGTTCAACAAGGACAAAAAGAAGCTGTAAAAGGATGATATTGTTATTTTAGCTTTATTATTAACATGCCCTTATTATACTAATACAGAAATTCTAATGTAACACAAGCATGAAATTCCTAGGGTTTTAAATTTATTTATGCACCACCACCCCTAATTTTTAAAACTGTGTTTTGAAATAGCAGGTTTCCTTAAAAGTTAATAGTAACCCATATAGTATTCTTTCCATTATATTACTTCAAACAGGTGCTATAATGAGCATCTGTTATTCAAGAGGCCTAAAATCTTTGGTCTTTTCTCATCACAGTTTAATAGTTCCCTACTGTGTCAAGCCCACCTTCTCCACATAGAATTAAAAAAAGAAAGCAAATAAATAAATCGGGGATCAGATTTATTTCTTCAGCCTTCCTGACGATCACCCTTAATAAATCCTTCTGCTCACACTAATTGGAATAGATCTTAGTATCTGTAACTAAAACCCTGATGGATTCATGTGGCACATATTCATTATTTCACATACAAGAGTGAGGTAGAAAGAAATAAGTAATACATAGAACATTCCACACTATAAGTCAAGAGTTCTCTGTTTCGAGCCAGGGCTCAAATCCACAATCAGCACCTCCAATCTCTCCTTACATGTACTTTCTCATAAATTTCATCACCTCTGCCAAGCAAGAGGAAAATGATTTTTGCCTAACTAATTTTCTATCAATAGTCTGATGACAGTAACTTGGAGAGATGTTTGAGAACAGAACACAATAAACATCACTTTTTATAACAGCTCAAGTTTATGGGGAATCCTGCAGCGTCAGGTAACACTGAACATTCTCAAACTGCAGACAAGGTGATCTAATGCTGTATCTGAATGCCAAAATGATCAGCACCCTGTGCCAAAGCACAACTCAATTCACAAAGCAGCAATGAACTTTTCACTTATTTTCCCCCTTCCCTCAGGGCAAGTTAATCATGTTAAAATCACAGCCACATCAGGTAACTAAAATATGACACTTTTACCTAACACCAAAAGCAGAATGGGGACGCCGAGAAGTGATTATGAATGTTAAAACTCTCTTCTTGGTAAATCACATTAAGTCCCATAAAACCAGTTGGCAAAGATGGAAAAGGTAATCAGTTGTTGATAATACTGTTCTTTAAAACGGCCACAGAGTTTTACAAAGGATATCTGATATCTTCGAATAAGCAAATTACTCTGTACTATCAAACTGCACAACATATTCTCAGGTAATACTCAAAGGGAAAACTTTTACATAAAAGATCGCTTACATACTTCTGAAGCCAATGAATGACATTGATACTCATTCAGATGGCATCTCTACGCTCTGCCAAATAGAAAGGGGGTATTCAATTCAAAGGAAAGGACAAGGATGCCTCAACAGAAATTCAAGACAAGTCTGCTAAAGTCAGTTCCAGCCAAGCTCTGGGTCACCGGCACTCAGAGCACCTGCACCTTTGTTACTGCTGTACCACTATCCCCTCCTGCTGCCCCAAACTGCCTTTATCCAATACTGTGCAGTGCACTTAGCTTTAACGCTGGTGGAGGGGAGAATGAGAATACCCAAGAGTTAAAACATAACTATATTTGTCCCCAAGGACAGACAGAGCAAATCAATTTGCTAAAGGAAACTCAGAGCTTGGCTACTTCAAAACAAAGTTTTAGAAACAATAATTTCATAGAGCCTTTCAGCAAAGAAGTCTAAGATGTCTACTGTGAGTATAGAGTTTTACTATGACTGCACTTGTGCCATATGGGTCCTTTGGAGGCATCTGGCTTTTTTTTTTTTTTTTTTTTTTGCTTTAAGAAATGAAGTATTTCTGGGCTAGAAATGGCACATGGCCTAATGTGAAGTTTTTTACGGTTCCCCATATTTAGACTCTAACCTCAATCAATCTTACTGCAAGTTTCAGGATGGATATGATACTCATTTATTAATAGTATTGATATCAAGGGAGACATACATAATACTACAGATGAGTGATTCCCAACGTTGACCTGCAAAACAATACCAGCATTTGCAGGTCCTCAGAGAAATGAGAAAAGAAGAACTTGCTCATGAGTATTTCATAAAGCTAAATTTATCCAGTTGAAAGGGATTATGTCCTTTATTCTGGGATTATGTCCCATCCCCTTTGGGAAAGGGGGATATTCAAATGCTGAAAAAATTTTAAATTACATACATAAAATGTCGAAATTTGGGTACAACTAACTGCTCCAGATCTTCTTTGCCTTTCCCATCTCCCATATCCCAACTCCCTTCCTTCTGGTTACTCAGGCAAAAAATGAAAACAAATAAAATAAAACCTACTGCCATTCTTAATTCCGCTCTTTCATACCCCACTTCTAGACCATGAACATATCCTGTCAGCCTTACTCTCAAAATATATTATCCATATTCAACCACTTCTCACCACCACAATGAAGGCGCAGAACACTTCCATTACCCAAAAAGTGATATCAAATGGCTAATAAAAATGAAAAAGGGCTCAACCGTACTGATCTTCAGAGAAATGCAAATTAAATCCACAATGGAATACCTCTACACACCCATCAGAACAACTAAAATTAAATGGCAGACAATACCAAGTGATGCCAAGAATGTGAAGCTCCCCTATATTGCAGATGAATAAATAAACTGATATCACCACTCTGGAAAACTGTGTTTCAGTGTCTACTAAAGTGAATATACACACACCCCATGCCCCAGGAAGCCCACTCCTATTTATATCCCCTACAGATAGCTTCGCCTAAAGACACACAGGGATGTTCATGGCAGCACTATCCACCAGCTAAAGACAAGAAACAACTATGGTATCACGATACCATGGAATGTTCTACAGAGCAACAAAAATCAATAAATTGCAAATACTTGTAAGAGCATCAATAAATCTCACAAACACAACATTGAAGGAAAGAAGCCAGAAACAAAAGAATACTTTATGCACGATCACATTAATATAAAGCTCCCAAATAGGCAGAAAAACCTTAGCTACAGTGTCAGCAGTCAAGGGGTAAGCTTTGACTGGGGGTGGGTAACCAGGTCTTCTGAGGGGCTAGCAACATGTTTCTTAATGTGAGGGCTGATTACACAAGTGTATTCACTTTGTAAAAATCCATCCCACAGTATACTTGTGCTTTTTGCACTTTTCTGTATGTCTGTTATACTACAATATGAAGTTTTTTTGTTTTTTTAAATCACCTTTTCAATAAGGCTCTAGAATCTGTTCCGTTTTTTGGCCTCCTGGCCCATGTAATCCTACATTCAGTTTTGTAAAAAGAGTTTCCTGTTTCTCTGGCCTCAGATTAATGTCTTCTATTTTCCACATTATTAGCAAACTTTTTAAATGCAAGTCTGATCATTCTGCTCCCTGGATATTTAAAATCTTTCCCAAGCTCCCTTTCTATAAGATAAAATCCCAACTCTTCAGCATAACATGCAGAGTCTTTCACTATGACACCAATCAGTGGCAACATCTTCCCATTTAGAGAAAGCTTCTTCATAATCACTTTACCCCCTATACAGCAGAAATGCTCTTATACCCAGGCTCCAACTCCTACCTGCCCTCCCCGTCCTATCTTCTTCCTTTATTCTCCTCTTCACATCTTAGAAGCAATATCATCTCTTCAAAGACTTCCTCTTCACCCCTCTCCTTCTCAGAGTCACTAAGCACATTACAACCAGCTTTATAGGTGCTCTGCAAACATTGATAATTACTTGCTTATAAGTCTGTTTCTTACACAATTGAGCCATTCAAAAAATATGTGCAAGAAAATGCACTGAAAATACTTGCTACAACTTGATCTTCTAAATTGGGACCTTGACATTCAACTTTGTACTCCTGGTACCAGAAGCCTATAGGAACCGGAGATCCAATAAATGTTTTTGGAATGAAAGAAACCATCCTGACTCCAGGTAACCACTACCTTTTTCTATCAATGGTATTAAATCACCTGTTTAAACCTATACTAGATTTCTGCCAGAAATTCACATAAAACAATCTATTTTCTTTCTTTAGAAAACAAAAATGCTGATTGCACCTTGATTTCAGAAACTTCTCTCACCTTTCACTTCTTGAAGTTTCCCAACTAGGTTCCTCAAAAATAACTGCAAAGTTTTTGGTATCCTAGAAGACTATTCATTCAGCCTGGAGAGATTTTTACTCATTTTAAGTAAAGACTCTCTTGCTCTACTCTCATCTTTTATATTTTACCCTTCTCTGTCTGAAAAACACTTTCTTTGCTTAAAAAGATAGCAAGAAAAAGGAGTAAATTACTCTAGCTTTTTCTTATCCTCATATTGTTTTAATAGACTGAAAACTAATTTGCACATGCTTTATCTTTGTTAAAACTGAACATAAATACACTTTGTGACAGAGCAAGTCCACTCAGATATATATCCAACATAAATGCATGCCATGTGCACCTCAAAATACATACAAGAAAGAGCATAGTAGCCAAAGACTGAAAACTTAAACTCAAATGTCCATTAAGAGTAGAATATATATAAATAGTTATATATTCATACAATGGAAAACTATAGAGCAATGAAAAAGAACTAGAGCTATAAGCAATACATGAATTTCACACATTAAGCAAAAGAAAACAGATAAAAATAACATACTGTATAATCCCACTTATATAAATTTCAATATATAAAAACTAATATATGGTGTTAGAAGTCAAAACAGTGGTTACCTTTGGGGAATAAGGAGGGTCAGTGATTGCAAAGATGCATGAGAGGGCTTCTGGGGGGCTGGTAACATTCTTTCTTGACCCTGCATGGTAATTACACATGTATTCATTTTCTGATAACTTATCGAGCTGTATCTTTACAATTTATACATTTGATGTGTATTACACTTTGAAAAGGTTTTTT
>CM053509.1:20200364-20252941 GCA_028627145.1 Eidolon dupreanum
CCAGACTAGAAAATCTATAAAAATGGAAAAGTAGATTAATGGTGGCCTGGGGCTGGGGTGGGAAAGTCGGGTACGGTTTGGGGAGAAATGGGAGTGACTGCAAATGGCATTGGAGTTTCTTTTAGGGGTGATGAATAAATTCAAAAAATTGTTAATGGAGATGGTTACACAATCCTATAAACGTCCTCAAAACTACTGACCTGCACACACTTTAAATGGGAGAACTGTAGAGTAAGTGAATTGTAACTCAATAAAGGTGTTAAAAAAAACTTAGAGGAGTGCATTAATAGGTACTGTGACTTCCGAAACTTAGAGTATCTCTCCAGTAAAAAACGAGGCTTAACTTCAAATAAAAAACCATCAAGGGATTTGGAAAATATTAAAAGATATTTTAGAAAGTCTAAGTAAATTGTATTCCTTCTAGGAGGAAACAAGTACGCATGGAAAAGACAGAGATTTAAACATATAGATTTCTTCATCATTATTTCTTACAATTGATCTAAATTTTCTAATATGTACTTTAATAGGAAAGACAATGGCTTGGGGTTTTTTCCAACAATTATGTCAAGTGATATTATACTAGATACCTATAGTTCAGTTTTTAGCAGCTGAAATAAAATAACGCATAGCAAGCCAATTCAATGAAAGCAAAAGATTATATAACTTAACAATTACTGAGCAGATGGGTAAATCTATTTTTTAAGTTCAAGAACCTGGCTAAAACCCTAACATAGATATCCTCTTGTTTGAAAGACATCAGAGAACTACCCAAATTATTTCTGCCTGTACCACATATACTGAAAAAGACAGCTCCTGTTCACCTGACGCCTTCCCTCACTGAAGTCATTATTGTCCTCTTCCCACTGAACACTTAGAATACTTACTTAGACGGAGTCCCCAACAATTATCAGTCATTCATCAACGTAGGTCAGGCACTCAAAGGCACGTAAGTTCTCTAAGTCACATGACCTGCAATGGGCATACACAGCCGATGCTCCACTGAATCTCACAGACTGATGATGGAACGAGCAGGGCACTGACGGGAAAGCAGCAGAGTTTCTATTCAAACTGCCTCATGAGTTAGAAGAACCAAGAACCACAGCATCTCTTGACTGAAGATGTTCCTAAAGCAAAATTTCACTGTCGGGAAGGAATTAATTACAAGCAAATACTGCATTTCAAGGATATCACTATCAACTACGACCTCTGAGGAAAGACATTTAATCAATTCAAAATACTACTGATTGAAATATAAGACTGATGCTTTTGACGTTTCTACTTGGATCTTAAATTATAATTCAGTGGATTCAAATATACATTTAACATATTTCACCTTCCTATAACAAAATTTTAAGCCATCAAAAAACCTAGGAGTGTATAAATAGGGATCCTGAATCAAAAAACATGGAGAGTGGTCTCCCCAATAAATTTGACTTATGAGACCCTATTTGTTAATTGGTCTAAGTTATGGAAAGCCTAAAATAATAAAGACTTTGTGAAAGTAAAGAGTCTTTTCTTCCCCTACTAAAATATCCTCCCATTTATATAAAATTACTTTGGCCTGAAACTATGTTTATTAAGGGGCAAGTCTGTCATATATGAAGTGCTCCAATGTTTCTACATAACATGAAGCTCCAGACACCCTGGAGGGAACCAGAAGCTGCCCAGGAATTGTAGAATGGATGAAGAAAGTTTTCCCATCTCTTCATAGATAAAATCAGCCTGCATTTGGATGGCAAATGCCAACTTCCCACAATATATTCTGACCTATGAGTTAAGCAGCTCAAAAGAGACCACAAAGTACCTAAGATGGTAACCAGTCTACTTTCCAGAAATTGTATCACCACTACAGGACATATCTTTAGAAGCTTTAACTTATTTTTCTCATTTGATCCCAAGAATTCTGAAAGCAAATATTTTTCCCATCACACAGATGATTAAACTGAAGCTCATAAAGATTAACAGACGTACCCAGCAGCCAACCTGACTTCTCCCCTTGCACATCCACTGGTATCTCCTACCCAAGACGAACAAATCGGCTCTTAACTCCCCACCCAAACCTGCTCCTCCAGTCCTCTCCATTTCTATAAATGGCAGCTCCATTACTCCAGTTGCGCAGACTAAACTTCTTGGTGTTATCCTTGACTCCACTCTCTCTTTCACTCCACATCATCTCACCCTTCGGTGAACCAAGTTAGCCCCACTTGGGTTACGTCCAGAATCCAGCCACTTCTCATCACTTCCACTGCTACTCTCGTCTCATCTCACCTAGATTATTGCTAGAACCCCTAATATCTCCCTATTTCCACCTTTGCCTCTCTGCCTCCCTCATTCTATTCTCTACACGACAAAGTTTTGTCCTTTAAAAATAAGTCAGATCAAAATCCTTTGTAAACCCTAGAGGCTTCCTATCATATCACACTCAGAGTTGTTCACTGCTGTATATCCAGGATGGGAACAATATCTGCCACCTAGAAGGTACTCAATGAATACTGATGATTAGTAAATAAAAGAAAATGACCAAAGTCACAGAGTCAGGACTACAACCAATCTTCCAATGTTCTTTGGTGACAATGAGACCAGATTTCCAATAGCCAATGATCCACATGGGAGAAAATCTTTAAATTTTACTTGGCAAAACTGCCTCTTATAACGCATAAGCAATACTATGTTGGATTTATAACAACAAATTAAAATGAAAATATCATTTTAAAAAGTCTCAAAATCTCACACTGGGTTATCCGAATATCACATATTTGGCAGCACGGGCAATTGCCAGTTTAATTATCACAGTGCTGTTTACTCAGATCTTCAATGTGACTTCTGCATTCAGTGACATGATGTCACCTTATCTCAAGACTACCACACACATAAAAGACATGAGCTCTAAAAGATTCAGAACTGAGCACCTAGAAGAAGAGGTGATAAGCATTTCTAAGCCTCCTACACTGGTATCACACCAGTCATCTGAAACAGGAATCAAGTTTCTAGGTGTTACAAGTAACAGCAGAAAGGTTAGATTCAGGATTGTCTTCTACCAAAATTATAAGGAAAGCCTTTCAAAGTTGAGTTAAAATGTTGCTTGTTTTCAGATCAGAGCTAAATTAATGCTAAAATTATCCACCATTATAGAAATTTCCCAATAAAACGTTTTAAAGTTAAAAACAAAAACTAAATTTCTCTTTCTTTGTTTCTTTCAAAAACACTTCTATCTGCAAAAAGCCCTAAATCACACTAATAAATTCACAGAATTTTAACGATTGATCTTCAAGGAAACTTAAGTTTCTCACCTTTACAAATGAAAAGATTACCTGGTATATAGTAAGTGAACACTGGAAACTTGTTAGATAAACAAGCAAAGGAATGAACGAATGAAATAAGATCGAAAAAGGGTATATTGCTCTTTTGAGATCTGATAATTAATGGGAAAATCCAGAATTGGTCAAAACTAGGTTTCTAGATTCTCTTGGAGCAGACATGGAAGTAGCAGAAATCAAGATCTGAAACTTTATTTGGTTCCTCAGGAAAACCTTAACTAAAATTCATTAAAGCCAGTTTCCTTTAGTTCTGTTACTTAGAAAAGCATTTGATAAAATAAATTTAGCCAAGACATCTCCTTGGAAACCAAAAGGCAGAATTATCTAGTGTTTCTTTCTCTACACAAAAAATATGTAATTTAGGACTATTTTCATAATAACTAACTACATCTGTTTTGCATCAGAAGTAACACAGGTGGCATTTTACTAAAGGAAAAATCCAACCAGCTGAGAGGAACAGGACACTGAAAAGGACCACAGCAGTCACTAGAAGAGTGTCAGCCTCATGAGAGCAGGAATCGTGTATTCTTTTCTTTAATAGCAGCAGCCACCATCCCCCAGTATATAGTGGGAATCAATAAATACTCATGGGATAAATGAGTAAGTTTCTACTTAGAGACCTACAATGTAGACATAAATTCATTTGGTCACCATTAAATCACTCTTTACTACAGGCCTACTATATGCAAGCATACTACACTTTTCCTCCACAGAAATCCTAACTGTCCCTTAAAGTAATATATCCAACCAAAATTATCCCCCTAGTTTTATTAAGGTGAAAAAAGTATGTCTTAAGTAGTCTAACTTACTTATTGAAGCGGCCACTTATTTGCTGTCCTGGCCCCAATCTCTCTCTTTCAACTCATCCTATACAACCCAGCAGGTTAATTTTCTATTCTTTGTATATCCAGAAAATAAAACTTAGCTATGGCTAAGTACTCTGTCTCAATATGTGACCCACTGCTATTCAACAAGCAGATATGGAAAAGCAGAAACTACTATATTAGAATATGAAAGGCAATACAGTATCAAGGAAAAAAAATCAAAAGTGATAGCTATTATAATAACTGATCCCATTGAAAATCTTGAGATTACTACTAGAGGCTTTCATTAAAGACCTCCCTACAGCACTATGATATACATGACACAGATGGGTTTTGGTATTTACACTCACTGAAAGACACATTCAATCTTTAAGATCAATTCCAGGTCTGTTGCCTTTCTGAAGCTTTCCCAAGCCACTGGACTAAATATCTGTGAAAGCGCTTTGTAAACTAGGAAGTGCCAGCCCACAGCTCTTACTACACTAGCTGCAAGCTGACAGCCTCACATACATTCTGCCATTTCAATCGTGTTACCTCATTCTTAAGTGTCTAGTCCCCTCAAAAAAGTGAAAAAGTATTTGAACTATTTTCTCTATTGTCAACTTCTCTATTACTTCTCCATTACTCAACAACTAGAATAGCATAAAAGTATCACTCACACTTTTTGATTTTAAAATGTATTACAAAGCTAAAGTAATCAAAACAGAGTGGTACTGGCAAAAAGACAAATAGACCAGCAGAATAAAACAGAGTGCCCAGAAATAAACCCTCACATATGTGGTCAACATGCCTTCGACAAGGGTATCAAGACCACTCGATGGGGAAAGCACAGTCTCTTCCGCAAATGGTGCTGGACACACTGGATATCTCCATGCAAAGGAATGAAGTTGGACATAAAAATTAACTCGAAATGGATTAAAGACCTAAATGTAAGAATTAAAACTATACAACCTCTAGGAGAAAACACAGGGGGAAAGCTTCATGACATCATACTTAGCAATGATTATTTGGCTATAATACCCAAAGCACAGACAGCAAAAGCAAAGACAGACAAATAGGACTACATCAAACTTAAAAACGTTCGTGTATCAAAGGACACAATCCAAAGAGTAAAAACGCAACCTACAGAATGGGAGAAAATATTTACAAATCATATACCTGATAATGGGTTAATACCCAGAATAAATTAAGAACTATAACCCAACAACAAAAAAATCAAATAACCCGAATGAAAAAATAACCTGAATGGTCAGACTTGAAAAGAGATTTCTCCAAAAATGATATTCAAATTGCAAACAAGCATACAAAAGATAATCGATATAACTTACCAGTGGAGCAATGCAATCTAAAACCACAATGAGATATCACCTCATACCCATTAAAATGGCTACTACTACTAAAAAACAAAATCACAAATGTTGGTGAGTATAAGGAACAATCCTTGTACATTGCTGGCAGGTTGTAAAATGGTGCAGCCACTATGAAAAATAGTACAAAGGTTACCTGAAAAATTCAAAATAGAACTACTATATGATCTACCTCTGGGTTGTATCCAAAAGAACTGAAAACAGGTCTCAGAGATATTTGTACACCCATGTTCAGAGCAACACTACTTACAATACTCAAGAGGTAGAAGCAAACCAGATGTCCATCTACAGATGACAGATAAACAAATGTGGTCTATACATATAATGGAATGTTATTCAGCTTTCAAAAGGAAGGAAATCTTGTCACATGCCAACATGTATGAACCTTGAGGACATTATGCTAAGTGTTATAAGCCAGTCACAAAAAAAACAAATACTGAATGATTCCACTTATACGAGGTATCTAAAGTAGTCAAATTCACAGAAACAGGAATAGAATGGTGTTTGCCAGGGATGAGGGGAAGAGAAATAGAGAGTTGTTTACTGGGTATAGTTTCAGATTTGCAAGATGAAAACATTCTGAAGATCTGTTTCACAGCAATACGAATATACTTACTACTGAACATTGATTAAGATGATAAATTTTACGTTATGTAGTTTTTACCCCAATAAAAAAATAAGTGCCAACATGCAATTACCAAATGGTATTTCCCCATTCTACCTCCACAGCAGGAGTCTAAGTGGTCAGGCCCTTCTAGCTGTTGACAGTCTTTTCCAAATTTCTTCCAAGTTGTCTTTTTTATAATCAATTGAACTATATAGGGAATCAGAGACTCTCTTTTTCACCCATTTAAATGAAGTTTCCACAATCCCTAGTCAGTTGCTTTCTGGTTTAAGCCCAAGTCAAGTATAAATCCAAAAATGAAATAGAAGCCATTGTGTTCTCAACTGGGTGGAGGAGAAGAATAACAGAATCACCTACTGAGTTTCTTCAAATCACCTATCTGCCTTATATCCAGCATGCTTCCCCAAAGAAAAGTCCCAGTGTGATTTTCTATCCTCTCCACCAAGCACTCACTGCTCCCTCAAACATATCCAACCCAAGCCACTGAAAACCTCTATTTTAAAACATATCTTGAAAATGGCCTTCAGAAAAATCCCATCAAAAGCATTTATTAGGCTGAAGTCTTTGAACTTTCAATAAATCTTTTCTGTAAATCCAAAATTCTCCATAACTTATCATTTATCTGCTGAAACACTATTTTGTTATGCAATTAGTATACCTCATTTCCTATTACAAAGGATCAGCACTAAGATTCTAATTTTAAAAAATAAGGTAATACTGCGACTCTTTTTGAAGAATCACAGGCATTTCTCAAACTGGAAGAGAGACAAGGGTTAGGAACCACATTCAAGCTCAGCTGGGGCAAGCCTTCCTAACAGGTTTCCCAAGGGCACATCCTGTGCCAGAAGTCAAGCCAGACCCCAAACATATATACACACAGAGCACTCTCTTTACACATGAAATACCAACCACTCAGAAGTCAGACTCTGGCAAAACCTGCAGTCCAAAGTATGGTAAAGGGAAAGGGGAGAGTCAAATCCACTACATACTAACCCTCATTTCAAAATAACTTGTGTTTTTGAAGTCTTTGAAAGAATAGTACGGTTCTGATAAGTCACAAACTTACACTTTTTGTAAAAATATGGGAAAGTACTGTTTTCCATTTTTTTTCCTAGGTACACACAGGTGAAACAAGCAATAAAAGTCAAATTGGGGGGAAATTTTAGAACATCCTATTAATTTATAATTATGTATCTTATAAACATCTCCATCTAAGTACTTTCTCTCCTTAAAGAGGCAAGGTACCACAGTTCAATTACCAATTGCTTCTCTGAAAGCATCAAGAACTGAAAAGAAACTTGTAAAAACAAATAATCAATCTGGAACTAAGAGTGTTAAAGGAAATGCAAGGAGCTCACAATACGTCCAACTAGAATTCTTATCTAGGCAAATAATTGAGAATACGAAAAAAATGAATTGTGGGAAGATAATATAAGAGCCAAAGTAAAACATACTGATCATAGTCAAGTCTTGATTACAGGAATATGATCATTCAACACACAGCCCTTTGCTTTCTATATCTCAATAGCTTTATTCCAAGAAGTTGAGAATTAATTCTAAAAGGAAGCAAGACGCTGAACCACAAAAACCATATAGTCAATGACTTACTTGTAGCTTTGGTAAAAGGTTTTGTGGAAGAAGTGGGCAGAGAGAAGAGGAATAACCAAAATCCACTACTGGTCTGTGCAATTCATTTAACCTGGACCAGCTCTGGGGGAGGAGAGGAAAAAAAGGAATCCAGAGGCCTCCGTGGCTATATGTCCTATCTGCTCAAGTTGCCTCTGAGTCACCCTTGTGTTTGTGCAAACGTAACTCTCCCTCTCCAAGCCGGCATTCTCCAAGTATCCATTCTCCTGCCTCTCCTGAATTGAAAAAAAAAGGGAAATCTAACATTATGTAATTGTCCATTTCCCACAATTTAAAGTTAGGCATACTACAATCCTAATTAGAGGGAAAATGTAGTGCAACATGACAAGTAACAAATTAGAAACCTAAAGCTGAAAATTCTCATCAGAGACCTCCAGAGGCAAAGAGAAAGAGCTTCGCCTGACTCCATGGCACACTAGCCAAGCACTGCTGTTTACTAATGTCCAACTAAAGAAGCCCCGACATGATGGCCAGAGGGGAGGGGAGTTGGGGGTCTGGAAAAAAGAGGAAAAGGATTAAAGTACAAATTAGTAGTTGATAGAGGGTCACAGAGATGGGGAGCACAGCACAGGGAAGGCAGTCAGCAGTAATGTAATGGCTAAGTGCAGAGCCAGAGGAAAAAAAGGGGGATCATTTTATAAACTATATAAATGTCTAACCAATGTATTATATACTTGAAACTAATATTAAAAAAAAAAAAAGAAGCCCCTGACAGTCCCCTGTGTCATTTTGGTATTATCTCTCTAGATCGTCGAGAAAACACACACATTCTCTTTGCAGCTGGAGATACCTTACTCTCCCCAGACCAGAACAAAAGGAGAAAATGAAGGTGGACTAACTCCCACCCTCAAAAGATATACCTAATGGATTTTCTTACCCTCGTGATCACAAACCCAATCACATTCATGTCATTCCATCCCTCACTCAAATCCGTATTTAAAAGGGCCTAAGAAAACGGAATCTTTCCCATGTTTCTATGACTCACTCCACAGCTCATCAAAAGCCTATCAAAAGAATAAATGAGCTGTCATCTAAGAATACTTAACTTACATACAGTTAACCCTTAAACAAAGAAGTTACAGGCACTAACACCCTGTGTAGCCAAAAATCTGAACATAACTATTCACTCCCTAAAAATTTAACTAGTTTATAGCCTACTGTTGACTAGAAGCCTTACTGTTAATATAAATACTCAATTAAGAAATGTTTTGTATGTTATATGTATTTTATACTATATTCTAGAATAAAGTAAGCTAGAGAAAAGAAAAAATGTTACTAAGAAAATCATAAGAGAAAATACATTTACAGTATTTATTTTTAAAAATCTACATACAAGTGAATCCACATGGTTCAACCTGTGTTGTTCAAGGGTCAACATAAAACCTTTGGAAAACCAAGTGCCACATCAGTGCTTTGTTTTGTTTTTAATTAACTAGGCATAGAAAAAAACTAAAAGCAAAAATCCAATGAGGCCACCTTATTTCTCATACCAAAAAAGTAGAAGTGCAGTGGATAGAAGGCTGGATTGTCAATCTCAAGTGACAGTGAAACATCCATATATTAAACAGCACTATATGTGGAACAAGATACAAATTTTTGTGAGAGCAGTAAAGGAATAATATAACACTTACCCCTCCCTGGAACAGGGAGAGCCCCTCATCTAAAGGGCAGTCACCAAGCTGGCAGGAATGTTTCTCCTCTCCTAGCTCAGATTACTCCAGTAAGGTAAGGTAGTGCGATATAAATCAATCACATTCTCAAGGGAAAGCGCCTGCAACATCTTCCTGATTTCTGCACAGTTATCCATCCACCTGACTGATCCTCTCCACCTCTGATCCCTGCCCGTGGTTACCCTGCCCCTGGTTACCCTTCCATGTAGCTGAGAGGTCTAAACGTTGCCACTGTTCCAGAAATAAGGAAGATACAACCACTTCTTTTGCAAATGAAAAACGAGTTTAAGAAAATGGTAAACTAGAATAAATTTAAGTTTGGCTTTTCTAAATAACATACAAATACATTATGTTCTGAATTAACGAAGATTCTTTAAAAAAAAAAAAACCTACTGGCTCTACCAGGTAAATACTTTAACACAACTTCTTTTTCCATAACTTTGTAATTTGAGTAACTATAAAGTTTAGTTACCAAACTTTTCGACCTTTATGCAGATTTTGTTTCCTTAAATTTTTCTTCTTGTTTCACATATTTAATGAACACTGAACATTTAAGTGCAAGGGGGAAAAAGTAGTAACAAATTTTAACATAACGGACTCCAAGGCAGGAAGAAAAAACAGGAAACAGAGTAGAATAGTTAAATCTGAAAACCTGCCTACCAACCAGTGCCTGATCACTGACTAGTTCTATAACCTCCAACAAATCACTTCAACTTTCCCAGCTACAGTTTTCCCATTTGTAAAATGAGGAAGATGAGCCAAATGATTTATGTTCAGAAACCCTTCTAGTTCCAACAATCTAAGAATTTGTTCATCAGGAAGTAAGAAAATGCAACTGCAAATAAGACTTTATGGTTTACAAGTACTTTCATACATATAGTTTCAATTATTGCAGCAAAGCTGTGAGGCAAGCAAGTATTGTGCTAATCGCTACAAAAAAAAAAAGTTTTTCAGAAAGACAGTTGAGAAAGAGGTTCAAATTTTTTTTTTAAGATCCCAGAGGTGGAAAATTTGAAGCCTAAACCTTCTGAGAATACTTTGTTCATATTTCATTATTTCAAAAATTATTTTTAAAAAATTAACTTTTTAAATTATTTATTATTTCAAAAATTAATTTAAGTTAAAATTCAAAAATAATTGCCTGCTATGCAAAACCTTTATAAGGGCATCAGAGTGTCATAACACCAAACAAGGAAAGGTTACTACAAATGGCCCCAGTAGACAGTTAAGTTCCTTGGGGCCAGTAGCACACTTTAACTCACCATTGGAATCACAGACTCCAACAGCATGCCTTCTAGATAGAGGCACTCAATACATACTGTTTGACAACGCAAATCTCAAAGGTTAGGGATATAATAATATTATGGAGAGAGGAGGTCTGAATTTGAGATAGGAACTGTAATTTTAGTCAAAAGTAAAAAAGAAGCATGCTACATGAGAGCTCTAACTCTACATTAATGGGGACGAGTCTATTTGTCTTCCTCAGAGAAAGTCCAATTTGGTCAGTGAACCAAAAGGCTCAAATCTGAGCTGTCACCAGAAAATCTTCAGACTATTCATACTTCATATGTGCACTGGGATGGACCAACAGAAATGATAACACGACAGTGAGGACCTATAGGAAGCACAGAATCATGTTATCATTAATCATGACATACTTTCACCTAAATCAGAAAGATTTATGGAATCTGTACTCATATACTCCTGGTTTCACAGCTCGAAGAGATAGAAGACAGCCATTTATTGAAAAGTTCAACCTGCAAACTTTAGAAAATATACCTCCTATCTCAACTCATAGTCAACCAAGATCTCCTAAAGTCTACTAAACTCCTAATCTCAAGCAATCTACAATCTGTGACTTCAATGAAGTTACTAGAAGGTAGTTTTTAAAAAGTTACTTTAAAATGAAGGGGCTACATCAAAATTACATGCCTAATTCAAAGCAAAAGCAATTGCAAAAGCCTGAAAAAAATAAAGGATAAACTTTTTAAAATCTCAATATACAATTTCAGTGAGATGCTTTGGAATTATTACCAAGATTTCAAGTCAACCTTGCCACAGAATTCTAGGATAAAGTCACAACACTGCCTGATGTTTCAGACCTAAGTTGATTGCACCAGAATTGCAATTTCAAACTCAAAGTGCAGTACTAGGAACTGCAGAGAAGCTAACAGCAACACCTACTGACTGTCTTGAGCCACTTGCCAAACTTGTTCTCTCAGTCAACAAGAGAAATCTAATGATACAGTCAACTTCAAAAGTCCTTTACTTAAGCCTAATGAGATAAGAAAATAGCCACATGAAACCATTAATCCCCTAAAATCTCTTATTTTGCTCCTAATCATTTATGTGCAAATCACCACCCAAGTCATTTTAAATGCACTGTTAATTGCTAATGCTTTAGTATAAATAACTTATTCCATGGGAAAAAATGTTTTAATATTAATATTCTCATTAATAACTGGTATGTCATCTAATAGTCAGAGACATCAGTGACCATAAACTGCTTTATGTAAACCTTTTACTTGAAATTACTGCTGTTACCACTGTTCTATATTACTCCCATCAGCTTTTTTTATCCTCGTAAAAGTGACTTAATTGCAGCTTTCATAAAAGGAAAAAGGAAAAAGTGAAAGTCATTAAATCAAAATTAAATAGAAAATTAATACCGTTACTAAACTGGCTGCAGAGAATGATATTATAGGACTTAGTCTTGTACTCTTCCAAAAGATTAAGTCAGAGAATCTTTACCTTAGACGAATATTCCATATGAGAAAACAAGAGAAAGTTGACACTTAACTCCTACAGAGTACCAGTATAAAAACAATGGCTTTAAGAGTCTGAGTCAGAGTTTCAACATGAAAGGTTTGCTTTATAGAGGAAACGCCAACCCCAGTTCATCCAGATAGACCTGGAACCTGATGAAAGTCAACACCTTCCCTCTGAAATTTGCATCGCATCACTGGCTGCAGTTTAGAAATATAATCGTTTAGCAGGGAGTAAGAATTTCAGTGAATGCTGCCTCCCCTGAGGAAAAATAAAATCTATAAGATAAATGCCGTCTAGGGGTCATCAGTCTCCAAATGCTTCCCTTCAAAACGAATACCAACAACTCAATTAAACATCTTCCTTGAAAGTGAGCCAATTCCCTTGTCTCTATGTTTTCCAAACAGGGAACCCGATGAAATTTCAACCTGCACAACAAGATTACTTGTCTTCCTAGAAATGCCATGGAGCGATAGGGAGCCTCGCAAATTTCTTTAAGGTCAGGAAAGAAGTTAGAAACAGATGGGGCGAGGGAGTAAAAGTTCCTTTAGCAGTATCCTCACGCCTCCCCAGCCCCCTTGCGGTTTACTTGCAGCAGGTTAGAGCATCCGAGAATTTCACTTCCCCCAGATCCCGGGAAAAGAAATTAACCACCCGCGGGGACCAAACTGCTCTTCTCCCTTTCTCACGATTAAACCTTCTCGGCCTGTCTTCTCCAGCTCAGCCTGCAAAGCGCTCACCCAGGTGACTGAAAAGGATGGGTTGTCGTGTGGAGAAGAGAGCAGCGGCGTGGGCCCAGCCATCTCAACCCGGACGCGGGTCTCCCAGCCTCCCGCACAGGCGCCTGGCGGACAGTTGTGCAGATTCGGATTCCAAGGTGCGTGCGCGCACGCCCGGCGAGGTGCAGCCCAGACTCGCTCCCGCCTGGCTGCGCTACCAGCACGCCACCAAATCGGAAATAAAACTTTGACCGGCCTCCGGGTGTCCTACTCCCAGTCCTACACTGGAGCCCCCGCCAGAAAGGGGGTCGGGGACTGTCAACAGTCCTGCAACCCCGCTCCCCTGCCTGGCCCCGGAGCGCAGGAGCCACTTACCGCTGGGCCCAGCCTCCTGGTGCGGTCGCGCGTCCCGGGTGCGTCCGCCGCGCGCTCTCCCTGGGGAGAAAGAGAAACCGTGTAGACACCGTCGGCGCGCGCTCACTCGCCGCCTCTTCTGCGGAGAACCGCAGGCGGCGAGGTCGGGGCGGGCGCCGAGCGAAGGGGTACCCCGGGAAGGCGAGGGTGAATCAGTCCAACTCCCGAGCCAGGCTCCCAGGGGAACCCGGAATGCACACCCGAGAGCAGCCGGCAGGGAACTCGTTCCTGGCGGAGTGGGGGGCGGAGGTGCCCCAGTCCCCGGGCATCAACTATTGTCTGGGCGCCCGAGTCCCCGCTCGCGCCGCCTCCGAGGCTCAATGCCCCCCATCCCGCCCTCCTGCCCCCAGGAGAAAGAGTTGAGGGGGCGGCCGGCGCAGGAAGCGAGTGCTGAGCGTCTAGGAATCGGGGGTCCCGAGGTCCGAGGTGGGCGCGGGGGAATGGGAGGTGCGTGCCGAGTGGGGGAGGGGACAGGTAACTGCAGACTCGGGCGGGAAGGCCGGGGAGGATCGGCAGAGGGAGGAAAGGGGGAGGAAGCCACGGAGGCAGGAGGGGATGGAGTGGCGGGGGGGCGGGCAGGGGGCGGCCTCTGAAGCCCAGACCTGGCCCTCCCCGGGTACCCTCCTCCCGGGGACTCGGCGCCGCACTGACTTTCGCTCACTCGCTCACGCACGCACTGAACTCGCTCACAAAGTTGCCGGCGATGGAGGCGCCGCACTCGCCCTTCCCGTCCCCTCCCCTCCCCACCTCCCCGCCCCATTCCTTCCCCTCCTTCACTCCCTCCCTCCTATCCCCGGTCTCCGGTGAGATCACCGCTGGGTTGCTCGGCGTTGCGCTCAAATCTCGCGAGAATAAGGGCAGCTCTGCCCAAGTGGCGGGGGAAGTGGAAGGAGTCGGAGGAAGGTGGGGGACCGCAGAACTCCTAGTTGCTATGACGACGGCAAAGCTCTGGATTCCTGTCTCCTGCGGAGAGCACAGACAGCCAACGTGGGTGCAGTTTTCAACCTGCCCCCTCCTTTGCCCGACGCCCTAATGGTGGAGAAAGCGAGGGCTAGAAGCGGGAGGATTTTTAAACCTCTTCAGAGAAGATATCTGCGTCATGCTATCTGGCTAAATTGGGCAAATGAAGCTAATTGTCTTTTTAAGAGGTCCTGGGGCAGATTTCTGCCAGAGAAGCCTGCGCATATCTGTACCCCCAAATTCCTACTATGTATTCAGTTTCTCAACTCCCCAGCTAACGTCATTCCTCAACCCCCGCGCACTCCATTACCCCCCTCAGTCTCCTTTCCCCCCGCCCCCTCACCCCGCTGCATCCCCACCACCACCTCTAGACTGGGTTCCTTGAGGATCTGCCTGATTCAACTCTGTATTCTTAGAGCTTCCATAGGCTTGGTACGTACTAGATATTTACTTAATGTCTATTGAGGAGAAAATGAACTCAACAATCTGTATTTGTCCTCAATACTTTCCTTTCACCCTACCCTGGAAAATACTTACGCTAAGACTATATTTCTGCTCCCCAGTTACGTTTTTGACTCTATTAAACTATCCTC
Source organism: Eidolon dupreanum (assembly GCA_028627145.1). Lineage (NCBI taxonomy): Eukaryota > Metazoa > Chordata > Mammalia > Chiroptera > Pteropodidae > Eidolon > Eidolon dupreanum. The sequence continues at coordinate 20,215,267 of CM053509.1, forward strand.
CCATTTCTTTTCACACAGACTGTGTCTGTTTGTAATAGTTATAATTCTTCCCTTCTCCATCTTTGTCTCATAAAAACCCTAATCACCATGGAGGGCATTTTTTTTTTTTTAATCATTAAGCTTCTTCAAATGACCTACTCCAAAATGCTGTTAAGGATGAACATGAAATCTTTTCATCCCCAGTTGTTTTCCTTTAATTGTAGGAACTTTTCTTTGAGGGGAAGGGGGAGATCGGACACTGTAAGTAGAAGTTGAGTTTAAACTTTAGATTTCAAAATGAATGAGTAAAAATCGATTCCATGGTATATGAATTATATCTCATTTTTAAAAATAGATTCTTTCCCTATTTACATCAATATTCAAAAACCATTATTTAACTCAATCCTGTAAAACTAGAAACCTAAAAAAGTTCATGAAAACTCTTAGACTACATACAAGCTTAAATGCTATGTGGATGAAAATTATATCAGAAACCTAGTGATATAGTGATAAAAAGCACTAGACAAAGTCAAGAAACTAGTATTTGAGTTTTTTTCTGTGTCACTAATAATTGAGTCTCCTTAAAAAGTTAATCTTTCTGATTCTTCATCTGTAAAATGAGGGGTAGCCCAGATGTTAGGTCATTATATCTTTAAAATTCTATAGCTCTTAGACCTATAAAAATTTCCAATAACAAATATTTTCCATTTACATCAAACAGAATGAAAAACATGAGTGTTTCATTTTATAGTAGTCCAGTTTCATAAAGTTTAGCTATATGTTGACAAGTTGATTTTAAAGTTCTCCTGTCTCAAGTATAAAAACTACAAAAATATTGACCATGTTACAGTTATTCAAAGGGAATCCATTGTTCCTGATTTGCTTTTAGACTAATTCGAAACAGATTCTTTGTTATTTAATAAATATGCTAATTCAAACCAAACACACAAACTAAATGCTTCCCCACCCCCACCAAAATAACTTTAAGATGGGAGAAGGGAAGGAAGGAAGGAAGGAAGGAAGGAAGGAAGGAAGGAAGGAAGGAAGGAAGGAAGGAAGGAAGGAAAAGTAAGACTTAAATTCACAGACTGGTATTTTTAATATCAAAAATTTACACACAATGGAGCATCACCACCAAGCCTGCTGATCTGTTTGAAGGCACCATCTTTCACAGCATAATGCACTATTGTAAATCAGTTGCTGTTCATTTGCCCTGGCTCAACTTTGAACAAAGTTTTGCCCTTAAAGGATGGCTGCCAATCTATATCCACCACACAGTACAGTTTCAGGGCCACCTGTTTTATGATTCCCAGATAGCCATTTGATACACTTGAAATAATTGACCCAAGTGCTAGCCAAATCTATTAACTTTATTCAGTGCTTCTTATGAGGCTCAAGAGATGGGTATTGGCCTCAAATTACAAAAATAACTTCCCTAACCTTCAGGCATAGTAGAATAGTAGAAATTGTTCCAGGGAAAAACTGCTTTTTCAAGGCCCTAGGCTACTATTTACCCTTCACTGGTGACAGAACTTTCACCAGTGTTTCTGAAGGAAATAAAAGACGAAATCCACCAAAGCTAAGGTTCTAACTGTGCATTCTCTAGGTTAGACATTCCTTCTTTAGCCTCCCTGACCTTCTAGGGTTTCATATTTGCAGACTAGGAGCTGCAAAAGAGGGAAATGAGGAATAGAGAGTTTGCCAAGCACAGAGTAGGTCTCAATCAACTTCCTGCCAACTCTCTTTCTTGGCCTCCTATTCATGTCCGCCCTAACACCCAAGGAATGTGTAACCATTCCTAGTGATAAGGAGAACATCTAGCCATTTACCAGGTTACTCCCTCCCTATTTGCTTCTTAGTTTTTCAAAGTGCAGTTGAATTCATTTCTCTCTGATTATTCACTTCTACTCAACAGTATACCCTAATATATCAAATATGGGATGAATTTTGACACAGAAGCCTAGCAAGCAAGGAAAATGGATATTTTTTGATATTATAAGCATCAATTCACATTTGCATGCTTTATAATTAAAATCTGGTTTATCCAGCCTATTATCAGTTCAGAACTTCCTATTACCGGCTATACATCTACAGGGCATTACTAATACTCAAAAAAATGATGCTTAACTATTAGAAAAAAGAACCAAAGAGCCCCCAGATCATCAAAGATTAAGTTATATTCACTGCTGTTTCAATTTAAGGGTATTATTGTTTTAGCCCTATGTGGTATACTCTACCTAAATACTGGCTTTCTCTTAAAACCTCATTCTCCCATCTGCATTCCTCAGCAAAGCTACTACATTTTCGTATCCACTCTCCCACTCTTCTAAAGGACTATTTCACACTTTCTCCTTTTTTATCAAACTTCTAACTTATTACTAGCAGCTAATGGTCATGCTGCTTCTTTCACAGAGGCAATCCAAAGAAAACTTAGCATACTCCCTCCCTACCACTTTACCAACCTACTTGCATCTGTCTACATATGCTCTTCTGTCCTCCTGTCACTTATGGTGAACTCTCAGCATTCTTAGTGAAGATTAATCTTGTCCCATTTCTTCTGACTCAAAAACAGATTCAGCAATTGTTCCCTCTCTATAGCATCAGGAAATTTCCTAAGGACTTACAAGTGTGTTGTAACATATGCTATGGTATAAAATAAATAAAACATTTCTTAGATATCACGTTGACCCCTGCTTCATTTTACCACTGAAACCTTCGAAGGTTTTTCCACAGATGCCTGGATGTCTTCAATTCGTCTCCCATTCTCTTGAATCCACTCCGGGCAGCCTTTTGCCCCAACCACTCCAGTGAAATGGGTCTTCTCAGTGTCCTTAGTGACTGCCTCATTGATAAATCCAGTGGTCAATTCCCATCCTCACCTCACCTATGGCTTAGCAGCAGGGGAGAGGTTGATCACTCTTGTCCTTGAAACACTTCCTTCACATGGTTTGTGGGCTAAGAGACTGGCTTGTTTCTTCTTCTACCTTTCTAGCTGTCTCAGTCTCAGATCTCTAAACATAGAAGTCCCCAGACTCAGTCCTTGGACATCTCTTTGTGGTCTCTTCTCATTCCATGGCAGTCTTACCAGTCTGATGACTTTTATGTCATCTATATACTGACAATACTCCCAAATTTACACCTCCAGGCCAAACGCCTCCCCAAACTCCAGCATCTCCAATTGGTTATGTAGCAGATATCTCGAACTTCACAATGGTTATGTAGCAGATATCTCGAACTTCACAAGTCTAAAATATGAAAGCTCCAGATGTTCTCCCCAAAAGTAGTTCCCTCCTATAGATTTTTCCACTTCAGTTAAGGGCACCCTTCCTGAGATTCAGAGGTTTTTGTTGAGAGCAAAACTCTTGGAATCATCCTTGACTTATCTTCTATCACATCACACATCCAGACCATCAGTGAATTCTGCTGGCTCTTCCTTCAAAATACATATAGAATTCAATCACTTTCCACCCACTGCAACTCTCCCTCTCTGGTTCAAGCCATTTTTTACTTGAATTGTTACAAGAATCTCCCTATCTGGTCTCCCTATTCCTGCCCTTTCCTCCAATAATTTATTCTATACACAGGATCAAGAGTGTGGAGCATAAGTAAGTCAAATCAGGTCAGTTTTTTGCTCAAAGGCCTTTCGAGACTTCTTTTCTGACTCAAAGGAAAAGCCAATGTTCCTATTCTGGCCTAAAGAACAGCACATTCTGTGACTCCCATCTAGAGCTCTGGCTTCACTGCCTTCCTCTCACCCTCCCTCTCTCCAGCCAAACTGGCTCCTCCCTGTTACCTGGATATATCAGGCATTCTCCTGCCTCCAAGTCTTGTATTTGCTGTTCCCTCTGCCTAGAATGCTCTTTCCCCTAAATGTGTTTATGACTCCTCTGAGTTTTTTAAGGTGTCTGTTCAAAGGTCACTGTGTCAGCCATTTGCCCACTTGCTGTCCAGTACCCTCATTTCTCCAGGGATATGCTGCAAGAGGATTGATGTTCCCACCCCACCCCCCGCCCCGCCTCCACACACACACAATGGGCTTTGTCTCCCAGGATCCCTTGTCAGGAGCTTATAGCTGGGTTCTACCTGAGAAGCATGAGAGAAATTTGGACAGATGCAAGGGGCAAGACTTTATTCTCCTCTCTGTGTGCCTCGGGCAGTGTCTTAGTAACAGATGCCTCTCCTCTTTGGCCCCAGGTTGCACTGGGTAAGAACCATTCCCAGGGGCTGATAACATCCTTAGCCTAAAGGTGATGGCAGCTTTCAAGTATTAAGAATTTCTGGATTGCCTCATCAGCCGAGTTAGCTTCTCAGCCCTTCTATCACCTGTGTAACAGTTCCCGTGTTCAATTTCCTCTTTTCAAATGACCAAGATTGGTTTCTGTTCTCCTAACTAGACCTGGATTGTTACAGCCACCCTTTATGAAATAACAAACACTCCAATCTCATACTTCCCAGGCCTCTCACCCAGCTTTATTTTTCTCTAGAGTCCTATCACCCTCTGACATACTGCTTAATCCTTTATTGTTTTATTGTCTCTCATCCAGTATGTAAGATCCCTGAAAACAAGAGCCTTATGTCTTCTTTGTTACTGCTGTATTCCCAGTACCTAGAACAGTGCCTGGCATATAGTAGGCACTCAATACATGTTTATTGAATGAGCAAACAGGGCTGTTTTAAAGACAAAATAAAAGGGCTAGCACAGTATGGTAGGCAGACTAATCCCCCCGAAGATGTCCACGTCCTAATGTCTGGAACCTGTGAATGTTACCTTACCTGGCAAAAGGGACTTTGCAGATGTGATTAAGTTAAGGATCTTCAGGTGAGGAGATTATCCTGGCTCATCCAAGTGGGCCAAATATAATCACAAGGTTCTCATAAGAGGGTAAGAGTCAGAATTAGAGTTAAAGAAGATATGATCATGGAAACAGAGTCAGAGAGAGATTTGAAGACACTACACTTCTGGCTTTGACACTGGAGGAAGGGGCCAGGAGCCAAGGAATCCAGGCAACTTCTAGCAGCTTTTACAAAAGGCAAAGGAAATGGATTCTCCCCTAGAGGCTTCAGAAGGATTACAGCCTTGCTGACATCTTGATTTTAGCTCAATGAAACTCATTTTGGACTTCTGACCTCCAGAACTGTTGTTTTAAGCCACTAAATTTGGGTAATTTGGTATAGCAGCAATAGGAAACTAATGTGAATTTTTCTCGATGTGTAAACTCTTTCTCGATGTGTAGACAGGATATGTGTCTTGTCCACCCTCAAATCCCTACTTTCTAGCACAGTTCCTGTCACAAACAAGGCACTCAATAAATGTTTGTGGAATGAATGAAGTTTAAAAGCAAAATGGAATCAGAGCTCCCATCCTGGCGGAGTGGTGAAATTGCTTAACTGGTTTTACCTGACCTCCGAAAAGGAGGAAAGCACTTTACAATTAGAAAGCCTCCTTGAGCTTTTCGAGCCATGAAGATATAGGGGCCCAGAGCAGGGAGACAATCCAGGGCTTAGGCACCAGTGCAGCTAGAGAGAATGAGACAAGTCACAAGGAGCTTTGTGTAATATGTTAAGGAGCTTGAGCTTTATTTCTGTAAGGCAATAGGGAGCCATTAAAGGATTTTCAGCAAGGTAGAGACATTCAAATTTGCATTTAGGTGACATAGCACACTTAAAGCATGAGATTTAGAAATCCATGGGTCAGAGGTCAGAACTAAAGTCATACATGTAGGAGGCAGGAGCTTATAGTTGCTGACATATTTTTGTATTTAGATAACATAATTAAATGTACCCTAACAAATTATTTTTTTCTTGTAGGTATCATCTTTTGAAATATATTCTATTGAGCTGTTCACACCATTCCTGGTTTTCTGATGACTTTATTGTTGACATGGGCTCAATAAAAATCCCATGAGGACTGAAAGTTCCATCTCACCAATCCTTTTGACCTTTTTTCTATGTAGACATCAATACAGCCTATCCTAGCTATAATTTTTAAAAGAAATCTCCTCTGAACCATTTCAAAAAAAAAATTTTTATTCATCCATCCAATAGTATTTCCTTTCAGGGAACTCTTTGCACTGTTTAAAATAACTTGAATATTTTCTTAGGAGCTGGAATTTTCTTTCCAACTCTCCCTTGTCTCTTTATTCTTTTTTGTCAGATTTCATAGTCGAGAATGTGCTAGGGAAGGAAGGTGAGAAAAAAAGGTCTCTCTCCATGTCCTTGTCTTTTTTAAATCCCTAGAAATGAGAAGACGTTTGCCCATGACTTGGAAGTGGTGGGCTGAGGCCTCCTAGAACCATCTGGCTTGTTCCATTGCCAGCCTGAGTCAGGAAGACATTCACAAGAACTTAGGAGCTGCAAGGACGCTTGAGTTGCAGCTGCCTAGTGGCATCCAAGGAGAGCACAGTGAAATTCTGCAGGAGCAATTACATTTTGCATGCTTCTGAGTACAGGAAACATAGGTAACAAGGGTGTCTGTGGGCATACCAAGGAGCACAACTGGAATGTTAAGGCCATCAGAGCCTTTAAAGGGAAAAAGAGAAAAATGAATATTTTGGTACTTCGAACATTTTTAGGACCTTAAAGAGCTCAGCATCCACCCTGAACTTTACAAATCACTTTTCAGAGATGAAGCTTTTAAAAGTCTCTTCATTTTATTTGGTCTTTCATTGGGGTGGGAGGTTAGTGATGAATACATTTACTCACATATGAGAAATGGCCAAGGCCATTACATGTAATTTTTTAGGTATCTCATAAAGACATAAAAGAAAATATCACCCAGTGGAATAGAAGAAAATCTACTAGACCTTGAGTATGGCTTGGATTTCTGGACTCAATCAGCTCAACTCTAACTGTAATAAAATTATTTAAACTTTCTGGACTTCTATTTCTTTTAATGCAAAAGGAGAGTGCAAACGGCCCATCCTTCTAAATTAAACATCTGTATATTGACGTGTTGCCATCTTTCTGGGGTCTACATGCACTTGGTCAAGAATCTGAGGTCTGAAAAAGGGTCCTGAATCTTCCTCCATTTCTACTGGTTTTTTCCTTCTATCCTCCCCTCAACCTCTTCTGCCCCTTATCCACATGCTCATTTCACAACCCCCTCTCAGATTTTGTGGGGAACTGTAACTCATGCTGGTAGGGAGGAGAGGGGTGGAGAGTCCTGAACAATTCTCACCAACACCTCCCGTAGCGCTCTCGTGGTGGTTGTGGTTGGCGCTGCTGTAGTGGATCTCGATCGCTGCTTGTGGCATGGCCAGCGCATACTAGCTGCTCTGATTGGCATTGGAACTCTCAGGATTGCTGCACCCACCTGCTCCCACCTCCATTAGTTTGGTTCCCAGCTACCAGATCCCTGGGCTGCTTGGCAGTTCAACGTCACTTGTTCCATACTTCCTCTAGAGGGCAGCACAAATCACAGTCTCTGCCAAGTCTTTGGGGACACCCAAAGATGTGGGACTGGCTTATAGAATTCTTTCGAATTTCCTCAGTCTGGATTGATATTCTAGAAATAAAATGGAAAGTTTCACACCCATTGGTCTTACCTGCAGGCAGTTCTGAATGGTGGACTCAGCAGGACCTGGCCCAAGTCCAATTTCCACCTCTATGCGTGGTAGCCAAGTGGCTTTGAGGAAAGTTCCTTAACCTCTCTAAGCCTCAATTTTCTTAGCTTTAAAGTAAGAATAATGATCATAATTGATTTTTAAAAACACTTGGTTGCTTTGAAGATTGAGATAATATATGTTTTGTTAGACTCTGTGGATTGGCTACTTAAAAGCCATCCACACCCCCTTTTCCCTTACCTTCATTCTTTCCAGATTTCCTTGAAGCCTCCAGAACTTAGCTTATACAGAACAGGGACTTTATTCTGAAAATTCTGGTTCCAATAGATTCCCAGGGGTAGAAATACAGTGCCACCTCAACTCCCTCTATCACTCTTATGCTCTTGTCTCTGCAACCGCCTTTACACCATTGTTCTCTTTTTCTGTAGAATTGTTTCCTCTACTTTTTTGGTCTGTGAAGGGAAAATACCTCCTGGAGTCATTCTGAACTCAAACATCTCCAAAGTTTACAAAACACCTGAAGAGAATAGAACCTGGCTGACCCAGGTTTGGATCATGTGCCTGCCTTTGGACCAATCAACTGTGACCAGGAGTCCAGGGCCATATTGCATAAAATGGCATAGAGGAACCCTGATAAAACCATGGGGTGGCAATTCCCAGGGAAGAGAGACGCAGACAACAATAAATATGTAGGATGGAGGAGTTATATAAAAAGGTATAAAACTAAGTTTTAGCCCTTAGAAGATTATCATGGGGTTGGGGAGAAGTCAGACATTAAGTCTTCAGTTAAAATTGATTTTGATTCTGAGGAGGGTAATGTAAAAAAACAAACAAAAAAACCAAAAAACAAAAAAACTCCAAAACAATCAATAGTGTCAGAAGAAATCTAGTGTTTCTTTAGGTCCAATCAATGCAATGGTGGGTGTGGTATGTAGGGTATGTAGGCCTTGTCCTTCCTTCTGTCTTGGAAAAGAAGAAATAAAAGCACTTACTCAAAATAAAATATGGCTAGGTCTAGTCAGAGAGGAGAAACATTTAAAGTGGGATCTATCTGCCCTGGGCAGGAATTGATGGAATTAAGCCACGAGAAAAATTTATTATACACATGAAAGGGGTTACAAAATAAGATAAGACAGGATTAAGTAGCATAATTAGAGGCTAAGAAAAGAGATCAAGAACTTTGGCTCCATGAAGCTAGTGGATCTTGGCTGATTGGTGAAGAAGGTGGAGGGGACTGGGGCATTACTGGAGGGAGAAATAGCGAACAAAGGACTGGAGGTGGGCGTGAACTTGGCTTATTTGAGCACAGTCACGTGCAAGGGAATGCAGGGAAACAGCCCTTAAACTTTGGATGCACAGGGATAGCACCCAAAATGCCTGTTAAATGTAGATTCCTGGGCTCCCAGAGCAGAGATTTTGATTTAGTTGGTCTGGAGTGCATCCCAGGATTGGACATGTTTAGTGAGCACCTTAGAGGCTATGTTGCAGGGGGTCTGCAGAGCACAGTTTGAAATGCTAGTGTCTACACTGGTGCTGCCTACTAGGTAAAAGAGATATCTTCTCCTTTCAAGTATGTGTTCTCTTGATGACAGTAGCCTACCACCAGACTATGAAGTCATTCTTGATGGCCCAGGAGAGCTGCTCTCAGCCAGTGCCACTGCAGCCACCTCCTAGGGCTCCTTTGTGTCTCAGCCCCCTGAGGGGCTGTTTGATCACTTGCTGGTCTGGCCTTCCTCATACAGCCTATGCATAGGGAGGCGATGACACTCAACCCAAGATGAAACCGAAACTGTCTAGATGATGAATTCTTCTTAGACAATGTTGCTGTTTCTATGTCTCACTGGTTCATTCACTTGCCTTTTATAACCAACCACAGTTATTTTTTTATATTGACTTAATCAGCATTTATACACTAGTAAGAATGATTTGTCTTAGTTTTTTAAAAAAGAGGTTGTTTGTTTGAAGAGTTTCTATTCCAAATTTCTCAAGAGTTGGTATTATTTATTAATCATACGGTATGTCTTTTTCTTTCTAAGCCCCTTTTTATCTCCTCTCTTGCAATTCAACCCACATAATTTCTATTAAGGTATCAGTTTACAATAAGAAAACTGTTAATAAGTCAAATCATTTTTAAGGTGTTGGGACTAAAACTGAGGTTTCTTAATACCCCACTCAAGGGGTTTCTTGTTAAACCATTATCTTGTCATTATTTTATTCTTAAATTCTTCCTTTTAGTTGTCTTTAAAAAAATTTAAAATGCTAATAAGATGTTTTCCAGTCACTTGAATCAGAAATTCCAAGTACACACAGAATGATTAGATCTTCCTCTTTCTCTGCTCAAATTCCTTAATTCCTCATCCCATCCCCAGTCTGATTTTTGCTACCATATTTTTCTAGACCTACCATTAGGACAAGAAAGGAAGGCTTCTGCCTTCTGTCATTATGTTCATTTAGTCTGGTAGTTATCACTCCATCATCACAAATGAACAGTCTTTGGGTCTCCAATCTAATTTCCATCTAATCCCACGCTATGAGAAATGTTATTTCTTTTTAGTGGTTAACTCTTCCAATAGTTAGAAGAAAGAACTATAATGACAGAGTACTCCCAGGTTCCAAGTGTCAAACCCAATCCTATCCGAAATCTATGTGTCCTGAGGTTGGTCTGGTTCTCTGGTCTTCACTGCTCAAGAGCACACAAGATGATAAGCAACATTTATTAGGCCATAACTAGCTGTAGTGAATTAACCCAACTCTTCTCACATGTGTACCATCTTAGTTCTAGCCAGGTGAACAATAGCTATAAGTATACAAGTTGATCTCTGGGGTGCTAGATAACACATACAAAGCCTTCTCTAGGATTGTGTTCTGGTTATTTATTATTCCAGAACAAATTATCCTAAAATTTAGAGGCTTAAAATGACATTTTATTATGTCCCACGATTTTGTGGGCCAGGGAAGTCTGGCAGAACCCAGCTAGGCACTTCTTCTGTTCCAAATGATATCCCGCTGGTGTCTAGAGTCTTTACGCACATGCCTGCTCCTTGGTAGGGATGGGTGGAAGGCTGAACTTTGCTGGGAATGCCAACTGGCTTCTTCAGCAAAGCAGTCTCGGGGTAGTTAGTTTTACCCAGAAGAGCTTCCAGAGTGTTCTGAGGGACAGGAAATGGAAATTGCCAGTCCATTAAGGCCTGGGCCCAGAACTGGCACAATGTCACTTCTGCAACATTCTATCAGTCAAGCAATTACACTACCTGCCTATCCAGTAAGACAGAAGAATGGTAAAGAATATGTGGCCATCTGTAATCCATCACAGAGGTTATTCACCGAATATTTGTAGGCTATGTAGTAAGGCCCAGGCCCAGCGTAAGATTCTGGGAATACAGAGGAAAGTTAATGTACTCTCTGCCACTAATAAACCCACAGCCTAAAGGAGAAGCTGGTGTGTTGTATAGTTTCTACACACACCTTTCAAGGACTCTCCAAGACAATAAATCAGTGAAACTATACATTTTAGAAGGATACAATTTAAAAGGAAAAAAAGAAAAAAAAAACCACTGTCTAATAATCTCCAGTTGCTCATAATTCAAATGTCTGTTTATCTAATAACACCTTGCATACAAATAAATATGGAGCTGAAGCTTGAAGTGTTAAAGGGGAAAATAAATGGCAGAGAGCTTCTTTGAGGAACTGATTTTGGGCATACTAAGAAGAAATTGTAGTCAGAGCTCAGTGGTAGTGAGATAAATTCCAAATGACTTTAGTTTGGCAAGCAGTTAGGCCAGTTATCACCAATGGCAAACCTGTCATTCACAAATCCGAGAAGGCTTACCCTTGGAACAGAGTGTTAGCATCATAAAGAAAGACAGAGCAATTACGCATCAACTTCCTGGGAGAAGAGGGAAGATGTTTCTAGTTCAGCGGCCTTCCAGCTAGGATGCTGCCTCACCCTAAAACAGAGCTATTGGGCATGAGGCCACTTAACTTAATAGACTGACATGTCACAATTGGTTAAGGTTCAAGATTTCTAGCAAGAGCCGAGAGACTATGGTCACACTGTAATAGGATATCATGTTTGTGAAACAAAAATAGGGTACAGATTTTGACTATGGAGAAATTGGTTTAGATTCTGCTTTTAGGGATGTTTCCTGAGGGTCATGGCCATCAAATCACTGACCTACAACCCATTCCCTGAATGTCATGTTCTTTTGGGCTCTGGGCTTTGCCCGTGTTGCTCTCTCATCTGGAACTTCTGGCTCCTACCAGAAAATGGAAAGGAAGACATGAGAAGCTGGTTGGAACCAGAGAAGTGGCCCCAGTAGCCCAATATTTGGAAGGCACATGTTTTCCCAATGGTGATGCAGATGACAAATGCTGTTGTTTAAGAAAAGAGAGAGATCAGTGAGGATGCATATAATGGTAAAAGGCCTTTTATAGGTTATATAAGCTTTAGCTAAACAGAGATGTCAAAGAAGATTCTAGGTTGGCAGAACAGCCCATGTAGGAAATGGATGTGATTCCAGCCAGTGGTTCTTTGAGCTCCTACTCTGCAGCAAGTATTGCTGCTAATGAGCAAAGCATGGGACCAGGACACACTTGGGAGACCTTGAGTGTCTAGGGGTGACTGAAGAATGTTGGGAGAGACGGTTAGCAACATAGGCATGGCCAAATTAGAAAGAAACTTGAGTCCTCTACTGAAGTCTCTGAAGCCAGTATTCCTCATTCTAGAAATAGAAATCTTTTTGTTTGCTTCAAATAACTCTTGATAGAGGCCTTTCCAAAGGCATAATCCATATTTCACAGAAAAAAAAATAGCTCTTGCATGTTACATATATCTCTGTTGTCATCGCTGTTAAACGTCACATGGAATCAAATGCCTAGTGGTTCTTGGTACCAGTCCCTGTATCCTTTGACTTCTTATTCTTATATATTTCTCAGTTAAGACATGATCTGAACTGTTTTTTGTACAATGGTTTAAAAATAACATTGGCTTTACTTAGATTGGCAATTACGAAATGAATAAACTATTTCACGTTGTGTTTTTCTAAATCAAATTATTAAATTATTTAGTTTACTCCAGGAAGATGAGTCTAGGAGAAGGAAGAATAAATAACATGTATAAAATAGTCTCCTGAAAATGGAAGATTAATGGTAATCCCCTGTCCTCTCCACTCTCCCCCCGCACCGACCCCCGCAGTATCCCACTCTGTCCATCACATAAGGTCGTCATCAAGTCCAACTTCCTCCATGATGTTCTCTTTAACCTTCCATCTTCAGCTGATTATTTCCCTCTCTGATCTCATCTTGCACGTATATCATGTTTTAATTCTCATTAATTTTTAGAAACTAAAATAATAAGCATTTTGAGAACAAGCATTCAATCCTATATATTTTATATTGTTCAGGGTCTAGATAATAATACTAATACTACTGCTACTACTAATAATAGTAATAAGCTAACATTTACTGGACACTTGTGTGCCAAGACCTTTACTTGCACTATGTGATTTAATTCTCACAATAATCTTTTGAGGGCGGTGCTTTCATTACCACCCCCCCTTTACAGACGACAAAACATAGATTAATCAAAGTTATATGGTCAGCGAATGATGAATTTAGGATTTGAACCCAGGTATTCTGACTCCAGAATCCACTTACTTAACTACTCAAAATAATACTGGTAACATTTACTGAATATTTACTATGTTCTAAGCATTTTGTTAAATGCATTACATGGATTATTTATTTTTCACATATATCTATGAGGCAGGTGCTATTATTACCCCCATTTTAAGGATGAGGAAACTGAGAAATAGAGAGATTTTTTTTTGTTTGTTTTTATGAGAGCATTTAAGTTCTTTTCTCTTGGCAAATTTCAATTATATGATACAGTGTTATCAACTACAGTCACCATGTTTTATGTCAGAGAGATAGTGAATTTTAATTGAATGAGCTTTGTCAAGATCATAAAGTTAATAGGGGCTGGAACCCAGATTGGGACCAGCTATGACTCAGTCTAGAGACTACTTAATTGCCATCTAGTGTAGTAAAGGTGAAGTAGAACATTTCACCTACTGTGAGAATGCCTTCCATGTACCAACATCTTGTTGCTAGAATTCTCTTCAACCATTTCCTCCATGATATGTTTTCCAATGTCTTGACTATACTAAGCTAATCTTAGATAATGTCCTTCTTAAAACATGGTCTTCTAAACTAGAGCAAATATCTCAAATGGAATCTGATTGAACCATGTCATAAATCTGGTCTCCCAAACAAAATTCCAAGGTTCTTAAGCCAGACTCACTGCCATTCTCCTTCCCATGGCCCTCAGCCCCAAGCACACGTCCATTCCCATGTTCTACCGTGTGTACACTAAGCACCAGTCTCTGAATGTGACAGTGGTTAGGATTCTTATCTCAATAGCGAGCAGGCTATCAGTTAGGAATGTTTTCCATTGTGAATAATAGAATATCTATCACTGGCATAAACAAAGGGGTTAATAATTCTTATATAACAGCAGTCTGGACAAAAATGGCTGCTGGCATTAGTTTAGTGGCTCAATGAGAGCAAGGCTGGCATCAATTTGATCCCTTGGCCTTTCTTCCTGGTTACAAGTGCAGGCAAGTCAGATAGAAAGGGTGAAGAGCTATGCCAGTTATGTTTCTTTCAAAAGAAAAAAAAAGCTTTCCCCAAGGCATCTTCAGCAAACTTCCCCTCTGTCTCATTGGCTGTACTTGGTCACATGGCACTTACTGCTGCAAAAGGGTCAAGGAAGCTGGGGAACATGACTGCTATGACTAGATTAGACTGGTCATAATCCATTGTCTGGGGCTAAGTACCTTCAAGGAAGGAAGGAAAAGGACCTAGATAACAGAGAGGCATATAAAAATGTCTGCCAGGGTGGAGCATGAAAGTAATCTGTGAGCATATAACCTTTAAGTTGCTAGAGGATGAAATTAGTCTTTGGGCAGCAATATATTCATCCAACTACAGCCTCCCTCCCTATCCTACTGGTAACTATTCCAATTTCCTGCTAGAACTGAAGTCCAGCTACAAACAGAAGCCATGAATTCAGCTAATTCCTACCAATCTCTTTCTCTGGACCCTGTAACCAGTTATAACTCTCAGCAATCTCAACAGATATCCCTGATCTTGGACTCAGACTTGACCTCTAAGAGCTAAAGCTGTTTGTTGCTCATGAATGTCTGCATCATGTCTCATTTTACCTTTCCAATTCAGATTTTTTGATTTTGGACTTGAGCCTAGATTGAGTTTTGGTCTTGGTTGGCTTTAGCTCAAATCCTCTTATCTGGGAACTCCCAGCATGCCTTGAAGCTCAAGCCACATTGTTTATGACACATAAATAGATTACTAAATAAATTCTTGTTGAATTGCTTTGCATATTTAAATTCCCAGGATGTCAACTGCTGTTAGTAATAGCAATAGCCATCTGTCAGAAATGATATTAAGGAAGTAACCTCATTTACTGAAAATTTGTATCCAGTTAACTCCAATTTAGTAGGCAATATGGTCAAAGATAAGCGAAGTTTCATTTTAAAGAAAAAAACTTTTGAAAGTTTCATACATTGAACAATGAACCACAACGACAATCAGTGATAAAACAGGACAAGTCTGAATATGGGTTGATCTTGTGCTGTATGGCCTGTCTGAACTGAATATTTGATGACTAAACTTTCAGATAAAAGAAGTAAAAGGAGAAAGTCAGGAGACTTATAGAATAACAGAGTAGCAAATAAGGTAACATCATGTATGAATCCTGATATTTATACTCCAGGAAAGTATCTCATCTGAAGAGTGAAAATATTTTCTTTTACCCAAATAATGAGAATTATTTAACCTACCATTTTCTCTATAGCTTAGAACTAAGAATAATATGCTTAACTACAATATAACCACATTTTCCTAGAGTCTTGGTATACGCACATTCCTGTAAGTCTGCAAAGATTTTGAGTTTCTATTGTTTTCTTTAAGTTGTTTATTGTATGTACGTGTGTGTGTGTGTGTGTGTGTGTGTGTGTGTGTGTGTATCTTATTGAACGCCATCTAAAAGTCTTTTTACAAAAGATATGTTTGTTTATCTGTTTGATTGATTTTGAAGCGGGGACAGCCCAAAGGGATTGAAGTTAATCAGGTCCTGGTATACAAATTTTTTTGTGATCTAGCTTTTTACAAAATGTGGCATATTAAAATAACTAGAAGTAGCTAAATAGGTAGATGACATGTGACTTTCATACAAGTAACAGAATTATTGCTTACTTGAGACCTCAGAGTACCATCCACGGACCAGGTATGCCGAAGCCGACTGATTTGTAGTGACGGTGGGCATTGCGTCGAAAAAAGTTCTGAGATTTCATCCAGACTCAACAGGAAAGATGCTCAGCTTCATTAATGATATCTGTCAGGGATGGAGGGAAAGTGAGGAGTGTGGTGGGCCTTTTGTGCCCTGCAGAAATTGACATGCTGAATGAGTGGTTTAATATTGATCATTTGAACTGTAAGGTGATATTAGCTGAAGACAGCAGTTTGAAATATAGTCTAACTAATATAGAATTGTTCTCTCAGTGCTAATTAGATATTAGGAGAAGCTGCACATTGAGCCCACTCTTGGTTCAAGGATCATGTAATCAGAACAGAACAGAACAGAACTTTTGTCCTCCTATTTTCTGGGCATGAGAAGTGGCATCCTGCTCACCTAACGGTTATTAATAGTAGTTAATAACTGAGTATGTGCCAGCCATCTTGGGTTTTACATATGTTACCACATGTAATATAGTATCACATTTGATCCTCATGTCAACCATTATCCAGATGAGAAAACAGAGGCAAAAAGAGGTCAACTCTACTAAGGTTATAGAAACAGTAAGAAGCACAGCTGGGACTGAAATCCAGGCAGTCAACCTCTAGGGCTTATACCCTTAACTCCTACAGTAGTATGACTACAGGCTGAATTGAATTAAACAAGTGTTGGTTGAATGGGGCAAGGACAAGGAAATAATTTGGTTTCATAACATGAGTCAGACATTAGATGTTCAAAGATTGTTTCTCTCCACTGTGATTCTAGAAATGCTATTTTAATACAACCTTGGATTACCTGAATCTCTGTTGTCCTTATCTGGCAAGGCCACCCCAAAGACACATACGGGATGCATTGCCAAAAACGTGCCACGTGCATCATGCCATTGTCAGTCATCTCTCTCTTTAAACATGCCCAGAGAACTGGTTATTTAAAGGAATCTATTGGCAAATGCTCTTCTTGAAAATGAAAAATCTTGTAATGAAAATAATCCCCCCATGTTCTGTTTTATAAGTCTGATTTTTTTTTTAACACCAGATCTTTTTTTCTTGGCAGGTGGGAGGTGTTGGTTTGAGTGGGAAGAATTTAGCCCTGAAGAAAAATCAGGAGCCAAAGCCAGAAGCCCATTTGCTTTTTTATCCTTCTCCTTCTTAAATCTACAGGGTAAGGTGGGATATAGACCAGGAATGGGCACATTTGCACTGGAAGTGAGTTTCTCTGCCTGGGTCGTCACTGCCCCCATGCCAGTCTTTCCCGGTAAGACTCCCTGCAGTAGACTCCACAGCAACCTGGTGAACACACTGGACCAGATCACCAGCATCTGGAAGGCCGGCATCATTCAACTTGGGGTAAAGATCAAGGAAATGAGAGAAAAACATTTATCAGTTTTTATGTAGAAGGCCAAAGAGATCCTTTGTAACTTTTCCACTTATTCATCCAAGGGTGAACTATCAAAAAAGTTCAATGACACTTTCTCACAGAGAGCCCTCATCTTGGGACTCTTAATGGCATTCTCCTCACGGATGTGAGTTTGCCTGGATTTGTCTCTGTGTACTTAACTGATTTACAGAGCCATTCTGAATTGTGCAAATTCTGGGGCCATGAATAAAAAAGGGGAGGGAAGACACAAAACCTAAACTAAAACCTGTGCTCCCAGAATAATTGCTCTGCTGTGCCAGCTTCTTTATGAATCTTTACTTATTGTTATTTAAATTATGTTTGAAAAGCTGAAAATTCCCTAAGCTATATATAGATCAATGCTGCTCAAACTTTTCAGCTGAAGTACCTCAAACAGCAGAAGGGTTGAGCCACATAGTCTGCCCCTGTCCCCCCACATTCACCAGATGTCTGAGTGTCGTAGAAGGAGCCTGCTCAAAGGCACCTCTTCCTCAAGATCATCTGTTTTAGCTAAAAAATTCACATAGGTTTTGTACCCCTGCTTTGGCCCTGAGGGTGTAAGTTACCCCAGCATGGGAAGACGAGTGCAGGTCACACAGTCGCCTCCTGAGCCATCAGGTCAGGTCTGGCTCAATCTAGCCTGGGCTTTCAGGTCTCATGGGTGACCAAATGTCATAGACATTTCAGAGTAGTATAACCAACCAGACTGTGCTACAGTTAGAATTTCAGACCCTTTCTCAAATATGAAGGGATACACTGAAGTAAGATTAAGTTTAACTGACTGCGGTAAGGACAGAGGAGACAGTAAAGGGAGAGGATGTGTGTAACTTTAGCTGGCAGGGGATTTGTAAAAATATAAACATCTTAAATGAGGGTTAAAAGGGGAGAATGTAGTCATGTGCCATATTACTACGTTTCGGTCAACAACAGATGGCATAAACCACAGTGATATACTATACAGCCTAAGAGTATAATGAGCTATCCTACCTAGGTTTGTGTAAATACACTGCGATGTCTGCACAATGACAAAATCACCTAATGACACATTTCTCAGAACTCATCCCGGTTGTTAAGTTGTGCATGACTATATTCAGAATCATAAATATAAAAGCATTTTTACAAAGAGGGTATGGAGAGTATGCACAAAGCAATTGAACTCTTTTCGGTGATAATGTTGGTGGCGAAAGCACTGGTGTGTTATACTGAGTCTGTTGTGTATATTGTAAGACAAAGCTGCGGCACGTGTGAAAATGACCTGCTTTTTCAGAACTTCCGCTTCTGGGACAGAAGCTCCTATGCTCAAGACCCTTTCAGACCTTGTTCTATGTACCAATTCATCTGGCTACTCATCTGTATCCTTTATGGTATCTTCTGTAATGAACTAGTAAATGTAAGTGTTTCTCTGAGTTCTATGAGCCACTCTAGCAAACTAATCAAACCAAGAAGGGAATTGTGGAAACCCCATCTATAGCCAGTAGGTCGGAAGCTCAGGGAACAACTTGGACTTGTGATTGGTGTCTGAGGTGGGGCTAGTCTTGTGGAACTGAACTCTTAACCCTGACACCTCTGTTCCCCACAGTGTTTGCACTGAGGCCATACCCCATAGGGATGCTCCCAGCAAATGAACCAGCACTGTGGGGGTACATTAGTGCAGGCTTATTCCTGCTGGCCGCAGAACTCTGAAAAGTGGCCTTTTTGGCTAGAGGGCTCCCTATGGCTAGAGAGCTCCCCATCCAACTGGCCGAAACTCTCTTAGAACTCGGCAGCAGTCTGGGGCTCTTCCTACCCATTCTCCTTCCTTCCCTCATCCCTTTCCCAGGTGTTAGACTTGTACTGTGGTCTGCAGGCTATCCTGCTACACTTGGGTCCTGCCCTTTACTCTTAGAAGGCACTTCCTCTCCAAAATCTCTTGCACGTCTGATCCCGTCTTGGTGTTTGTCCCTCGAAAGACCTGAACTAACCTAAAAACAAGTGAATTTATGAGATATGCTATTTGCTAGGATTCACTGTCTGAAAGAAGGAGATATAATATAGAATAAATTAAAGAAAAACCCAGAGTCCTGCATGTGAAATGGAAGTATCAGTATGAATTTGTGAAGTATTTTATTTTTAAATATTAACCAACCTCCAGGATGGTCCGCAGTGATTCTGTCCTCTGAATGTTCATGGCCTCGTGTAGTCCCCTCCCCTTGCCTGACCTGTATAACCAGTAGGATAGCATGAGAACGACAGAGTGTGACTTCCAAGGCTAGATCATAAAAAACATTGTAGTTTCTGCCTTATTCTCTTGGCTCACTCACTCTGTGGAAAGCCAGCTGCCACATCCTAAGGACATTCAGGCAGCCTTTGGAGAGACCCACATGGTGAGAAACTGGGGCCTCCTGCCAACGGCCAGCGCCAACTTGCCAGATTTGGAATGCACTGTCTTGGAAGCAGGTCTTCCAATCCAATCAAGCCTTCTGATGACTGCAGTCCTGGCCGACATCTTGGCTGCTGCCTTATGAGAGACCCTAAGTCATAACCACCCAGGTAAGCTACTCTTGGATTCCTGACCCACAGAAACTATTTGAAATAATAAATATTTATTGTTTAAAGCAGCTATATCTTGGGGTAATTTGTTACACAATACTAGATAACACATACACATGCATTTTATAACTTTGTCCATTCACTGAAAGGGCCTAAAAACAATATCTTATCCTTGTGGATGTGCCTAGGGTTCAGACTGTGGTCTTGAAATATCATTTCACTCTAAAAGGAGCCAGGGCTTCTTGGAGAAGTGAGTTCAGGTCCAAGGTAGGAAAGTACAAAGTGAACCTGGAAAAATTTTTCATTCCAGATAACAAGGGAGTTACCAAAGACTATTAGGGACCTTTCACAAGGACTTAGGAGTCAACTTAAAGTGATTCCCATTAGCTCAAGATGGGATGATTTGAGCTTCAATAATGATAGTAGCAATGGACTAAAACCTATCAAATATGTGTAAATCCATGAGTTATAATGATATCAAAAATAATTGGTCAACTTTGGAGGATAATGGGAAACTAATTTATTATCTTCAAAACTGGTAAATAATGGGAAAGGATCAAGTATTTATTACCTTTTCTACATAAATTGTACCACTAGATTAGTAGATGAGAAGAACATCTCTTTTAAAAGTATTCTAGCCAATAAATAAAAAAGAAATGATAGAATTAGAACATCACCATTTTGTAACCCCATTTAAATTAACAGATTCAAATATTATCAACAGCTTCTAATATCACAAAAGGAGAGACAACCAGACATTTTGTTCCTCCTGAGGAAAGAACAGAACAAAATCAAACTGAAGTCCAGTTAAGATCCTGGATCCAGCTGCCAAATTTGCAGGAGATACAGAGGACAGAAAACTATGTTTAACTGCATGTATTCAAGTTCAGATTTGTATATTCAGTCAGCACAGTCAAGTTGTGGAAAATTTTATGGGTCACGCAGTCTGCTTTAACAGATAAATTGTAAGGAAAAGAAAGGATTAAAGGGGAAAACTTTAGATTCAAAGGGACTTAGAAGACACATTAAATCTTAAAAACGGGCAAGACTATACACCATGTGTAGAGATCCACACTTTGGGGATGAAATTATAAAGAAACACAAAAAAGTGATTACTATAAAACAATGGTTCTCAAACTTTAAGCACACATCAGAATCATCTGGAGGATTTCTCAAAAACACTGACCACTAAGCTCTATTCCTAGAGTTTCTGACTTAGCAGGTCTGTAATAGGGACCAAGAACTTGCATTACTATCAAGTTCCCAGGCAGTAATGAAACCTTTGGTCCAGAGACCACACTTAGAAAACCACTGCCATAAGGCAAGATAGTGGCCACTTCAGATGTGAAGGTGAGAAAGAAAAGAGAAGACTGATAGACACGGGTGGGGAGCCAAGTTCTATTTCTTTGGTGTTGGTTATAAGAATGTTAATCTTATAGTAATTCATTTAAATTAGATTTAATTTAATAAGCTGTATATTTCTTTTATATATTTTTGTATTTGCGTTTTATTTTTAATAACGATGTGGAAAAATTAAAATTCTGCCAAATTAAACAAAGATATAGGCTTCTAATTTTCACAGTCCAATTAAGTGATTCCCTCATATTCTCAGACTAGAAACTAGGTGTGGCACATCTGTCTCATATATTGCAAACACAGTCTGTATTTTAGTTCTAGTTGCATAGGCTGTCATGTACAGAAATGAAATAAATCATTGAGAAATGGAACAGTTTCACATATGAGACATTTGACAACTTATGCATAACTAGATGCTTCTCATTCTTCTTCTTTACCAGCAATATTTCTGAAGCACCAAGAAAAGTAAATTCCTGTGTGTGGTATAAAATGTTTGGAGTTAGACACAAAACGAAACATAGGGCAGCACTAGTGGCACAGTGGTGAGCAGAACTGCCTCCCGAAAGAAAGCATGGATCCAGCATCAAGGCACTTTTGGTCTATTGGGGAAAAGCAGATTTTTTTTAAGCTACAAGTCAAGCTATATAAAATTACGAACATTGACTATACTTTTGGTCATTCTTCTACATGTGATTTTCTTTAAAACATGTATGAGTCTAAATTTAAAGGGCATATTTATAACCCAAGTCCAAAAATATTCTTAAAGTATTTGTGACAAAATTACGTCCCATCAAAACTTTTATGGGGATATCTTTATAGTATCTTAATTTTATTTCATCTTGCTTCCTTTTTATCATCATCAAATATTTATTATTTCTTCTTTGTAAGATACTGCATTGAGAGTTTTATAATAATTGATTGTTATTAAATTAAAATCAATAACCTAGACATATTGCCATTTAGAACAAAAGCAGAAAACATCTGATGCTTTTATGTGCATATCAATTGATCGTCTCCCTATCTCTTTCTACTTCAATGTCAGCGAGATGGTCATGGTGTTCAATTTCTTTTCTTTCCAATTTCTCCCTTTGAATTTGGTATTAAGTGGGCAATGCAGATATTGTGAAAGAGTAGAGGTTCCTCCAGAACTCTGGTACTTCTGAGGAATGGCCAGACTAGTTATTTAATGGTGAGGGAGAAGAGTAGCACCTGCACAATTCCTCACTCAATAAATAGATGCTAAGGGCCTCCTTTCTGGTTTTTAGCTGTTTGTTTTGTTTGTTTGCTTGTTTTGCTCACACTGTCAAAAATCATACGAGAGCTATAGACTTGCACCTCAAAAGACGCCCAAATACACCACAAAACTTTATGACACTTCTAGGCTGTTCATCAACATGCATGGATTTCCCACTGGGTTCAAGGACCATGTACAGAATACCTGGCTTCATTATGCTGTACTCTGCTGAATGTTGGCAATAGAAATAAGTAAAACAAATTGTCCCTATTTTTAAAGAGCTTTCAGCCAGTGAAGAACAAAATAGACAAAAATATTTTTATTGCAGTAAGATATTTTAATTAAGCTATGTACAGGTAAAAGCCTTTTGATAAACAACACTATTATTTTTATATGTTATAGCTTTTTCAAAAATGTCTTAGAGCTCTTTTTAAACCATATTATCCAGATGGAAAAACAGGGAAAAAAAGAGAGAGATTTTGAGCTTGCCAAATATGACTCAGCAGTCAGTGACATACCTAGAAATGGAAATGAGAAACGAAACAAGTTTTCAACAATCTACCTTGAAACAAGTGATCTATTAGCTCAGCACTGTAGTTAGGAGAGGGGTAGCTCTGACACTGGAGGGGAAAGCCAGTGAATCAGCTCAATGTAAAGACCAGGTTTGAAAAGAGCCCACCTGGGTGGAACAGTGAAGAGCTCTGACTCCCAGCCTTAGTCACTTCCTCCCTGGTGACTGCAGAAACCCAACCAAGTTTTATGCAGCTGCCCATCCTGCCATCTGTGTTTTCTTTGATCTATGACTCTGTCACTTCTAATTTCTTAGAACAGCTCCTGTTTCCTGCAGGTAGACCCACCAGCTGGAGGTTGAAGGTGAAGAGAGTTCTAGCCTGTCGACTCTGTCCTGCAGACTTTCAAGGGGGCGGGATAAGGGTGGAGGTCTTGTCTTGCTGGCCCTGAGAGCCTCCTGGTTAAAAACTCTCCAGAGGAAATGATGTGTTTCTGTTCTCAGCACCTAGCCTAGGGCCTGGCTCATATGTGGATGCTTTATAAAAATGTGTTGTGAAATTCAGTCAAATACTTTGACATGTAAAGTCATAAAATCATGTAATCTTACTTATTAGAATGTGCTAGAGTTGTGTGCTCAGTATTCACTACTAAATGTTGTTTCCTAAAAGGCAAATATGACATTTATTCATTTCTATAATTTTAATAATTGACATACGAATTGGAGCACAGTAGATGTCCAGTCAATTAATGTATGACAGAATGTTAAATTTTGAGAGTTTATATAATGTTAGTTCTTGATATGGAAAAAAGTGAGAGAGGAGGTATAGAGAGAAAGGATTTGAACAAAACTGTAAAGGACATTTTTATTAGACTACTGCTTATTTTCTTTAAATACAAGCTAAAACCAAAAGTATAAAAAAATAATTACCTCACATAAATTGCCTGAGTGCCAAAGTAACCATGATTAAAATTTGGTTGATATCATTCCAGACATCTCTTAACACACAGGCTTACAGATAACATTTTAAAATATTAAACTGATTCATTCTAATTTCCTTCTTAACTGATTTCCCAGCAGCCTCCCATCATCAGGGTTGACTTGTTGAGTTACAAGACTTATTGTTCCTGGGAAATGACAGGTACTGTCTGGAACAGGGAACACTGATTACAGCTGACTTCCTTGACCTCTTGGTTTCAAACAAGAAAACTCATAAAAGCCAGACATTATCAAGAGAGAAAAGAATTTCTAAGCTATGCTACCTCCCTCTTTAACATCAGTGCTAGATCCTAGAGCTTCTTCCTTAGCACAGAGGGAAATGTTCTTCTTCCTGTGATGGTCAGGCTGGATACTCTGGGAATAGTACATTAGAAGGAGGATATGCTACAGACGAAATTAAAATCCCAAAACCTGCCCAATTATGACTCTAAGAATTGTAGGAAGAAAAAGGCCAGACAGGGATTGAGAAGGTTTCGACCTGCCTCAGAACCAAACCTATGTGCTCAGGGAAAGACTTAGAGCATCCAGGTAGCCAAGAGGAATCCAAGGACTTAAGGGCTTCCCCACCCATCCTACAAGAAAGCTGTCAGTCTCTCCAGCAGCTTGAACACCCTACTCCAACAGAGCACAAGGCAACAGTACAGCAGCATTGGAGAGGCCCAGGTAGACAGTTCATCCCAAGGTAACATTCCTCATCCCTGTGTTTGGCCTGCAAGGGACCAAGAAGTTCCTGCGTGTCTGAGAGAAGGAATGCAGAAGGACTGATAGGGTCTCTGGACAGCTATTGTGGGGGACTTCAAGACCATAGTCAAATGGCCAGGATCATAATTGCCAGTAGTGGGTGCCTCAGAAGCCACCAGTCCAGGAAAAAGCCTACAACAGCCAGTTCAAAGCAGAGATCAAGGTAAGATGGGAGGGTTGAGCATGGGTTTTAGGACTTTGTCTTCCCCTCCTTACTGAGACCACCATGAGTTCATGAAATCCACCTTACCCCACAAAGACAGACTCTCCTTGGAGAAGAGAAAGGAGAAGGAAAGGAAAGCTGAGAGACTGAGAATTTACCTAAACGAACTCCTTCAACCACTTCATTCTATTAATTTTACCAGACTGGAACACAGTTTAGATCCCTCCATCCTTGATTCCACCTGACACAATAACCATTGCCACATAGCTGAAGATGCTTGAAAGCAACAGCAGAGCATTTATTTTTAAAAAAAAAAAAAAAAGGTGTCTTTTCTTCTTATAGATGAATATAGTACATTTATAATTCTTATACAGATATACAAAGTATAAAGAGATAAACATAAACAATTATATCAACACGTGACCCTATTGTATGTATTCATTAGAATTCAGTTGCACATAGGAGAAACACTCTTACAGTTTAAGCAGACAGGGAATTGGGTGTACATATAGTTATGGAATGGGTGGGGCAGGCTTTAGGCTTAAGCCTCCAGAAATGACTTCCAGAATACTTTAGAACTGGTGTGTTAGGCAGTATTTACTTTTGCCAAATCAGGAATCTGGAGAACCTGGAGGCTACTGTTCCAAATTCAAGCTCCAGTATTATAGCACTTGTGGTAGTCTGAAAAATGCTCCCCCTGCCCTCCCCGTGCCCTGCCAAAGATATCCACATTCTAATCCCTAGCCCCCCGTGGACGTAACCTTATGTGGAAATAGGGTCTCTGTGGATGTG
Organism: Eidolon dupreanum; assembly: GCA_028627145.1. Lineage (NCBI taxonomy): Eukaryota > Metazoa > Chordata > Mammalia > Chiroptera > Pteropodidae > Eidolon > Eidolon dupreanum. Next base: position 20,240,839 of record CM053509.1, read on the forward strand.
ATTCAGTTGAGGAACTTGAGAAAGGGTTATCCTAGATTATCAGGCTGGGCCCTAAAGGCATTCACAGGCATCCTTATGAAAGGGAGGCAAAGAGAGATTTAACGCAGACAGAAAAAGGGAAGGTGATTGAAGATGGAGGCAGAGACTAGAGTGATGTGGACACAAGCCAAGGAATGCTGTCAGCCACCAGAAGACAGAAGAGGCAAAGAACAGATTTTTCTCAAGAGCCTTTGGAGGGCATTACTATTCCCATTCAAACTCTTGAAGGACAAGAAGACACAGTAACTGAAATTGAAAGAGATGTTAAATAATCCATTGTATGTACCATGCTTTCCATGATATTTTCAGTAAACTATTAAACTTAATACAACTCAAAAAAAAAAATTGAAATGAAAAAAGTGCTAAACTTCAGACATTTGTTTTTACTTCTCAAGATATTGCTTCCTAAAAGAGGCCCCTATAATTAAAAACAAAACTTAGTAGGTTGGAGTGCTTTTAAAACAACTGTTTCATTTTCAGACAAGATATTTTGACTTCCTAGTACATATTCTTAGCTTATTCCCAACTCCCCTCCTGATACTATCAAATTTTACCTTGTCAAGATTTTAACATTTACATTCATTTTTATAGCATAAATCCCATAGGATTCAAAGCTAATTTCTGTTTCTTTTTTCCTTACTTTTCCATGTTTGACTTCTTTTTTTGATTCATCTCTTAGTTTCTTGAATTTTGACTTTATCAACAGGTAATTTTTTAAAGGAGGATCCATAGTAATGTATACTGACTTCTTGAATGCTTCAGACTCTCTGTCTAGTGCCTTTATCTCAATAAAATTCTTAGGTCACAAGTCTTTTCCCTCAGAACATGGCAAACATTGCTTTACTTAGGCCTAGCATTAAATGTGCTGATTTTTTTAAACTACAGTTTACCTATCCATCCCCTGACTAACTTGATTTTATTCTTAAGCCTTTGAAAAATTTCTAGCAAGTTATACTTCTCTCTTAATTTGGTTGGAGCTAGTGAAGCTTGTTTGAAAATTTTATTGGTTGGCTATTTTTTGCTTTGTTTAGAAGAGGTGGATTTTATTATTTGCATATTATTGCATATTAATTTGAGAACCAGTTCTGCCATCTTTACCTGAAACTTCCCAAGTACTAGTCTGGGAACTTCATTTGGTAGCTAGGTCCTTGGGTCCCTATTGGTCTTAAATATGAAAGACCCACAAAGCCATAGCGTCCATGCAGGCTGATTCTCTCTCCCAGAGCAGAATACACACCTGTTGCAAGTAGCAACCTGAGAAGTGGCCCTTCATGTATCTGAAGATAGCTCTCGTATTGTGTCTTCTCATTTGTAAAATAGATATTCCCAGATCATTTCCATACCTTTTGCACTCTTAGTTAGACTCTCTTTATCACTACCCCTCATAAAATGTGATTCCCAGAACAGAACACCACAGATATGACAATGAATACTGCAGGTCCCACCAGGCCTGAGTCTTTCTTTATTTTGGACCCTCTAAGTCTATGAATATGGCTCAAGTTCGTGTTAACATTTTACAAGTTATATTTTCCCAGTTATATTTTGCCATTTACTCATGATGAATATGTCTTTAATTAAAATCTCTAAGAGGTTTTTTTTTTATAAGCACTGCTGTTAATCCATATCTCTTCTATCTTATTTGTATAACCGATTTTTTACAGTTGTTTTTTGCTTGCTAGTTTTGTTTTTGACCTTCAGTTATGCATTCTGTTTCCATTCATTATTTCAAATTTGGTCTATGATTTTGAATAGTTGATCATTTTATTATCTAATCTACTAGTTATGCCTGAAAGCTTTTGGAGTCCATTAGGCATAGGTTTAAGACTTTGCTCCCTATTTACTAGTTATATGATACTGAATGAATTGTCCCTCTGAGCTTCAGTTTTCTCATCTAGGAAATGGTGAAAATGGTATCTACCTTTAGTATTGAATATAAAGTGCTTAGCACTGCCTGACATATATTAAGCACCCAATGAAAAGTAATATTATTAGCATTGTTGACTAAAGTGACAAAAAGGAGCTGATGAGAAAAAGAGCCCCTTGGCAGGTCATGAGAGATTCCCCTGAGGTTTGCATTAATTCTTTAACCAACAACCCTTGAGGATGGTCTTCATGATGTTGCATCACCTAATGGCACTATCATAGAAACTTCACTCTGTTTTTAATGTTACAATGAGAGATGCTGTCAACTATGTTACTCAAATCCAGGTGAATGATGCTACAGAATTCTACCAATAGCCTATGGAAAAGGAACTGAGGTTGGTCTGGCCTTGTCCTCTCCTAGGGAAACTTTGCTTACTGACCTCCAGGGTTCACTTCTTCCCCTTATAGCTTTGAGCTAATGAATGACTTACTCAGCAAATGTCCACTTTACTGACTAGATAGGTGGTTTTCACACCAGGGCTCAACATTGTGCCTCAGGTTCTGCCCCCTTTCCAGGAGAAGAGAGAGGAGGTAAACTGGGGGTATCCTTAGCCTTCCTATCCCTATGACACCCAGAGCATCTCTACTTTGAGCAGTTTTCTACATCTGAGTCCCATCAGCTAATTTTAGATCACACCTTTTTAATCTTTGCTCCCCTTCAGTTTAAGAACAACCTTCCAGTTCTTTATGGTTTGTCAAAGGTCACTAAGACTAGGCAGTAAGTTTATCTGCAACAAGTATTTCTGACCTCTGGGATGTAACTCACTTGGGCTGAGAAATGCAGATGCGCCCGCGATGCGTGAAGCTCTTGGCTCCTGGATTCCATTGATGTTCACCACCTCCTCTATTACCCCTTCCAGGATAAAGAGCTTCCTCTGGCAGGAGAGGCAGAAGCCCTGCAGGACCCAGTAGCTCTGTTTTCTCTGTCACCTGTTATCATTACACATCTTGCCCCAAGCAAAGGGACTGTGTCTTCCTTGCTTTCCTTCCTCTTATGACTAAAAAGGCCCTTTTCATTGTCTTAGCATGTTACACAGAACCCAGCTGTTCAGGACTTCAGAATCCCTGTGGCTCTTATAAGTTGAGAATGATTCTCTCTCTCTCTCTCTGTGTCCTCCTCTCCCTCTCTTTCTCTTTTTCATTCGCAAACATTTTCTAGATCTTGTCTAATGAGTAAGGCCAGAGTTTTCATTACCATCCCTGCAGGCAAATTCTTCAGATGGTTAAAGAACAGGTATCGGTGCCAAATAACATAAGGTGTGGGAGTTTGCTATTTTTTTCTTCTCTTGTCTCTGCAGAGCTCACATATCCTTGCTGCAGTCTGTGAACCATTCATCTCTGACATGTATTCCTAGCCCTTGACATCATTGTGTGCCAACACTGCCGCCGTCTCAGAGCTAGGACTAAACAAATAGTCAATGCAGGGCAAAGGGTTAGCATTCATACCACTGCCAGGCTTCTTTGTTAGACCTTGAGCCTACCAAAGAAGGCCCTTTCCAACTCTCACTGATTCATCCCCACACCGACAACCTTCTGAGCAGGTGTGCTGGCAACTGTTGCCCATCATTTTGTAAACAGAGAAAGTAAAGATTCTGGATAAGATACTTATTCAGAGACACATAAGGTGACAGGAATTATACAAATGGCTTCCAGGATCCAGACCCTGCCTGTCTTGACACTGTCTGCCCCAAGTCTACACTAAGAATCTGGAACTCCAGGACCCACCCTGCACTGAGACAGAACTCAGGTATTATTTACTGAGCACTGTTATGTGCCAGGCACTGTTCTGAGAGCTTTACATGTGTCAACTCTTTTAACTTTACAAAGCCCAGGAAGTAAGGTCTATTATTATCCCCACTTGGTATTTGAGGGAACTGAGGCACAGAGATGCCAAGTAATTTGCCCAAAGCCACACAGTAATTAGTAGCAGAACTGGCATTTGAACCCTGGCAGTCTGATTTCAGAGCCTAGAATAGCAACCTCCAGATGGATGTTCTGTTCTCATAGATCTCATAACCTTCAGAGAAAGTGAGAGGAGATCTGTGGCTGACCCTGCTGTTTACCTGGAAACCATTCTCTCTCCCTTCTTCTCACAGAGTTCTAATTTCGTTCACTCCTCTAAAAGGCCATGTGCTTCAAAGATCAGGGGCCCAAGTTGCAGATGGTGAGTCATGGTTGGTCTCCCAGCCTGATGGGTTGAGAGGCAGACATGGAAGTAACTAGAAGGTTCTGGGAAGTCCCCTTGCTCTTTCCAAGAGTCACAGAGGAAGAAACTCTGGCTTCCTGCCTTTAGTCAGTGTGGTAATCAGGTAGATGTGATGCTTGAAGGTGCTGCAGTATTTTGGGACCACAAGGGGATGAGCCAAGGACAAGACCAATGCCTGTGAATGGAAGAGAGGAAAGGAAGAAAGAGCTAGGCCACTGAACCTCTGAATTAATCAGCCTTGGAAACACCTAATCTCAGAGCTTTTTAATCATGTGAGATACTAGTTTTCCCTTATTGTTTAGTCAGGGCTTCTCAACCTTGGCACTTTTGACATTTTTGGTAGAATTATTCCGTGTTGTGAGAAGCTTCATTGCAGGATGTCTAGCTACACCCCTGGCCTCTACCCACTAGATACCCTCCTCCAAGCTATGACCACCAAAAATGTCTCCAATTTTCTAAATGTCTCTGTGGAAGTAAAACCAACTCTGGTTGAGAACCACTGGTTTAAGCCCTTGGTTTCCAAAATGAAGCGTACACAATATGATGCATTGATCTGTTTGGTTGTAGGAAAAAGGTATTAGAACTTTTATTTATAATTGTTTTTATCTCCTCTAAATATTTCTAGTTAATTTTTTAAATTATGTATATAAATATTACTACAGTAGCATAAGAACATAATTTTTAAGTAATGAATATATTACAGAGTATGGTCAAAAAATTTTTTTGCAATAGGAAAATGTAATCATAACAATTTGAAAACCACTTGTTTAAATTACTTCTAGTTCTATTTCCTGTTACTTGCAGCCAAAAGCATCCTAACTCCTTAAGAGGATAATAATATTAGCTAACTATAATATTATGAGTTATAATGAAAATATATATTTAGTCGTTAGCCCATTCCTGGCACAGAGCTCCTAAAATCTCCTGAGTGATGAGGACAAAGGTGTCTTTTGTTATTCATAACAAGCACCTTTCAATTACACCTGAGTTTATGTTCATGAGGTGAATTTTGGAAAGCCCTTAAAGATGGGGGCTGGTTTCCAGGGGGAACCAACCAAGGTTGGAGGGTTAGAACTTTCAGCCCCATACCCTAGACCTCGGGGGAGTAGAGAAGTACTGAAGGTTGAATTAATTATGATGCACAATGATTTAATCACTCTTGGCTACATAATGGAGCCTTCATAAAAACCCAAAAGGATGGGGTTCAGAGAGGTTCTGCGTTACTGAATACATGGATGGCTGTCTAGAGAGGACATGGAAGCTCTATGCCCCCTCCCCCATACCTGGCCCTATGCATCTCTTCCATCTAGCTGTCCCTGAGTTACATTTTTTGTAATAAACTGATAATCTAGTGAACAAACAGTTTCCCTGAGTTCTGTGAGCCATTATAGCAATTTAAAACCTGAGGAAGGGGGTCATGGGAATGATGCAAGACTGGACAAATCGCCCCTAGTGGGGACTCAAGTCCTACACCGAAAGAGGGAGGGTCCTCGGCTCCACGCAGGAAAGAATTCAATAGCAAGCCAGAGTTAGAGACAGAGGAAAGTTTATCAGAGAAGGACTAACACTCCAAAGACAGAGTGTGGTCTCCTCTCAGAGTCCGAGAATGAGATCCCGAGTGTTTGGGGCATTGGATTTATATCTGTAGTAAAGAATGGAGTGAATGATTGGGTTTATCTTTGTACAAGGTACACCTTTTGTTTTTCTTTTATGGTATGGGTGAACTTTAATGGCGTGGGTATACAGTTGTTCGTAATCTCTGCAGGAACCTTCCTTTGTACTGCAGTTTCCTCGTGGTCTGGCTGTATGGCCAATTAGCCAGTTCCCCATGTCTGGGAGCACGTAGCAGGCTCTGAATTCTACTTGGTTTAATATTTAATCAATCTGTGCAGTTCTCATTCTTCTTCCCCATATCAGAAATATCTGATTTACAGCTGATGGTCAGAAGCAAAGGTGACAACCTGGATTTGCCATTGGTACCTGAAAAGGCGAAGGGTAGTCTTGTGGGACTGAGTTCGTAGCCTGTGGGATGCTGTCCTCAGGTAGAGAGTCAGAATTGAGTTAAACTGTAAGATACCCAGCTGGTGTCAGAAAATTGCTTGGTGTGGGAAAATCACCCATTCATCTGGTCACGGAAGTGAGTAGTAGAGGAGAAAACAAAAATTTTCCTTATGCTAACACTTACTGAATGTCTTCTATGTGCTAGACACTGTTTAAAGCCATCACTTAATCTTCACAACAACCCTAAGTGGTAGGTACAATCATTTTCTCATTCTATAAGTGAGAGAGCTGAGGCCAAGAGAGATGAAATAACTTGCCCCAGACCAGGAACCTGGCACACAACAGAACCAGGATTAGAATGCAAGCAGTCCAGCTCTGCGAAACCTGTGCACTTGACCATCATGCTCTACAAGCACCAGGCTTTATTTTACAAATGAGGAAGCAAAACCTCAAGAAAGTTAAAGAATTTCTCCAAACATAGCAGCAAGTTGTGGCAGAACCAAGGACAGAGGGGAGCAGAAATGGCCCATGAAGCATCTGGTCAGCCTCTCTGGCAGGAAGTGGGTTCAGTTCTCTCCTAAGAAGCAGATGGCATTTTTCATGGAAATGTGAGGAATCAGATGTATCTCTGCTCCTGTCTCTATCACTCTCCTCTCCTGCTGAAATCTCTCTCCTACCCACATCCAAGCCTGATCTATTACTGGTCATTTCAAAGTGTCAGGAGTCCCAGAAAGCGACCCCCACTCGCTGGCACTATCCTTTACTTAGGACAAGAAGAGACAAAGAAAACTCTTTTTATTGGCTTGTACTGAGCAAATATGGACAGGGTAATCCATTTACTTTCAAATTCTCTTTGTTTACCATGAGAAATTACCTGGTCATGTTCTTTAAACTAAAAGTAATTTCTTCTGAGGGAAAGAAGATAAAAGAAACTGTGCCTCTGACCTTTGGTATTAAAATATCTTTATATTTCCTCAGAGTGTGGTAAAGCACAGGCAGATTTTATAGTCTCCTCAAACCCTTTCATTTCCTCCTCTCAAAAGCTGTCTTCTAATTGCACATTTTAAGTGCTGGAACTATGGCTCAGGGGTCCATTTTCTCTACCAAAAAAAAAAAAAAGGTGAATTAGTGAAAAAGAAGAGTGACAAGTGCTAGGAGGATATTACCAGAAAATATAAGTAAATGTATCACTTGGGGGCAATGTTACTAAAAATAAGAAGCAATATATCAGAGCCACTCTGAGATTCTTCCATGAACCTTCCCAGGATTCAGCAATTGAATAAATGATTATGAAGGAAGTACTATTAAGCTAGGTTCTATACTGGATGGCAGGGGCATAATGCAATCAAAATAGATGATGTCCTTGCTCTCATGGAGTTGATCTTCTAGAGAGGAAGAGACAGGGCATAAACAAATGAACCAAGAAATATATAATTTGTCATGTGGTGATAGCACTGTGAAAAAAATTAAAGCAGGGTAAAGAAGAAAGATAGTGATGAAATGGGTGGTAGGGATGGTATAACATGAAATATATTTAGTCTTTGTCCTCGGTTCCTGGCACAAAGCTCCTAAAACCCTTGGAATTTCTTGAGTGACTGGAGTGTCTTTTGTTACCCAGAAGGGGACCCCGAGTTTATGCTAATTAGGTGACAGAGGGGGGCCCAACATAGCCTCAGAATGGGGCTGGTTACCAGGAGGACCAAGTGATTAGAAGGTTGGAACTTTCAGCCCCCACCCACTGACCTCTCTGGGAAGAAGTAGCATGTGTTCAGAATGGTGAGGTTGGGTCAGGATCCTAAAGCTACAGGGATTTTCCTTAAAGGAGCCACATCGATCAGATTTACATTTTCAGAGGATGACTCTACTATGACTTTTGCCCTTGGACATCTAAATAGATGAAGGTTCCATTCCTGAGAGAGGGAACTAGGAGCAGCCATGTGGTTTGGGGTTCTAGAGCCTTGGCCAAAGCTGGTTTCACCTCCTGAGCAGAGCCAGCGCTAGTTACCATTTAGGTACAGTGTGTGGGAGCCAGCTCGCACCCACAAGACAGTTGTTAGGCTGGTAACTTGAAATCAGCTATGGGAGGAGAATTTACACAATTGGGATAAACATTACAAATTGCAGTGCCCCTTCCAAAGAGCTGGTTTACAGCACACTGTCTGCGAGGAAAACTTGGCTCTGGTTTCAGGCTCTTCAGTGACTAGTTGTTGCTTCTTCAGTTGTTTGGGAATAGAAGTCATTATTCCACAATTTTGTTACAAACTGTTGACCTTCCTACTTGGATTTAATGCCTGGGTACCTTCTTAAATTATAGATTATCTTCACCAGGCTCTAGTCAGAGTCAAGAATGGAAGCAGCTGTGCAGCACTGGAAAGAACCCTGGATAACCTTGACGCAATCCCAGGAAACCAGTCTTGGCTGCTTTTTTGTTTTATGGCTTTCTGGACTTCCTGTTTAGACACCTTGCCTCCCCTTGATCTTTTATCTGATGCCAAGGTTCCAGGATTAACAGGATATTTGAGATGGAGGCAGATATTGGAAAGTGCAATACGCACGATGCCAGGCGATTCATCTACCCATCCACCCAACCAACAAATATTTTCTGAGCACGGAGTGTGTGGCATATGCTTCCTAGTGCTAGGGATATAAAATTGAAGAAGCCCTTCAACATGACTAGGGAGAGAGACTCACAAATAACTCTAATGCCAGTTTTCATCAAGATGTGTTCCACCACACACACACACACACACACACACACACACACAACCCCACAACAACAACTCAAAGTGACTTGAACAACAAAGGCATTTTTTGTCTCAAATATCAAATATCCAGAAGTAGGGCAGGTGCCACGTGCATTACATAAAGTTCCAGGTCATCTTCTCTATAATATTCTTGGATTTGCCTTGTTCTATGTATACGGGTGTCTAAACCAGGCCAGAGGTAATATGGCTGCAGTAGTCCCGGCCATCACATCAGACATCACAACATCCAAATAAAGAAAGCAAATCATTTCTTCCGGTATCTCTTTTTTATGAGAGGACACTTTTCCACAAATTTCCTAACAGATATTTTTCTGTGTCAGTTCCCAGAATCGGGGCACATGTCCATTCCCAACCTCACCACCAGCAAAGGGAATGAGATAACCTTGATGGGCACAGACTAGTCAGGATGTACCTCTGATACTGTCAATGAGGTCACCATCCCTGTGTCTCATGGGGGAGGAGTGGATACCTGAATAAAACTGAGTTCTATTAGTAAAGGAGAATGGAGTGAGGGCTCTGGGTGGTTGGTGGGTGGCAAATCGTATCCTCTACACAGGACTGGGGAAAAGCTATATCTCAGGTGTATGGGAATTCAGAGGGAGGAACATTTTTTTCCTGGGCAAGGAAGAAGATGGAACAGTTGGGAAGGTTCAAAAAGGAGCTGATTTGGGAGCTGGGCTGGGGATAAATAAAATGAGGTTGAAAGCGGTTTTAGATCCAGATTGACAGGGAGGGTCTTATAAGCCCTTCTTGAAGGATTTGCCTTAATCCTACAGGAAATGTAGAGTCACTATGCATATATTTTGTTTGTTTCTTTTTTTTAAATTTTTGTTTTTATTATGGTGACATTGGTTAACAAAATCCAGTAAGTTTCAGGTGGACAATTCAAAAGTAAGGTATATGTACATATACATATTGCATTGTGTGTTTGCCACCCATAGTTAAATTTCTTTCTGTCACCACATATTTGACCCCTTTTATCACATTTACCTCCCCCCTTCCCCCCACCCTCTGGTAACCACTAGTCTCTTATCCATGTCTATGAGTCTCTGTTTGTCCTGTTCGTTTGTTGCTTTTAGGTTTATATCCCACATATAAGTGATATTATACGATTTTCAACTTTTTCTGTTTGGCTTATTTCACTTAGCAGGATTATCTCAAGGTCCATCCATGTTGTCACAAATGGCAGTATTTCATCTCTTCTTATGGCTGAGTAATATTCCATTGTATATATGTACCACAGCTTCTTTATCTAATCATCTATCATAGGACACTTCAGTTGCTTCCATATGAATAATGCTGCTATGAGCATCAATGTGCAGATATCTTTTCGGATATATGTTTTCAAGTCTTTGGGGTAAATACCCAGTAGAGGGATTGCTGGATCATATGGTAGATCAATTCTTAGCTTTTTGAGGAAACTCCATACTGTTTTCCATAGTGGCTGTACCAATTTGCAGTCCCACCAGCAGTGTATGAGGGTTCCTTTTCCTCTGCTATGTATATTTTAACCCATTTCCCGTTTGCCTTGAAAATACTTGTCGGTGGTGCTTGTGGCTGCAGCATTTACCCAAGATAACTCACGGATTACAGTCCTAAACTTACCCCCAAAGTCTGCCACGAAATCTCTCACTTTTATTATTATTTTTGCATCACTCTGGTATATTGATAGTCTTAAGAAACAAATGACATCATTCTATTTATAGCATTCTGTTTTTAGTAGTGGTATTTTCATTTACAAAATATAGTAATTCTCGATCGCTGAAAATGTCAAATCCTAGAAAATGTAGCATTCCTACGCATGATGTTAAATTAACACTGGCAGTGAGCTGTGCTTTTTTTTTCTGAAATGGGAAGTGGGTTAATATTTTTAAAACATATTTAAAATATGATATAAAATGTATTCAAATCATAAGAAATAGGAAATGGGAAGAACAGCAGCCACTTATTGAATGTCTACTATGTGCTAGAGGCCATATGGATGCTCTACACAGACTCCTTCCTTTAATCCCCACCACAACCGCTGCAGAAGGCTTTTTGAGGAACCTCCATACTGGTTTTTCCCCATCTGACAATGAACAAATGGCTCAGGGGTCAGGGATCACAGCCTAATCAAATGAGAGAAGCCTTCACTGACTGATGTTTGCTCAGGGACACGACTGCAGGTGTGACAGTTCCCAAGCCCTTGACAATGGGAGTAAGACAAGGCACTGGTGGAAAGGGCATGAAGTGGCTGTTGCGATAGCACAGAAGGGAGGTGACGAGCATATGGACTGGAGCAGCAGCAGCAGGCAGGGATGGAGAAGAAAAAACAGATATGAATAGGTGCAAAAGTCATGAGAATTCATGACACACCGCCCTTGTGGGTAAAAAGAGTTTTCCAAGATAGTTCAACCATAATCCTTGCTTTGGAAATTCAAAATTTTCCAACCCTAATAAGATATTAGGGAACAATTTAAGCATAATGTGAATTTTGGAATTAGTTATTCATGTATTTGTCCCTCAGGAAACACTACATAAATGCAAAAAACTGCAACCAGTTTAGGAATACAGAAAACACTTGTGTGTGTGTTTATGCACCCCCAAACCCCACAAATATCTACCAGCTGCCTCAGTTTACCACGTGTGTTATAAACCACACTTGTCCACATCCAGTGTTACAACTTTGATTTCTAATAATCCTCTTCCTACCACTTCTCAATAACCCATAAACTGCAGCTCTCCTGATGCCCATTTCCACAAGAAAACTTCAGGTTTTGTCAAATGCCATATATTGTATTATTTATGTATTTCTCAACCATTTAACATGTGTAAGACCATGCTACCACTTTTATTAGGTTTCTATCTCTTTTTTATAATGTCTCTGATGAACTTCTTAAATGTTATGCCTATTTTTCCAATAGCCCTATGGTTTTTATTGATCAATTTTGCACAACACACTGATTTTTAGAAACACACCTATTGATTATAGTACAACTGACCTTACCTTAAGTTTTCTGGTTCAAATACCTGGACTTAAAATCATACACTTTACTGAAAGAGGGTTTGGTGGCTGATGGGGAGATTGTGGCTTTGGCTTTGGACGTCCTGAGTTTAAATCTCCAGGAGAAATTGGAAAGTATCTAAAAGAGAATTTAAAATATTAATCTGAAGCTTAGAGGTGGCGGGG
>CM053509.1:20253441-20298896 GCA_028627145.1 Eidolon dupreanum
AATGTGCAAATTGGGTTGAGAAGCTCTGCTCTAAGGGTGTGACACTCAAGCTTGTACCTCTTTGGATGTTATGCTAAGACCTAATAATCTTATCTGGGCAAGGATCCTACACCCACTCCTGCAGAGGAGGCTGTTTATAGACACTTTTCTTTTGTGATATTACAGGTACCTGATACTTTGGAAGAGAATTAGATCTCCTTTTCAATAAACAATGTTCTCTTTTTCAAGGGAAGAGGAGGAGGTAGAATTGAAATCCAGTAAGAGAACTGAAGCAAATAATTCCAGGCACAGATGACAAAAAGTTCTTCTACATATCCATTACATAAAGGTGACTAATGCTTTAGAGGAAACATAATTTGTACTAAATTTTCCCCTCTTTAGAATTATCTATAAATTTCTAAATTAACTTACAGCTGTTGAGACATTTCTTCCCCATATTCCTCCTCCCAGTGTGCTTTTATTTCTTTTGCTACTTATTAAGAGAGAATGAGGAGAGGAAGTCTTTTATGTATTTATTTTAAAGGCAATATGTAAAATTTTATCAAAGCAGGAATCCAATTAAAAATACCTTCTTCTTTGGCTCATTAAGCAGTTCAGCAAGGAGTTATCAGGGAAGGGACTTAAACAATAGTTCCCCTGGAACAGAATTGGTCAGTATCTGGAATGAGTTGAGCCACCAGAATAGTGTAATTTGTGGGTTAAACAAACAGGAATCAACAACCAAGGTCTTAATCAAAACTGGAGGCTATATCGGTTACTGTCTAAAGGTAAATTAGAGTGAGGAAACTGATCTGCTTTAGAAATTAAGCTAATTTTCTCCTGGGGTTGGGGAATTATGCTCCACCCCTCTAAGGTTGGGATGCCTAGTTGAATATTCTGATTCATTCTGAATCCATAAGTGGGGGCTTTGGAGTCAATGGCTCTGCAGTGAGAAGAACATGAGGAAGGCAAAAAGCTGAGGCAGTGGGGAGAAATGGAGAAAGGTGCGGAGTAGAACATAGTAGAAGTAGGAATGAATTCTCACACCGTGTGAGGTGTGAGAACGGTGCACATTTAAATGTCCATTCTCATCTAATCCCATTTGTAATTCATTTATTCTCATTGCACACTGACTCATCTCCGAGCCAAGAGAAACTTGAATGAACTGCAGATGTTTGGTTCTTCAGTTTAGAATGGAATAATGACCTGTCATCACTCATTGGTCATTGATGAGTACAGGGAAGAGAGTGTGGCTGTATGGCCAGCTGGAGTCACCAACACTTCAGAAAAACTTTTCAAGATGCACGCACTATCGACACTGTCATTAAAGCAGAAAACAAATGACCTTCCATGTTGTTATTACCACAGCTTCTGTCAGACTTGTTTTCTGAGTGTCTGGCTACACTGACAGGCCAGTTTCGTTAGAGTGGAGGAACTTGTTTGGCACATGAAGACAGTCATGGCGGGGGTGGGGGGGAGCATATTGCATTTACATGGGCAGGAATATCACAGAAACATTCTAAACACACTTCTCGCAGATTTCCTCTAAAAGCTGAATTTCAGCATAGTAATTGTCCTTTAGCATGCCTTGACCCATGAGAGAAGAGAGGAGCAGGACAGCCAGGAGCCATGGTCCCTACCACATGGTCTAGTGTGCCAGGCTTGTTTCTTATATACAGGAAATTTAACTTTTCTTTTTTTCTAAACTTAACTTCGGAATTCTGAAAATAAAAATAATAAAAAAAAAAATCCACTTGTATTTATATATGGTACTATATACCAGGCACATACAACAACTGTACTGGTTATTCCCCTTTGTAATACTGCCCCTCCCTCCATCCATGCTCCATATTTCTTTGTCCCTTTGGCTTTTTGTTGGGTTTGGTGAAAATGGGGGGCAGATAGTAACAAAGATCAGAGGATGAGAGGAGAGAAAAATGGGAACATTTGTTTCCTCTGCCTCCTTGTCCATGATCTGTACAGTAGCACCATTTTTTGTAGACTTACAGAATGCCTCATTCATTGCCATGGTATCCCTCACGACATTGCCTCCCATGAAAAAACTCACATGCCAAAGGAATTGCAGTAATGAAGATGAGTCTAGAGAAATGAAGAAACTGCCTGGTGCCTCTCAACCAGAAAATGAAGCCAAGAATTAAACAAAGTCTGTCTGATTCTGAACCCTTTGCTGTTTCTCCCAAAATGGCTACATCTTATTATTGTCATGTTAGATGTCTCAATTTTATGTCAGAATAAGTTTGTCTTGACCTGAATAACACTATAGACAACATGAAACTAATAGACACATATATAGAACATTCCATCCAAGAGCACCAGAATACACATTTTTCTTAAGTGCACATGGAACATTCTTCATATAGATTATATGTGGGGCCACCAAACAAGCCTTAACAAATTAAATAAGATTGAAATCATATTTAGTATCTTTTCCAATAACAATGGTATGAAACTAGAAATCAGTAACAGAAGGAAAACTTAAAACTTTACAAACCCTTGGAAACTAAGCAACATACTCATGAACAATAAAGAAATCTAAAAGGAAATCAATCAGAAAGTATTTGAGACAAATGAAAATGAAAACACAATATACCATAACTTACGACATGCAGCAAAAGCATCTCTAAAAGAAAAGGTTATAGCAATTGCCTACATTTAAAAAAAAGAGAGAGAGAGAAAGATCTCAAATAAACAACATAACTTTACATCCCAGGAATTAGAAAAAGAAGAACAAATTAAACCCAAAGTTAGCAGAAGGAAGGAAAGAGCAAAGATTAGAGCAGACATAAATAAGAGAATAGAAACACAATAGAAAAAATCAGTGAAGCTAAGAATTGGTGCTTTGAAAAGATAAACAAAGTTGACAAAACTTTGCCTAGACTAACCAAGAAAAAAAAGAGAGCTCAAAATTAAAAATAAAAGAAGAGACGTTGTAACTGATACCACAGAAACATAATGGATCATAAGAGGTACCAGGAACAATTGTACACCAACAAACTGAATAATCTGGAAAAAAAATGGATAAATTTCTAGAAACATACAACCTACCAAAACGGACTCATGCAGAGATAGAAAATCTGAACAAATCAATAACAACTAAGGATACTGAAGCAGTAATCAAAACCTGCCAACAAAGACAGGTCCAGGACCAGATAGTTTCATTGACGAATTCTACCAAACATTTAAAGAAGAATGAGTGTCAATTCATCTCAAACTCTTCCAAAAATTGAAGAAAAGTGAACATTCCTAAACTCATTTTATGAGGCCAGCATTACCCTCATACCAAAGCCAGATAAGGACACTACAAGAAAAGAAAATTATAGGCCAATATCCTTGATAAATAGAGATGCATAAATTCCCAACAAAATTCTAGCAAACTGAATTCAACAGCACACTAAAAGAATCATATACCATGATCAAGTGGGATTTATGCCTGGGATACAAGGATGGTTTGACATAGACAAATCAAAATTCTAGTGATCAAAACTGTGTAGTACTGGCATAAAAACACATAGGTCAATGGAATAGAATCAAGAGCCCAGAAATTAACCCATGCATATACGGCCAACTAATATTTGACAAAGGAGCCAAGAATATTTCACAGGGAAAAAGTTAATCTTTTTAATAAATGGAAAAATTGGATATTTACATGCAAAAGAATAAATTTGAACCCTTATCTTACACCACTCACAAGAATTAACTGCAAACACATTGAAGACTTAAATGTAAGACCTGAATTATAAAACTCCTAGAAGAAAACATAGGGAAAAACTCCTTGACATTGGTCTTGGCAAAAATTTTTTTGGATGTAACAGCAAAAGCACAAGCAACAAAAGCAAAAATAAATAAATAAGAGGGTCTACATCAAATTAAAAAGCTTATCCACAGCAAAAGAAACAATCAACAAAATGAAGAAGCAACCTATAGAATGGAAGAAAATATTTACAAACCATATATTACATAAGGGGCTAATACTCAAAATAAATAAGGAACTTATATAATTCAATAGCAAAAACACAAATAATCTGGTTAAAAAATTGGCAGAACTGAACATTTTTTTCAAAAAGACATATAAATGACTAACAGGTACATGAAAAGATGCTCAATGTCATTAATCAGGTAAATGCAAATCAAAACCACAACCTTACACTTGTTAAAGTGGCTATTATCAAAAAGACAAGAGATAACAAGTATTGGCAAGGAGGTGGAGAAAAGGAAACCCTTGTATGCTGTTGGTGGAAATGTAAACTAGTACAGCCGTTATAGAAAACATTGTGGAGGTTCCTCAAAAAATTAAAAATAGAACTATCATATAATGCAGCAATCCCATTTCTGGGTATATATCTGAATGAAATGAAATTACTGTCCCAAAAAGATACCTGCATTTCCATGTTCAATACAGCATTATTCATAATAGCCAAGACATGGAAACAACCTAAGTGTCCATCAATGGATGAAGTAAATGTTACACACACACACACACACACACACACACACACACACACACACACGTATATACACACATAGCCTTAGAAAAAGAAGGAAATTCTGCCATTTGTGACAAGGTAGATGGACCTTGAGGGCATTATGCTAAGTGAAATAAGTTAAAGACAAATACCATACAAATTCACTTATATGTAGAATCTAAAAAAATCCAAACTCATAGAAACAGAGAATAGTATGGTGGTTGCCAGGAGTTGGGGGTGGGAAAAAGGGGGAGATATTGGTCAAAGGGTACTGACTTCTCATTACAAGAATAAGTTCTTGGGACCTAATGTACAGTGTGGTGACTACAGTTAACAACACTGTAGTGTATACTTGAAATTTGCTAAGAGAAGATCTTAAATGTTCTCAACACATACACACAGAAGATAATTATGTGAGGTGATAGATGTGTTAACTAACCCATTGCAGTAATCATCTTGCAATATATATATATATATGTATATATGTATATATATATGTATATATGTATATATATATGTATATATGTATATATACATATATATATATATATATATGTACCAAATCACTGCATTGTATACCTTAATGTTACACAATGTTATATGTCATTTATACCTCAATAAAGTTGGAGAAAATGTTTGCCCTGCATTGAGCCTTAATAAGGTGGTTTAAAATGTTACCAGAAAAGATCAGTGGGTAGTTAAAAGGGCTGAGTCAGGGGCGTGAGCTTTGACCGCAGTCTCTTCATAGCTGAGAAGCCATGCTATGTCACCTATACTGACCTCAATTACTCATCTGTTATAGTTGTCCCCAAAGAACAGGAAAACAGCCAAGCGTTGGCTGTCCGCAGAGAGTCAATGGAGGGGCTTAGCAGGCCTGGCTTGGAGACACCCCCCATCCACCTCCAATCCCATTGCCATTACCCAGAGCAGTTAATTACAGGTGCAGTTTGGATCCTCGATCCTTCCCCATAAATTGAATTCTAGTTCTATTCACCCCTGCTGAATGGCCCTGTGCTTCAGGGAAAGGCCCCACAGAATGAACCTTTATCAGTCTCAGCCAGTCTGTGTCTACTTTCCCTTGCTAAAAGATTGCTTTGGGCAATTGCACAGCAGTGTAATGCAATTGTGGCGAAAAGATGTGAGGGAAAGTCATAAGAGACACTTCCAGGAAGGGATTTCTTGTTCTTAAGAAGTTACAAGATTGAGGGACTTTTTTCCTCCTGTCTTGAATATCATTACCTGCAAAGATGCCTAAAACTGCAGAAGCAATGAGGAAAGTCATCCTAAGGACAACAGTTTGAGGATAAGAGAGGGGAAAAATGGAAAGTAGGCATGAGGCCTTTGATTGGAAGATCCTTGGCACTGCTCTACATTGCCTACCTTCTTGTTTTATGAGATAATAGATATTCCTTATAGTTCAAACTCCTTTCTGCTGGGTCTTCTGTTTCTTGTGGCCAAAAGTACAAAGGGCATAGAATACGTATAGATTGTGGTTTGGTGTTAATTTTAATATCTAAGGACATTTTCTAAAGGAAATCTTTCTGTCCTGATCCTGTGCAGATCCGCTCATTTTATTGTCTTTGTCAAACTTCCATGCAGTTTCTTTAAATGGTCACCCCAGCCACAAGTCAAGCATCAAATGAAAGAACTCCGGAAATTTAAGATTATCTTTGTTCTGAATCCACTGCCTTGACTCTCCTCTGCCCTCCATCTTCCCAGTTTTTGACTTCTCCACCCTCTAGTATTCAACTCCTCTTCTTCCGCAGCCTCAACCTTGAGTACTGCCTTCTCTGCTGCAGCTTAGACTTTCCTTTGGCTAAGATTTGGGGTCTTTCTGCAACTACACGGCCACAGTAGAACTCAGGTAAACATCCCTCCAATTTCCCCTCCCATCTCATACCTCACATGGGTTATCTCAGGATTTTTGCTTCCTGCCCTTCTTGTTTACATTTCTCTTCTGGGTTCTACTGCTGCCATGTCTGCTTACTCACACCAAAGGTTTTACCCAATGGCTGCGACTCCTCCACCTCTCTGTCTGATTGAACTGGCTCAAAGTTCTCCTGTTAAGTCCCGAGTTGCCTCTTACTCTATTTCCACAAAGGGTTGCTTCTCTTTGGTGTGCATTTTGTGGAAAAAGCCAGCTGCAGCTGCTACCTGGGCAGACTTCTCCCTCTGCGCAGCTCTGCACAGTTGCCTCTGCCCATTCTCTGACAGATAGGGACTGAAATCTTGCTATGGCTGCTTTGGGTGAAAAGCGAAGCACTTTCGGATTGTACACAATTCTATTTTGTACTCCCAACCCTCTCATTATTCCCAGGTTTAGCAATCAGGGCTTTTTCTGTTCTGTTTTTTTCAGGCCCACAAGAAAGCTACGTTGGGAGCTGAGAGGTGTGCAAAAATGTACAAAAGACTCTCTGCCCTTGTTTTAGTAGGAGTGCCCGCCTACCTAGAAGGTCCGTTCCAGTTCTTAAATTCCCTGCTTCCAAATAAGATAGTAAAAATGCAACTTTTGGATTGCTAACAGATTCTTGGACTGAAGCATGAGCCACCCCCAACCTGCCTAACTGGATAACAATGCACAGTACAATGGTATAACATGTGCAAAGCATTGTCTTTCCTTCTTAAAAACTCATTTTATGAAACCCTTTAATTGAATCAGGCTTGAACTTCCTGTGGCATAAAACCAAATAGAATTACACTGACGCTAAAAATGTAAATGTATCCCAGATACCACTGAATGATGTATTCATGGGAGCATTTAAGCCTGAAGACTTATGTGCCCACACTATAATAAAGCAGAACCCAAAGATCAGGCATCTGAGACATAAACATTGATGGGAACATTTTTAATTCCCTGCTTTCTTCAGATTGTAAAACTGGTTTTGACCTTGTAAACTTAGAATGTCAGACCTCTGAGAGATCATTCATTCATGTTCCAGATGGTAAAAAGGATGCCTGGAGGGCTAAAGAGACACGCTCAAGGGCACTCGCGTACAAAGAGAGCCACGGCCAGGTTGAGTTCAATACCCCAGTGTTAAGCCTTCACCTGTGCCTATCACTGCTCTGGGCACTGGGATCCAGAGTAAAGAAGGAATAGCCACGGATCTTGAAGTAGCCCCAAGTGTTCAGGTATCTAGATCAGTCCTTGTTCTACTTTCTCCCTCATTCCAGATAGAGTCCTCAAGAAACAGGAAACTCTGTGTTTAGAGGCACACACTTAACAGACTAGGGAAAAAATAAAGAATGGTCTCCCTGGCTCTCTAGTCTTGGGCCCTGCTCCCCAAGCAGAGTCCCACACTGAGTCAGGGGGCCAGTGAGCTCTGCTCCTTGCAACTGCGTTTTTGTGCCTCTCACTCCATTGCAGAAGCTGATTTCTTATTATTCATTCATAACATAGCCATGGAGAGCTACAGCCTGGTGGCATTTCAGTTCATCAGTCTCCCTATTTGGTGGCAGGTAGGGGGATATCGTTTGGAGAATGCATGTATAGAACACTTATTTTCCTTTTCTTAAAGAGCATAGTCAGCTCACTGAGGGGAAAAATCTGTGCAGTGTGATGCGGCTCCACCAGTGCAAAGATCTGGACTCTGATGTTGGGGCCTGGTATCTCTTTCCCAGTGCTGTTGCCAGGCAGACTTGTTACTGACACAAGCTTCCTCCAATAAGTTGAGCTCTTCCCCCTCCCAACTTCATTATGCCTGCAGCCGGAGCTCTGCTGCAGAGGAAGCCATGCCAGACACTCTGATTCACAGTCCTAAAATATCAGCCTGGCCTGGGAATGTGAATAATGGGATAAATCTGGAAAACATAAATCAGATTGTCAGATGCTATATCTGTTCATGCACATAGGCTGCAGCAGGCTGGGTGACATGCCCTCCAACTCTTTGGGGGCTATATTCAGAAGGAGGTTAAAGGACACAGCCTTCAGACCTGGAAAGGTAGGTGAGAAGGGCAGGAGCTGACATACAGAATTGACCCTTAAAGCTGTTGACATATATCCCAGGCACCAGATCTCAGACTGACATGAAGTTCACGGTCAGAGATTGTTGGGACAGGCTGAAAAAGAGAGCCTGAGGAGAGATCTCAATGTTAGCAAATCCTCTAATGCCAAGAATTTGTAAAGTCCCTGTGTTTGGACTTCAGAGGGAAGGTTGGCTTCAGCTTCACTAGGAACCCAGTCAAGGTGGAAAATCAAATATACAGAATCTGCAGCAACCTGCAGCTTCCTTAAAGAACACTCTGTAAAAAGCCAACCAACAAGGTCCTTTCTTCAGCAAATGAAGGAAAGTGTCTCCACTGAGCCACTTAATCATTTCAGAGCCCAGGTGAGAAGGGTCTTGCCCACTGAGCTGAGTTCAGGCCATTTGACCTCAGGGTATTTGAACCAGAGCCTGGGTATAGCTGGCTTGTCACAAATGACAGTACTTCTCTGGGTTGGACACGCCAGGATTCCTAGTTCGAAAGTAGTCTTAGAACTGTATGAAGTTATTATGCTGTAGCCCTTCAACTTACACTGCACTGTATGTCAATTTTATCTCAGTAAAACTAGTGGGGGGGAAGAATCATATGAAAGTAAGGAGAGTTCAGACCTCAGATTCCTAACCCTCAGTCATTGCTTTGCTAGGGTTAAGTCCTCCTGCACCAGTGTAAATCTGCTCTAAAATCAGAAAAGATTCTTTAGGGCTTTGGGCCTAGGAGTGCAGGAGAATAATTATGAGTGGGCAAGAGACAGAGTGGGATGAGGTGGGAGGTGCCACCTAAGAGCAGCGCTGAATATAAATTAAAGAAATTGAAGAAGCAATTAGTGGCCTACCCAACAGTGCTCAAGAGTGACATCCTGGGAAGCCAAGACAGATCCATGAACATGGTAGGGCCAAGGGCTCCATCATGGTAGCAGATGAGTAAATCTAGGCATTCAGGCAAGCGAGACTATCAATGTGCAATAAGGTGAGATACTGAGAAAGTAACTGTGGCTTATCTTTTTTGCTACTCTGACCTATCAACCAAAACAATGGAAGGTAATTTCCCACTTTCTCTTCCAGGAAAGTGTGCCAGGGCTTTGTGTTCCCAGGCCTGGGTGCCCTGACCCCAGGCAGGGAATTTCCAGCTCTTTGTGAGTCAGGCCCACCTGGGGGAATCAGGAGGCTTCTACAAAGGGGAGGGGGAGAGGTTTTTGTGCTTTGTGGGAATGAGAGTATCAGGGTCTGACCCTCAAGAGGTAGCTGGGTCCTGAGAACTTGGCAAACAACAAGGGGTGGGTTTGTGGGATTCTCCATGTGGCCTGTCCTCTACACTTTGTACCCCAGCCATGGCCAGATGAGAGTTCATTGTGGATGACCATGGATCCTAGACACTGTCGTGGCCTTGGGAGCTGGGTGAAGGGACCTCTGAGGGGAGTCTAGAGATGTGGAGGATCCATGGGGGCCATCTTTGTGATTGCCTGACATAGAAGTGCCTAACAGAAGGCAGGGGACCAGCACATAGCAGAGACTTCAAAG
The DNA here is from genome assembly GCA_028627145.1 of Eidolon dupreanum. Taxonomy (NCBI): domain Eukaryota; kingdom Metazoa; phylum Chordata; class Mammalia; order Chiroptera; family Pteropodidae; genus Eidolon; species Eidolon dupreanum. The sequence continues at coordinate 20,263,403 of CM053509.1, forward strand.
AGCAGAAACAGCCTCAGTGACAAGAGTGACACATGTCAGTTGACAATAAGCTAGTGAATGAGTTGACCTTGACGATCTTCCAGGTCCAAGACATAATTCCACATGCCCTCTGTCTCCTTCTCGCATCCCACGACTTAGAATGATTGACACAACATCCACGGGTTTTCAGTTCCCAAGCACGCCCTGTTCTCCCCTCTACCCAGGCCAAAGCAATGGTCATACAGCTGTGCACCATTTGCGTCCCATCATCTTGCAATAAGTCCATGCATATGGGTATTGGGGGAAGATGTGTGCTGCAGATTGGCTAAGTCCCAGACACTGACAAGAAAGATTACATAAGTTTTTGTATGTAATGAAAAAAGCTTCTATTTCTCTCGTTGTCAGACTACAAAACCAACAGCTGCACACAATCAGGCACCAACATGCAGGGAGCCATTTCCTTGTTTGCACAGGAAGCTCTGGCATGCTCTGTTTCTCTAGAATCATACCACTGAGCCAGCCAAGGTCTCAGCTCTGGCCCTGATGCATGGCTGGCTTTGACTTTGCTTTCTGAGGTCAGCCCACTTCCTGGGTCATCTCTAAAGACAACTCTACTACATCCAGGCTTGTGCTTGCCTTCCTGCTGGCGTTCAGCCAGGCATGTTTTGAGTCCCAGGAAGCCCTATGACCAGAGGCCTCAGATGATGGCACTGGAGAGTCAACTGGTTTCCTCATGTCCCAGTGCTTGCCCCTTCAACTCTCTTTACCCCACTTCCTAATGTGTCCCCCATGTTCACCCCTTCTTCTCCATGAGTAAACTCCTAAGTGTTCTTCAAGGTCCAGTTTAAACACCCCTTTCTTTGGGAAGCAACTGCCCAGGCAGAACTCACGGCTTGCATCTCTACACTTGGCCCACTATTTCATTTCCCGGTGGTCTGGAGTTAATTGCTTACCTGTCTTTCCACTTATTAGATAGCAAATCCTTGGAGAAGAGAAGCTATTCTCATTCATCTCTGAGCCTTGTGTGATACGGGGATAAGTATTTTTCCTTATGTCATTTACAAATTCATTTAAAAAGGGATACTGTATAGACAGAAAGCCAAAACTAAGGAAATATCTGGTTTCCAAAAAGATCACAAGCTATCCAAGTCAAAAATGTTCATAAAATTGTCTATGGAAAAATAGATTTCTTCTAAGAAAATTTTGGTAAAATATACATAATATTTACCATTTTAACCATGCTTAAGTACACAGTTCAGTGGCATTAAGTACATTTATACTGTTGTACAACCATCACCACCATCCAGAATGTTTTCACCTTTCCCAACTCAAACTCTATACCCATTAAACACTAATTTCCCATTCCTCACTTCCTCCAGCCCCTGGCAACCACCACTCCACATCCTATCTCTATGAATTTGACTACTCTAAGTACCTCATATGAGCAGAATCATAAAATCTTAGTCTTTTTATTACTGCTTTATGTCACTCAGCATACTGTCCTCAAAGTTCTTCCGTATGTATGTATCAGAATTTCTTTAAGGCTGAATAATATTTCATCATATGTATATGCCACATTTGTTCATTCATCTGTTGGACATTTAGGTAGCTTTCATCTCTTGGCTATTATGAATAAAGTTGCTATGAACATGGGTGTACAAATATCTCTTTGAGACCCTGCTTTCAATTCCTGGAAGTATAAACTCAGAAGTGGAATTGCTGGATCATAAGATAAGACCATGTTTAATTTTCTGAAGAACTACCATATTGGCAGCACCATTTACATCCCCACCAACACACACAGGGTCCGAATTTCTCTATATTCTCACCAAGACATTATTTTCTGCTGGGATTTTTTTTTTTAATAATTAGTGTGAAGGTATCTCATTGTGGTTTGATTATTCACATTTTCCTAATTTTAGTAAAGTTGAGAAAAAACCAAATTTACTATGCTTTTTTCAGATTATCAAAGAAGTACATATGTACTATAAAATTTTAAAAAAATACATAAACAAAAATTAAAAGAAAGTACAGAAACATACAAGAGAAAAGCACCACTGTGATCAGTTACCTAGAGATGAATACTGTTGACATTTTGGGAATATCCTTCCAGTCTTTTTTCTAAGTAAATGAATTTTTATGGGAAAAAATGTACTCCCTTATTTAGCAACTTCCCACCCAGCTCTGTGCCAAGAAAAGACCTTTTTTATTCAGTGAATTATTTGCTAAGGCTCTGAGGGGTATGCGAGAGAGAAAAAAAATGTATCATTGAATTTTGTTTGTTCTGCCAAGTAGGCATATTGTGAAGAACAGGAGCTGAACTGCTCAAGCAATGAGGAGACTTTTAGGGGCTAGTGATGGTGGCAGGGAAGCATGTGGCCAGAGGAGAGTAACAGGTGAGGAGAGACTGTCAACAGGGAAGAGAATTTTGGAGGGAAGTACAGATATTCATAGAGGAATTTGATCACACTTCTGTCTCCACACAATATCTTTAATAAATCTGTTTTGCTTACCAGTGGATAATGAAGTGTATTTGCAAACAGGATCATCATGAATGTACCAGAAGCAGAACATGCTAGAGAAGAGTGAAAGCAAAGCCTTGCCATAGGGCTGAAATGGAAAGAGACATAGATTACGCACTTATAGATGGGGTCTTTAGGAAACTTGGGCTGATAACATACACACTGCTGTTAGTGTTTTCCCATGTAATTTAATAATCTCCCAAAGTGTTCCATCTGGTCCAAGACTGGTTACCAAAAATCCACTTCTTCTTCCTGGGCTCCTTTGCAGTTGGATGTGGCCACATGACTGGGTTTTGCCAAAGAAAAGTGGAAATGGTTTGTACCATTTCTGGGTCAAGGCTTTTAAGAAGCAGGGGTGCCCTGCCAGGGTTTCACTGCCAGCTTGGGGAGGAGGATGATAAGGCCACAGGGGGTGGGCAGCTCAAAAGGGAGAAGGAGCATGGCTTCCTGAAAAAACAATGGAACCATATGGAAGACAGCCAACTGCTGACCAGGAACACTTGCTTCAGATTGTTATGTGAGTGAAAAGCACACATAACAAGTCTATCCTAGCTAATACACTATTGATGGATGCAACTTAATTATGCAATAGGCTATGGTTAGACAATTAGAGTGGATAAACTGCATTTTGGGGTATGGTATTGCATTTTAGTTCAACTGCCCAGTAGTTGGGTGTATTAGATAAGATGCTTTTGGCTGCAAAGAACAGAAAATCTAATTGAAACTCATAATTGAGTCCAGAGGTACAGTGGGCTGCATTGATTGCCACAGTGATGTGAAGACTCAATTTCTTTCCACTTCTCTTTTATACCCAACATTGGTTGCCCTTAGGGATAACTTTCTGGTGACTGTAGCAAGACTGGCTATAATCAGGTCTACAAGCTGCCTTATTCCCACAAAACAGGAGAGGTTGTTTGCCACAAACAGCCAACATCAAGGCTAAGCTTTGTGCTGACTGGCTCATACCTGAACCAAACTTTGTAATAACTGGATTGCCAGTGACCTAGACCAGTGGGGACTATTTGCTGGAGCTGAAGGTAGGCTTGGTCCCACCCACACTACATGGCTGCCATCAATGATGCTTATTTCTGTATAGGGTTGGAGACTGGGTTGCCCAAATATAGAGACAAAAGTCACCTGATTCTAGCTTTCTCTGAAACAGAGACAGTTCTTTTGGAGAGGCTAAATAAAAGTCAAGTAACTTTCTCCTTATATGTATTGAAATATGGCTTTGGAAAAATTACTTTCTACAAAAAAAGACAAGAAGATTGAAATTGTGAAAGAGGTAGATGATTGAAAGACAAGGACATAGAGCCAATGACCTGAAGAAAATTAAATGACTTGGAAACAATGTCTGGATATTTCAGAAAGAATATTTTATATGAGGCACTTTCACAGTGGGATGGTATAAAGTGGAATAAAAGAGGACAGGGATATATCCAGATGTCATGTGTAGGATATTTAAGTTCAAATTTCTCAGACTGTTCCCTCTCTGTTATTGGAATATCTTGCTCGCTTATCATGTATTTAAGCATGACTGTCAAGGACACTGTCTCTGTGCTAAGTTCAGGCTAGATATGCTGATCTCAGCTCTTCCTTCAAACGGCATAAATTCATTTTTCTGGACTTCATACTGCAAACTAGAAATAAAAAAGAGGCAGCAAGGTAAATGCATTTCTTCCTATACTGGATTCCTTTACCTCTAAAACAGGAATCAGATAAGTTTTACTTGTTGGTTCAGAAGGGAATTGGGCCAATTATTTTAATGCACACAAAAATAATTCCTTTCAGCACAGATGCTCTTTGATAGACTTAAAACCCCTGCATATAAAGTCTACACGAACAAAAGAAATGTGAAGAGATCTGCTATAATAAGATTAAGCTCAAATGGTAAGGCAGGTGTTGAATTTAAAATTAATTGGTTATGCCAACCACAAAATGGTCTAATTCATCTTCTCCACTGTTCTACAGAGAGAACGGAAGCAAGAACGCCTGTTCTATTTGCTTTTCTGCCCTACGTTCTTCCTAGTGCAATTCTGAACTTTCCAATACAATCCTCAAAATCCAGTTCGACTTCCACTTCCTCCATGGAAACTTCCTGGATTACGCCAGCCCCTATCTCTAAACTTCCTGGCACTCACTGAAATAGTACTAAAGAATAGAGATTAAAATCTCAGACTGTGATGTCAGACCTGCAGCCAACCTAGATCATCCGTCTGCTAGCTGTGTGACCTGGGGCTCATTCGCTGAGCCGGCTTCCTCCTCTGAAAAATGGGACCAAGAGGGTGATTGTGAAAATGAAATGAGATGCTACATGCAATGAGATAATGCCTGACTAGAAGCAGGCATTAGTAAATGCTAGTGATTATTAATAAGTAATATATTGTCTCCTCCCCTGCCTCTCACTGAACTGCAGGGAATTGAAAATGTTTTTCAAAGTGGAGAATGGTTGTGGACCAGGTTGAAACAGGAAGGTTTCAGGGCAGTGTCACACTGTTCTTAAATGGCCTGCAGTGAGTATTCCATAAAGGTGGCATGAAACAACCACAAAACTCCAACCAACTAAAGTGACAGAAAGGAACTCCAGGGCTGCTACTATCAGAGAAAGAACTTAAACAGGGACTGTGAATGTCAACACATAGTTCAAAAGAGCACTGCTAGTCATAACTTTGCTAGTCAGACAGAGATTTGGATCTTGCTGGAATTTAGAAATGAGCCAAACTCACTTATAACCATCTCATTTGTTAAACAGTAGTGGGGTTGGATGGAAGAGGCAATGCTTAACATTTTTAAGGGAATGAAAAATATTTGATCACCCACCCTGCATAGGGGTGGGTCAAGCAGATACTATGTGTCCAATGTTGTGTTACTCCAAGTCAAGGGAGGAGATGATTTATTATTAATAATCGCTAACATTTATTAATGCCTGCTTCTGGTCAGGCATTATTTCATTGCATGTAGCATCTCATTTCATTCTCACAGTCACCCTCTTGGTCCCAGTTTTCAGAGGAAGAAACAGGCTCAGAGCCATTAAAAAAAAAAAAAAAAAAAAAAAGAGCCACTTAGCAAATCAAATGAGCCACTTAGAACAGATTTTTATGTATTTGTTCATTGAAACAAGTCTATTAGGCCCCGGATTAAACAACATAAGCTAACTAGCACTTGTATGTAGCATGCTGGAAGGCTATTTCTTTCTCAAATACAAGTGCTCATGGCCAATGGTAAGATACTGGACCACAGAATTCTATAAATCAGCCTCCGAGCTCTGGCTCTGTTCTCTACTAGGCTGGAGAGTTATATAAGCTCTCCAAGTATCAGTATCCTCATCTATGAAATGGGAATAATAAGTCTCCCTACCACAAATGGTTGCCGTGAGGATTAAACAAGCTCATTCAGGCAAAGAACTCAGCCTAGTATCTGACACACAACAAATATTCAATAAACGTAAGCAATTATGGTAATAACTAGTCCACCGTTCAGCTTTCTCACTATTTTTCTTAAGCATCGTCTTCAAATGCTGACTAGTTAGTTCAATCATATCTTTGTGTGAAACTTAGAAACAGCACTTTGCTATTTTATGGAATTTGCATTTTTTAACCAATAAATCTTCCGAATAGTACTCTGTGGATGTCACTGAAAATCTGTGTAGGAGATGAGAGAATTAGACCTAAAAGTGAGGGAAGTTGATATAATTTATAATTTCTTACTTGAAAAATCAGCTCCTCTTCCAAATTGACTTGTTTTCCTACCCTCAATAAAAAATGCTTCCATTTCCTAAAGAAATTGAAAACTTGAGAGAACTTATATAAATCAAATACCTACTGAATCATCTATGTCCTTGAACTGAATCTGGGAAACTCTGAGTTATGATATTACATGCCTAATACAGCAAGAATGAGCTTAAAGTACTCTCCTTAGAGAGCTTTACAGAATAAGCTGTCCTTTGTATATAGTTGGAGGTGATGTCATTGTCTCGCTGTCACTGGGAGGGTGCCAGGAGTTGTGACAGGGCTGGGCCTCAGCGGTGATGGATTGCGCCTCTCACCTGGACCACTCGTAAACAATAACCGCTTTGTGAGGCCACTGCCCCGGCCTTTCTGCTTGTAAAAGGAAGCACAGACACTTGACCTGCCTGAGGACTGGAATTCCCATCAGCCTTATTTTAAGAAGGTTAAAAGGGCTCAAAATAAAAGCCACAGCCTCCGACAGACACTGGCGAACCACCGAGAATGCGCTGAGCAGACAGACATGGCCACTGCCTTTCTGGAGCTTGCAGTCTAGTGGGAAAGACAGCAAATGAATAATTGGGCAAATGTGAATTAATTACAATTGTAATGAATGCTATGAAGTCCAGAGCTGTATTAGATTTTCTATTGGGGAGGGAGAGGGAAAGTTAGGCCTGAAATTAAAAACACACATTTTTTTTTTTAACAAAACAAGCACAGAAACATGATGTAGAACACAAACTTTGCTTCAGTTTTAAAGATAAAGCTGGAGACAGCAGAGAACTGTCACATTTGCCTGTGGTGGGACTGGTTATGCCCCTCCAGTGATGCAGCTTCCAGGAGTTAGGGGTGGCTGGGTAGGAAGAGTTTGAGAAGCCCTGGCTGGGGAACGCAGGGCTCAGGCTCCCAAGGTGAAGCCCTCTAAGGAATCACCTCTAAGGAATTGAGAAGGACACCAACTGGCCAGCTGGCGGTCAGCCCATGGCCTGGAGATCCCTGGCCCAGATTGTCAGCCACCAAGGCCCTTCCTTGGCTACAGCATTTTCCAAATTCTTCAGATTTCAGCATTGTCTCTTCAGCCCAGGCTGCTTCTCTGGTGTTAATGTGCCATCTAATCTTCCCCCAGGGTGTTGATGAAGCAAGCTATTTGCCTCAGGACACTAAGAAGCGTGCTGGGGGGTGGGGGGAGTTTGGTTGATAAGCTACCTGTTCCAGATAAGTTAAATTCCCTCAACTCCACTTCATACCTTACCCAATAATTAACTCCTTTGTGATTGAAACACAAAACTATTAAAATAGTTTAATAGTTTAAAAATATGTGTGTATATATAGGAGAATTTTTTAGAAATAATCCTGGTAGTCCCTTAAAGCAAGATTACAAATCCAAAAACCATAAACAAAATAACTGACAGTTGATTACATGAAAATGGCAAATTTTGCAACTAAAAAGATGTCGTGAAAACAGTATGGAGGTATTTCAAAAAAATTTAAAAAACAGAACTATCACATGACCCAGCAGTTCTACTTCTGAGTATATATGAAGTATTAATGAAGTGAAATTACTATCTCCAAAAGATAATCTGCACCCCATGTTCATTGCAGCATTATTCACAGTAGCCAGGACTTGGAAATATGTATGTGCTCATTGATGAATGGATACACACACACACTGGAATACTACTCTGCCATAAAAAAAAAAAAAAAGGAAATCTTGCCATTTGAGAAAATGTAAGTGAACCTTGAGGGCATTATGCTAAGTGAAATAAGTCAGACAGAAAAAGACAAAAACTATATGATTGCACTTAATATGTGGAATCCTAAAAAGCCAAATTCAGAAATAGACAGTAGAATGATGGTTACCAGGGGCTGGGGGTGGGAGAAATGGGTTGATGTTGGTCAAAAAGTACAAACTTCCATTTATGAGTAAGTCCTGGGGATCTAATATACAGCATGGTGATTATAGTTTACAATACTGTATTGTACACTCGAAAGTTGCAGAGTATATCTTAAACGTTCTCAACACACACACACACACACACACACACACACACACACACACACACACACAGTAATTATGTGAGGTAACGGATGTGTCAACTAACCTTATCTTAATGACCATTTTGCAATATTTACATATATCGAATCATCACATTGTACATCTTAGGCTTATACAATGTTATCTGTCAATTATATCTCAGTAAAGCTGGGGAGGGGGGAACCCTCCCCAAAACAAAATTAAGAATAAAATGGCCAAAATGGCAACAAATAGAGCTACCCCTCCCTAGCTGCCTCCCCAGGCAATCTTTTCTCAGTAGAACTCCTCTCATCTTTAACACGCAGACTGCAGAGAGTATACACATCTCTTCAGTACACGTTTGGGGCCGAGGTTTACATAGAGACATGCATTTGTACGTCCCCCAAACTCAATATAACATTTTAAACAAAGTAGTATGTGTATGGGGCGGGGGAGGAATTCTCCAGTTACTTTCCAAATGTAACAGGAGGAAAGTCAGAATCACATGCAGATGTTTTGAAAAGTATAGAATGTCAACTATGTGATGTGAGTTGGATGTGGACGGTGCTCAGAGAGGCTGTGTGGCTACACACATGCAAAGGTCTGTGAAAATCAAATTCACTGTTCGGTCATCAGGAAGTAATGTTTTGTGCATGTGACATACTAAGTAGTTTGTTCAATATACTGGCATTTTTCTGTGTTTTCGGAAATTGGTTGGTAGTGATGAATTGACAGGAAAGGGGCTGCTGGTTAATATTTGCACTCAATGTCTAGTGTTTTGGAAGATTTCTGATGGTAAAAGAGAGATGTTTGTATTCACAACCAGTAGTACAGGCAAAAGATTAATATTGAGAAAACATATAAAATAGCTCATTGAAGTGTGAAAGAAAAAAACCACCACTAGAGAATGGGTGAAGAATGGAAACAGACAATTCACAAAAGGCTAATTGTGAAATTAGCCAATAAATATAAACAATATCCAAGCTCACTAATAAACTAGAAATATGTAAGCATTTATGTATATATTTGCAAATACATAAGGAAGGAGACTGAACTGTTGAGAGCAATTACCTTGGGAGAGAAGTCATTCAAGGAGGAGGCTGTGGAGACGAATTCTCATTCAACAAACGTTCCATTGTCTTTCCTTGCAGTCTTCCTCTCTGTATAAGGATATAGTACCATGCTGTTGACCTTAGGAATGGTCATATGACTTGTTTAACCAAAAAATGTGGTGTTGGTCTCTTTTGCGCAAAGTTTTATAAGTCAGGACATCATCTGCCTTATTTCTTTCTTTCTCCCATGAGACTGATACACTCCACATAGCGGTTAGGTTCCCCCATCAGCTTTGGTTCCTAAGTGAGTGAAAGAGGCAAGAAGCAGAGCTGTAGCCAACTTGTGAAAAGCATATAGTGTGAACAAGAAACAAACATGTGTTGCTATAAGCCGCTGAGATGTGTGTGTGGGGTCATTGCTGTAGTATAAAGTGGGCTACCCTGACTGATACAAATAAAAGAATGCTTCTATACGTTTTCCTCTGTATCTCTCTCTATTGTATGAGCATTTACAATAGCATATATTCGTGTACTACTTATATATGTGTATACATATATTTTTTAAATGACATCTTAACAAAATTACAAATGACTACATGTCAAGGACCTTTGGGATTACTGACAAATAGAAACTGCAAAGCTAAATCCTAAAGTCCAAGGACAATGCTGAAGTGCCTACCTGAGGCCTGCAGGCCAACACACCGTGGCTGCAATTTGCAGTGCTGGGCAAAAGTAAAAGGTCTGTTGTCAAACCAGTGGCCAAGAAACATGGTGGATAACTGGACATGTGAGATAATTCCCGTGTAAGTTAGTGGGAGAGGTCAGAGCAGTAAACATTCTGCCCACTGAATCACAGTGTGAGGGGTGTCCCAATCAATGGTGGGACCACCGGGGTTGCTTTAAAGATATTGAGAGACACTGTTCTTCAGTAGTAAAGACTGAGTTGCAATTTTGATGACTCACATTGTCTGAATGTCATTCCCTTCGGATGTGTTCCAAACGACAACAACAAAAATATTGAGAACTACTAACTCAGGATATAGAGCAGGTAATTGCATGCAGACTCTTATTTCCTGGTTGCTGCTGCCCGTTGCTCAAATTCCAGACTCTCAACACTTATTCAAGTGATTGAGCACTTCCTCTGTGTCAGGCACTGTAATTGTCATCAGCAATACAGATACAACCTGCTTTCAAACTCACAGCCAGGTCAATAATACATACCCAGAGGCTGGGGTAACAGTTACAGCAGCAGTAATCCTTTCTTAAGGGGGTAATAGTTTCCAAGAATTGTGCCAGGTATATCATTTCTAATTCTCCAAAAAGATCCTGAGAGCCAAATGTAATTACCCCTTTTTTGGATGAGGACACTGAAGTTGAGGGAAATTAATGAGCCTCTTTCAGTTCTGAAAGCCCAGAGGTAAAGGTCAGTCTCCAGGTTTTTGTTGTCCATACTCAGTCACCTTCTCAGCAAAGGGATGAATAAATAATTGCATCAAAGTGGGAGTGGCTAAGCCTTGAATCAGAACTTTAATCTTCAGAACAAGGTGCAAAGATCCAGATTTTTGTTCACATTGTCCGCAGAGGGTAAGAAGAGCCCTGGTGAGTAGCCAGCCTGGCAGTCTGACTTAGGTTAGCTGTGGTTAGCATTCCTCCCATTTTTTTGCTCCCAGCCCCTCCTTCTTCTAGTGCTGAAAGTAAACATGTGACTTGCCTGAGGCATGAGGGTGAGGGTAAGTCAAGTCCTCACAATAGGTCTGCTGTTATGCAAAGAACCCTAGAAGAAGCAGATCTAGGTTGTGGCAACCTCAGGGACCCCAAAGTCAAACTCCTTAAGTCCCTTCTGTAACTGAATTTGAGGAATTAGTCAGCTCAGTTTTCTAACATTCTTCCTGGTCAAGCACTCTGCTCAGAGAACTGCCCTGGAAAATACAACTCAGGTCTGTTCTTGGTTACTTAAGAAAGTTTATGCTGAACCAGATAATGCAACACCAAAACTGTTTTCCTGCTCAGCGGGTGAGCTGAGAATAGTGAGTGGAGCAGTCTCACCAGAAGAATCCAAAGCAGGAGGCCTTGGGGGGCGGTCTCCTTTCCTGGGCTCTGCTTTGGGGCTGAGGTAGAAGGGTCCAGCTGGTCTTTGTGCCTGAGGATCGTCAAGGCTCAGAGGGTGCTCAGAACAGAGCCTGGGCAGAATTCTTAGCCAGAGGAGGGAAATTTGGGACAACCTACAGGATGGTGAGTTAGATTGCAATAAGTGGCTCAATTCTGTCTATGGATGGAACTGAGGGAAAAAAAAAGAGTCATGAAATTCTCTCCACAAGCACTCCCGCTGATGCTACAATGGCAAATAAAGAGAGAAAACTTAAGAGAGAGAGAGGAACAGGATATGAGGGTATCCTAGGAAACGTGGTCTTTTCCTCAAGATGGAGAAAATTGTACCAACAGGTGGCAAAGGTTTCATCAGGTATGATTCAATGAAATGGAGCGTCGAGTCTCTATTAGTGTCCAATGTTATTTTAACAGTATTATAAAGGACTCTAGAACTTTACTTATGGAATCATCAAGGGTCAGAAGGGGTTACTTAACTTTTTCCGTTTTAGTCAACTGTGCTTTTTAGCGGAAAGTTTGTGCCCTTGTAAAGTTGGCAATTGGGGTTCCAAAAAAAACAGTGGTGCTCTCTGGTTTTGACCTACTCCCTCCTTAAACTGTATGTGTGCCTTGAGGAAGAAAGTGTCTTTAAAAAACAAATAAACAAAACAAAAACAACTTTGTTTCCTCTGTGCCTAAAAGGGTCAGGACTAGGATGAAGTATGGTTGTGCAAAATGTCAGGCGGCACTGCCCCTCAGGGTCACGCAAACAAGCAACTCCTTAAATACTGTCCCCTGGGTACTCACAGGTCACACCTACTTCTGGTCCTGGGGTCAAGCTTGGTGGCAAGAGGAGACTAGGAGCTCAGTTGCTGAATGAATAAACAAATGAGGTACACAGGAAAGAACACAATCATTGGAAAACTACACGCTGGGTGTTTCTCAGCCTTTGAACAGCCTGTTTTCCCCAGGTTCATGATAACGTAGATTAATGGGACCTTCCGTAGTGTAGCTGTCTAAGCCAGCTCAGGCTGCTATAACAAAATACCACAGATTGGTTGGCTTAAACAACACATTTTTTCCTCACAGTTCTGCAGGCTGGAAATCCAAGAGCAAAGTGCTGGCTGGTTCAGTTTCTGGACAACTTTCTTAGTGGCTTGGAGACTGCCTTCTCACTACGTTCTCACATGTGGATAGAGTGCGCTGGTCTCTCTTGTTCTTCTTATAAGGACAGCAATCCCATTGTGGGGGCACCACCCTCATGACCTCATCCAGACTTAATCACCTCTTAAACACCCCAAATACCATCATTTTGGAGGTTCAGGCTTCAACACATGAATTTTGGTGGGACATAAACATTCAGTCCATAGTAGTAGTGTACTAGGGTTACATGTTTTTTTTTGGATTCCTGCTTCAGAACAAAAGCTTGATTACTGAGGTAGACAAAATTCTAAGGTGGCTCCCCAAGATTCCTGGCATGTGTCATCCCCTCCCTTGAAATGGGTGAACCTGGTTTAATCAGGTGAGCTCTTTAAAAGCAGCTCTAGAGGTCAGATATGGAAGAAGTCAGAGAAATTGGAAGTGTGACATGGATTTTCCTGAGGCTTGACGGGGCCAACAACTCTGCTGTGGGAGGGCCTACAGAGAGGATCGCATGGTGAGGAAACACTGGAGGCCTCTAGTCCCTGAGAGCAGTCCCTGGCAACAGTCATCAAGAAAATGGGAACCTCAGTCATAAAACCACAAGCACCTAAATTCTGTCAAAAGCCACACGAGCTTGGAAGAGGAACCTGTATTTCAGACAAGGCCCCAGCCCAGCCAACACATTGATTTCAGCCTTATGAGACCCTGAGCAGGGTCATTGTGAAAATAAATTTGTGTTGTTTTAAGCTGCTAAGTTTATGGTGGTATTTTACACCACATAGAAAGCTAATCTATTCTCCTTTCTACAATAGATCACTTCACATCTCCTGGGTCCCTTTGTCTTATTAAAAACAGCTTCTATTTGGCTGTTGGTTATATTTCTCTTTTATACTAATATACCACCTTCTTTCTTTCCTTTCTTTTTTTCTGTTTCTTTGGGGATTTAAATAATAATGCAAAGCTGTGGCACACACATTGTTATTTTAATACTGTTTAACGCAGAAAACTATATAATCTTCTCCCCAACCTCCAAAAAGCATCTCCAGGACACGTATCACTGTGAGACTACTGTTTTCCTCCTTCCTAACCAGTGTTCGAGGCTTCCAAAGCTTAACATTACGTTTATTATATAACAGCAAGACATGAGCCCAAACCACCTGCTGCTGGGCTTTTAAATATAGCGACAGCAGAAATCTCTTCTGGGCTTGATGAAGAGCCACTTCAAATATCTCCTAATTTCAGCAGTTTTCTGGTCTATAGAATAAAAAGTCTAAAAATGGCTCTAAAGGTATTTAAGTGCACTCACAGGAAATCTCCCCCTCCCCCGTCAGACACAATGACGCAAGGAGGCGGGAAGCAGCGAGGGGAGCCTGCACCCTCCTGTCCTTGGGAGTTGAGGCAGCCTCTCAAGGAGAATTCCCTGTGTGTGTGAAATGCTCTCAGGGGAGAAAATGGGAAAGGCACAGAAGTGGAGGCCGCCTGAGTTGGCACCACAGTTATGGGACTCAGCGGCAGGGCTGGCCTCCCTTTGTTCCCTTTTCTAACTGGCGGAACCGTTAGTTGTATTCATCTAGGGAGCTCTTAGTTGCATTAAGAACCTACTCGATCTGGTTTAATAGGAAATTCTTTGGTTTGAATAATTGGTTGAATAAAGATTATGCGGTTCCCTTTGACCTTCCCGTGCAGGTTCTGTGTAGGAACCAACTCCCCACACTGTTCCCCTCACCTCCCCGCTCCCATCCCCAATCTCTGCACTAACTCCGTGGGAAGAGTTCCTCTTTCCTCTATTCCAGCCAGCTGCCCTGGGTTGCCTGGTCAGGCGTGGGTCACATATCCTCCTTTTACATCAACAATGTGGCTAGAAATAGACCCGAGTGTGGTCAGGACAGGAGCACTTGTCCACTTGTAGAGCAGGAGTGTGAGGTCACAAGGGCTGAGTGTGAGAAGGATGGGTCCCCAGAGGTTGTGTGTTAATATCAGGGTGCTGTGACCAGAAGAGGGTGGAATAAATACAGATAGGCCGGAACCACCAATGACCTCCAATGGTCTGACCTATTCTAATGCTGGAGAGAGTTGGGACCACTTGAGGCCTGGAGAGGCAATGGAGAGCAAAGGGTTTCTCCCCACCCCTATGCCTACTTTGAGCTGCCCAGAATCCTAATGTGCATCTACATGTGCAGACGCATTTCACTGAGGTCATCAACCTAGAAGCAGAGACAAGGTGTAAATTTATAGCGCATTTTCCTCTGCCCTAGGCCCTCTAATTTCTGTTCTGTTACAAGGTAATAGGAATTTCTGTGTCCCGTGCCTGTGTTCCTGAGGGCTTCCTTCCCTCACAATACAGAAAATCTGGGGGCCATATGAGGACTTTACACCGGAGGTCTAGCCTGCCATGTGTGGGAGTCTAGGTGCAGCAAGAAAAGGGGAGGCTGGAGTAACCCTGTCTCCCAGGCTTTGGGGGGCCCACACTGCCCCTGGAGCCATTGCTTCTCTCCATGGGCTCATGTTGCTCTGTCCCCAGTCACATCCTATCAGCCCTGCCACTGGCAGAACCTTTCTGTACCCACTTCCTATGGGTTGTCCCTGTGCATCTGTCAGGGGTGCCATGACTCCTGCTTTCTGGATTGGGTTGGAGGAGGGGCTCTCAGAAGTTGCTTCTTCTAACTGAGCTCTGCACCAAGCCAACAGAACGAATACTCACTGACCAAAGTGTCCCAGCCACTCCCTTAGACAGCCTCCATCTCTGCTTTGCCAGCGAGACTTCCCTATTCCATCAAAGGGTTAAACAATTTTTGATAGCAAGGCTGGAGATCTTCATTATATAGGACACATATTGGAAACTGGGCCCTTAGCAGTTGGGTGTGCTATGTGCAAAAGAAAAGTGCCAGTTTGTCTTGCCCAATTTTACCAATATTGTGGCATATTATAAAGCCACTCTAATATTAATCAGTATACCTTAAAAATGTATCCTAATGGAATTTGATTTGATAATTATTAATTTTATATTTAACATGAGGATGTGATCGAATGATTTATCCACATATTAAACTTGTATTTATTTGTTATTATTTATTTACTAAGTGTAAGGTTGTGAGCCAAGGAATACAAAGAGATTTAGCATTTCTCCAAAAATTTGCAATCAACTAAATAAAATAAGTAGATAGCACAAAAATAGCTTAAATGTAGTTATCTATTGGAACAGTCTGTTTCTTTCAGAAGTCCGCTTACTCTAAGTTCACCTAACTCCTAGCTTGAGGGGTTTAACTGAAATTAGCTAAGGTTTGGCTCAGTTGCCTGGTATAGAAATGGCCACTCAGAAAGTCTGAATACTGGGACAGATCTTGGAGGTTGGAGAGGGAGCTGCAGTATTGAAAGAAATCCTTTTGCTTCAAAATGAAGTTAGAATCTTTTGACTCCTCTGAAAGAAGCTGTGTGAAACCCAATGAAGAAGATGACTAAGTCATTCTGGATCTTTTGGCTTTTAACAAGAGCGAGGCGGGAACATCAGATTATCAATGACATGTTAGCCATATGGAGAACCTGTTGGCCAATACATAGCATAGAAGAATCCATCAAAGAAGATTCATCAGAGTAAGTCAGAATATAGTGAGGATGAGAGAACCAGTGCTGGGCGTTGACAGGGTCTGCTAGTGTCACCATGGAGAAGTGGCCTCAATGACTTGGATCCCAAGTTTAAACACCTCTGGGAAGGGCCCTGGTTGGCCTTCAATCAGATGTCACCCTGAAACCAGTCAACTGGGGCCACGGGGGAAAGGTTATGTCATACAAAATGGCCATGGCTGTGTGGAGAAGGTAACTGTGCGGAGGGTATATGAACTGGGGGTGGGGAGGAGCTGGGCAGACGAAAGTGTGTATCCAGTGTGCCTGACTTCAGCTGGAGAGGTTTCAGTAGCTCAAGTTTAATTTCCTGCCACTTACCATTGACTTATTCTTGTTATTTCTATGACGCAGATATTAAGCCCCAGTCCTGAAAAATAAGCTGTGGACGAAATAACAAATCCCCACCTGGATTGTTGACACTGAACATCGTTCTTCTCCCTGCACCACGAGTCCCAGTAACTCAGTCTTTCTAGAACTGGACTCCTCGGGGACTGGGATCCTTATCCTAAACCTGGGCCTGTGTCCTGAGATTCACTATCTGCCGTTGGATCCCCCTGATGCTAACACGTGACTTCCTGCCTTTTCCTGGACTCCCAGCTGCTATGCTTTTAGCTCAACGGCTGCCCCCTTCCTGGGGCAATTAACTGAGCCATGATTACTACCCAAAAAGGCAGCCTTCAAGGCAAAGCTCAGCATGAAGGCTTAGCAAAGTTTCGATGAAGGAAAGGAATGACAAGAGACTGAGAGGCAATGTTCCTGGAGGCAGTCAGCCCCAAAGTTGTCTGGGAGAGGTAGGTGACCCTCAAAGACCATCTGGGGAGTTCTTAACATTTTCCCCCACTTCCTCTTCTCTCATACTTCTAGCATAGGGAATTTGAGCTAGCTAGAGTGGGTGAAATATGAAAAAAAAAATCAAGACTTGACAGCTTCAAATACCAGAATAACAAAATTCTTACTGTAGATTCAGCTATAGATATTTAGCTAGTTTATAAGAATACTTGAAAACCACATGCAACCTTCCAGTCCTTCCATTTTCCTGGATGTGACCCTTCAGGAAATCTCCATGGAGGTCTTTGCCATCTCCTGCCTTTCACAGGGGATCATAGGTGGAAAAGATGACAACATGTGAAGCTTGCCAGTAGATCGGCAGTGCGAATCACTTCTTAGATCATCAAAACTCGCCTTAAGGACATAAAAAGACAGCCCAGCTTCTGTGTGGTTTCCAGGACTCTCAGAGATGACCTCTGAGACAGAAGCCATTGTCCAGGTGTCAAACCAGTGCTAACGTAGTGGTGTCAGGAAAGATTTCTCCTGCATTCTTGGGGTAAAGAAATGATTAAAACATCCAGGTTTTAAAACTCCAAGAATATGAGACAATGATCTCCAAGTCTTTAGAAAGAACCACTAGACTTAAAAAAAAGAAAAAGGCTATAAAAAATGGGGAGTGGTAGAGGGAGTACTAACGCCATAGGCACTTCTTGGTTCTTTTTATTCCGAGTGTAGACAGTTGACTGCAGAGTTCTGGGAGAGGCTGCATGGCACAGAGCAGGAAGTAGAAGGGTCTTGAAGGTAGGCAATCTGGAAGGAATTCTGTCTGGGCCTTTTCTTAGCCATGTGACTCTGAATAATTTATATAACCTCTTAAGCCTTAAGATACCGAGAAAATGAGCATACTGTTAGAACCTTTCTGATGTTAAAAATGAAAGAATGCATGCAAACCCTTAACTTGTTGCCTGGCACACAGAAGAATCTCAGGAAAATAAGTTTTGTGAAAGGGAGAGGGTAGAAGGTGGAACAGGAGGAAAGCAGGCACCCAAGGAAGGCGTCATGATTGGGTCATGCCCATCTTATGGCAAGCTCCTTGAGCTTCTGGCTTTGTCCTACTTATCCTTGAACTTCCAACACTAAACATGGGCCTCATAGAGAGTGGGCATTCAGGAAATGTTTGTTAGATTGAATGGAGTCCTAGCTGGGCCCCGGTCTGAGAAGTTTGCAGAAGGGGAAGGCAGGTGAGAGAGGAAAGGACAGAAAGGCAGGAGTGAGGCAGCTGGCCACAAATAACAAAGCCTGAACAAGGGAGATCCCAGATTGATAAACTCTAACTTTGCCCTGTCTTTAGAACCCCCACAAAATTAGTGGACTTGCAATGGAATGATTTCAAAGGTATTTCAGAAGACAGATGGGAAGCCTATGTCATTGTTTTCACTTGAAAGCTCAAGTGAAAATAACGAGCCCCATTCCTGCCGACGGGGGAAGTTTCAGCCATCCTCCGCTTTATCTGTCCAGCATCGCTAAGACAGAGCCTGCGCATGCCCTCTGCAGCTGCCCTTCTGGAATCCCACCTACTCCATCAGGCCATCCTGGGCAGCTGGTGAAAGGGAAGTGCTTACCTCGAGGTGGGGCGGAGTGGGGCGGGGTGGGGAGAACTAGAAGTCCAGACTCACAACAAAACCCGTCTACCAGAGGTGAACCAAACACCAAAAGCTAACCAAACTCTGAGGCTGGGTGCCTGGGGGGCTTGTAAGCCTTAAAGAGAAGTTGTAATTACACATGAAAGCTGTTGGAAAACTGTAAGTTGCTATGCAAACATAAAGGCTTGTTAATTATTAGTGTGGGGAGAAGAAAAACCACCAGACCAAGAGACATGGCAGGGTCCTTCCACCTGCTTTGCAACCTACCCTGTGTCACATAGACCCACCGACCTCTTTGGACCTTAGCCTTTCGCTTACAAAACAAGCACAGCTTCCCTGACCCCACCTGTGGTCAAAATGACCCCTTGTTTCTCTGTGCTCCCAAGCCATGTAGCCCAGATTTTTACTTGACATATTTCACTTTATCTGCATGTGATTTTTTTTTATACTTCAGCTAATTGTTTACACAACTCTTGACGCAGATTATAAACTCTACAAAGGCACGGACTAGTGGAAAACACAGCCAATAATTATTCATGTTCAATTATTCACTTAACAAGTATTGACTAAGCCTACTTGGCTCTGTGCTAAACTCTAATACAGCGGTGAGCAAGTCATAAAAAATTGCTGCTGAGATTTTGTGTGGAAGATAGATGACAAAGCAACATCTACAAGAAAAACAAAAGCTGGACTACTGCACTGCACAACTCCAGGGTGCACTATTCCTACAGAACAGTGTTAATGGCACTGCAAGGGCAGTTACCCTGAGGATACTATCTCCCCAGGGTGTGGCCCAATGCCTGATGCAGTGTAAAGATTCTGCAAAGATTCTTAAAGATTAAGTGAATGAATAAATGAGTGGTCTTTCTCAGTGTGGTAGTGTTTTTTAATGTCCTACTTTACCCATTTTTTTCTCCTTTCTGTATATACCTCCTGCCCCCCTTGAAGTCGGGCAAGGCCATGTGACTAATTCTGCCCAGTGAGACGCCAGCAGATGTGATGGAAGTCACTTCTGGGTGGGTGCCTGACTCTTCCAGCTGTTTCTCCTCCTGCTGCAGACCAAGGCAGCTACAGGATGTGGATTCTCTATCACCCAGAGCCTCTGAGTGATTCTGTGGAGCAGAGCAGAGCTGAGGCTGGCTGGACATAAAGCATTTGCAAGATAAGCCTTTGTTATGTTAAGCCACTGAGACTTTAGGGTTTGTCTGCTACTTGCCATAGTTTAATCTATTCTGACTAATGCTCTCACCTTCCTGTAAGTTCTTTGGGGCCCAACACAAAGGTGATCAGTAAAAAAGAACTAATCAGTAAAAAAGAGCAATTAATAATCATAACTGATTAATAAGTATTAGCAGTGCCTTCTTCCTCTGCTGGAATTCCTCAGCTATTAGGGAATGTGCTCCTGTGGCCCGGGGCCTGGCCACAGCAGCAGGATCGGTGGTTTCCAGTGGGTGGGTTTCCATTTACCCACAAGGCCCTCTCTGTGGTAGGTGAGGTAATGCTGCCCTTTCCACACAGGAAAACAACACACCAGCTTCTTTCCATGTGATGCAAACAACCTGGAGAAAGGATATGATCTAGGAAAACTCCAGGTCCCCAGATTTGGAGCAGTTGGGGTCTTTGCCTACCTAAGCCCCCCCAGTGTGGCTTACATAAAACAGAAAGGCACTTGTAGCTGTACTGCGAGTGTAGACAGAGGTATGGACCAACACTCTCCATTCCTCACAGGGTTGGAAATACACTGGCACAGATCCATTTCCTTAGACCAAGGGTTCTTCAACTGCCTGGAAGGCTTGTTCAAACACAAATTGCCAGCCCTCACCTCCAGAGGTTGTGACTCCACGATGTGTCTCGGTGGGGATGGGGCCTGAGAATTGGCATTGCTAACAAGCTTCTGGGTGATGCTGATACTGCTGGCCCAGGGACTATATTTTGAGAAACCATTGCCTTAGACTTATTCTTTGCCTCTCAAAGTCAGGGTTAAATGCAATACCAGAGATTAGCACTATAACCTGCTATCAGCCATTAATAATATAGGATGAACTCATTTTTTCAAATTACCCAGATCAGAAGGTGGGGAAAGGATGGAGGAAAGGTAGTTTCCAGAGAGAAAAGGACAGCTGGGAAAAAAATCTCTGCTTCCCAGAGAGGAGGGCTGTTGGGTATCATAAAAGAAGGTCCTGGGATAAAAGCCAAAAGAAACCTGGGGCGAACATGGATGCAGAGGTGGCCAGGAAAAGACAAGTTTGACAGCTGATCTTTGGATAGTGAAAAGAACTCTGAAACTTGGAGTCCAAAAACCTGCAGTCCTCTCTCATAAGGCCTTGCAGCTGCTGCCAGCAGCCAAGATGAGCCATTCTGAAGTCAGTTGAAGCAGATCTAACAGCCCTAATATCTAGATGCTGCTGGGTTTCTGGGAGGGCAAGCCCAGCCCAAGGCCCTATGCCTAGTGTACTATCTGTACCAGGCCTGAGAACCAGGGCAGAAAGCCACCAGGCAGTGCAAAGCACTCCAGCATCTTCCTGCTGGTCCCAGCAGGGTTGTGCTGTGCTAAGGGTTAACGTGAGCAATGGTGACTCACTCAGCCACGTGGGGAAGCAGATGCTGCCACTGCATCCAGCGCTGCCACGGAAACAGGGTGAATCAATCCCAGATCCCTGCAGGGGGCAGAGAATGAGCTGCCTGCAGCCAGTGAGCCAGGGTGGCTCTGGTTCTGTTCTGGATTCAGACACCAAATCCACGGGCACAGCCTATGCTGTGCTGGCCACAGAGCTGCCTAGGGAGCTGAGTTGGAAACAGCAGCAACAGAAGATGGTGCAGGGATTAAAGCATACAAGGGGCAGATGGGAGGCTATGTGTGATGGCAGCATGGGCGCACTAGACTATGGAATATTTGTGCTCCATTGGTGGGGGCGGGGAGAGGGGAGATAAGAGCCTCACTCTAGACTCTTTGTGCTCTATTTGGAAAGACCTAGCTCCTATGAAGCTGCTCCCTCTCTAGATGACGTCGAGCTGCCCTCTATCCTAACTGGCCAGAAATATACCTGGAGAAGAAGGGAAACTGAGGCCAATGACCTAAGCAAAGTCCCATAGCTTTCAGAGGCAGAGTCTGGCTGGGCTCCTATATCCTCGGCACCAATCCCTCATCATTTTTTCGCTGGACACAGGTCCCAAGGAAATGACCTGATGGGACTTGGGAATTTGCTTTGCCTTGAGTATCTGCTATCCCACAGAGTGGGTGGTGCCATTAATAACATACTCTGCTTTTCCCAAGAGCAAGTGTGTCTCTAGCCAGCTTTCCCCACCTTCTTCAACTCCTAAGCCTGGTGAATACGTTTCTACTGGCTCCATCAAACAGACAGTGGAAATCCCACAGGTTTCTAGCTTTGCCCAACATCCTATCATTAGAGGGAAGGGAACAGAGCCAGAATTGGGCCTCTTGGGGGTTCACACTAATGTAGGGAGGAGACAAGAGAATTAAGTGTTAATCAAGCTACAGAGACTGCAGTATACTGATCAGCCCTACGCCAGGCCAGGAGGACACCTGCAGAACAAAGGAAGATTTTTAATGGGATTGTTAACAACCCATTTTCCACACCTGTGTTAGGGGAAACAGGAACAAACAGTCTTTAAGTGGCTGCCCTACATGAATAAAATTGTTCATTCCCAATGGCTAAAACCAAGAGAAACGTAGGGATTGAAGGCTGGGAACTGCCAGCTGGCCTCTCAGGCTACCTTCCGCTTCCTCACTGCATGTCCACATCTAAGGAAATGGGAACTAAAGAATGACATAAAAACTGAATTCCCCTAACACTCAGGGTCTCTCTCACTCTCTGCCTCTGAGATGAGACCACTCTTTCCTAATAAACTTTCCTTTTGACACTAACTTTGGCGTGTGTGTTGAATTCTTGCCACACTCTCCCCTAAAGGATTCTCTTCTCTCTGTGCTGGGCTTAGTCTCTCCCCCTTCCCCACCCCAACTTGGGGAAATTTGCCCTGTCCTGCCTCAACACCACCCCTCCATGCAGTAGGTGAATGTCTAAACTCACCAGTTCCACCTGGACTCTTGGGCCTTTTCCCTGGCTGTCCCCTCTCAGAGGAGGCTCACACCTAGCTGTGGTGACATGAGCACATCTTTGTCTGGAGGACCCTCATCCCTGTGGAGGATCTCCCTCCCACCCCACGGCAGACCTTCCTTCCCCCTTCCTCAAGCTTCCCTCACCCGCAAAGGGGGCGGTGAGGGGGCCTTTCCCTCGCTTTTCATGGGTGGAATAAAGGCCACCTGGGTGGGCTTCAATCTCCTTCCTGCCTTCCCCTCCCCCATTCTCTTTAAGAAAAATCCCTTCACAGCTTTCTAGATCCCTTACCCCACTCAGCCTGTGTCTTTGATCCATTAATTATCTCCTTTCTCCTAACTGTTCAGCTTCCGCTTTTCTGGGAGCTCCTCCTTCTCTGTCTATAGACAGGGTCTGTCTCCCACAGGAGCTGACTACACCAGACACGTGTTCCCTTCTGGTTACACACTTTCCCCCAGAGGAGGCTGTGCTTTTTCCTACCTCACGCAGGGTCCAAACCTCTCTGTGAGGCGGGCATCTCGGCTCCTCCTCTGCCCTGGCCCCACCTCCACCTGCCGAAGCCCGCCACCATATCAGCTCCCAGAGCTCTCGGATGTTCCCAATATGTCCAGTCCTTGGGGCACCAGAAGAGGGTGGGTCCCAAGCAAGTGTATAAAGAAGGGTTCCTCTCACCCCAAGCCACACATCTTCTCTTAAGTCTCATAGCGGTTATACTTTGCTTTCATGGTTTCCTGAACGGCCTCCTTCAGCTCTCTACCCACCTCCACCTCCCACCTCCAAATTGGACTGCTGGAAACATCCAGGCTGTCCATTTGCTCTCCCCTAGCTTTACAATACCCATCTCCAGTACCTGGAGCTGGCCAGGCTTCTGGAAAATATGCAGAAATGCCAGCATACTTATAGCCTAACGTAGGTTTTTCCCAAAGCCTGTCTATAGCCACCAAAATGTAGACCTTCACATTTCAGAGGGACCTCCCTGCCTAGGGTCAGTCTCCCTCATGTGGATGACTGTTAGCGGATCAACCTGTCTGGCTTGAGTAGTTCCCAGGACAGAAGGCTCTGTGCTTGATTAGGAAGCCTATAGAAGGGATTTGGTTAATGGAAATGCCTTCCTGATTTCGATCTGAAATCTGCCTCCTCATAACTTCCACTGACCTGGTTCTGCATTCTGATCGTTGCAGGAAAATGTCTCATACATTATCTAATTTGTCTTTCAGCTACAGTAAGAGGTGAGAATGGAAATGTTTGCCTTTTTTATGAAAATGGACATCTGGAGAGGCTAAAGCGCTTGTTAAAAAGCTCCATCCAGGTGGAGTTGGAGACAGAACGCAAGTGTCTTAACTTCTCAGGCCAGCCCTCCTTCCATTACTGCATTTCTTAACCTTTGCCAGTTGTTGGGTGCCTGCCCTGTGCACCTGGAAGACTGTGTAGGTGTTGGAGGCATAGGGGACCTTGACGCTCTCTCCATTGTCATCAATTCCGGCAACAGACACACACGCACACACACAGCCACTTTGAAACACTCGCTCAGCCAGCAAACTGGGTGGCCTCATCCTTACCCCGGACAACCAGGCTTCTTCCTCATTTTCAGCTGCTTCCCCCAGCACAGGCTGACAGATAGAAAAGGGAAAATGTGGAGAAGCTTATCTTAACCAAAGAAGAGTCTAAACTTGAAAAGAAGAAAGGCCAGAAGAGTTTGAAAATGATAGCTGTCAAATCTGGGCTTGGAAAGCCGGCACAGAGAGCTCGTGGGTGTGTAGGTGGGAGGGATGCTCACCGGGTGCCAGAGCTGAGTCGTGTGGCAGAGAGAAGTAAGGGAGCAGGGCCGGAGTGGTGCCAGAACTGCAAACCAGAACCGCAAAGACCTGCTCTCAGCAAAAGCAGGCCCTAACAACTTCCAAGCACCTGGCTATTTGAGCCCGGCTCCGCCCCCAGAGATGTGCCTTCATCTTTCTTAAAGGCACAGTGTCTGGCTGAGTATCCAGCCGTCAGCATTAGTACTTGGCACTCCAGACTACATTTTCTCTCCCTTGGTTGGCAGCATTTACTCCACTAAATCACTTAGACACAGAAAGACCCAAGCGCTGTTCTCTGAAGCTTGTGGATGCAAAAGCTGATCTGTTATGGACTGAACAGGTCCCCCCACTTCCCACCCCCACTTTCCCACAAATGTGCTTATTTAAATATTATTGTGCTAAAGCAGTCTCAGGAACAGGATACCTCAGTGTGTCTCAGTCTCCTCATGGGAAGGAGGAAGCTTGTTAAATACAGGTAGGGCTTCTCCAGGTCTGGCTGGCCAGTCCAGCGAACCTGCTGGAGTTGCAGCAAAGATTCCAGGACATTACGCAAACACCAGGGGAGCTCCTACTCTGCTGGGGCGCTCAGTGTCAGGGGTTTTGGAAGACAAAGGCCCTGCCCAGGAAGCCCCTGGGGTGCAATGGATGAGGCGGGGACTCTCAGAAGGCAACAATCAGTAAGGACCATAATGAGCTTGTGCCAATTGCTAAGTGAGGGCAGGGTCGGAGATTAATTACCACTGGAGAAACCAGGGAAGGCTTCAGGAAAGAGTCGTCAAGCGGCCTGGACAGATGCTATTCATGATGACAGGTTCATCTGGATTGAGGCCAAGGCAGAGAGTTCCTATCTGAGATCACAGGAGAAGTCAGGGACACCGAGAAGCTGTGAGTCAAAGGGGTAGAAAAACAGAGGCCCTATGGACCACAGTGCTGCAGGAGTACAAGCAGATCCCTAAGCCTGGAGGAGCCAAGGCCAGAGACTGTCAGTGTCCCTGAGCCTAGAGCCCAGACCATGTGAGAGGGAATCCAGCCACAAAGAGCTCAGGAATAACCAAAGCGTCCAGGTGACCTATGGATCCCTGGCTCGTCTTTTTTGCTAAGTGTTATAGGTCATGGGGTGAAGGGTACATAGGTTCAGCACAGACAGTAAGGATTTCAAGAGATGGAGATCATAGATGTGTGTGAGACTTTAGGGGATGAGAGTCCAGCAACAGTCACAGTGTAATGACAGGCCCAGAGATGGGAAAGTAGAGTCTACAGGCAGAGTTGAGAAATGCTGCCAAGTCTGATGTGGGTGTATTTGACGAAAGTGGAGGTCAAAATGAAAAGCAAGGATGGAAAGCCAGAGCTTAATGCATACCAAGAAATCTGAACTTTCTTCTGTATGCAATGGGGAGCCATTGGCTGATTTTGAGAATATCTCAATATGGCTGGTAACCAGCAACAATGTGGGTAAACCCAAGGCAAAAAAGACTTTAGCAAGAATAGAGACCTTTACCAAAGTAGAGGTAGTGGAATATAAAAGACAGGTTTGAGAGAGATTCTGGAGATAGAACCAATAATACTTAGTGATGGGCTGACTATGAGAGCCAGGCAAGAGGAAAAAAGCCAGGAGACTTTAAACTTGTGATGGGAAAGATGGTGGTATAAACAGAGTAAATATAGTACTGAAAATGGGGAACATGGAAGGCAGAGAATGTTTAGGGGAAGGATGATGAAATCTGGTTTAAGTATGTTGAAATCGAGGTGTGGGTTGTGTCATCTGTATGCCAGCATCCATTTGAAAAATGCAGGTCTCTAGTGAAGGAGAGAAGGTATATGGGAGACAGGGGCTCCCAAAGTCATGGAGACAGCTGCTATGTAAAAGAGTGTAAGCTCGAGAAAGAGAGGGCTTGAAACAAACTTGAGAAATGCACAAAGGAAGTTCAAAGGAAGGAAAGGAGACAGAATGAAGGGATGTAGGAAGCAGAATTGTGGCCTGTGAAATAGGAAGAAAACAAAAGACTGCTGTATTTTTGATGCCCAGGGAGGAGTTTCAGAAAGAGGGTGAATATGTCAGCTGGGACTCTGTAAGGGCATGGAAACCAACATAAACAACACAAACATAAAGTAGATTGATTGGCTCAATATTCAAACAGTGGGAAGTCGTGATACTGGCTCCTTCCTAACAGTTTCTGCCCCCTTCCTAACAGCACACAGGTTTCTTTCTGAGGTGCTTCTTCTTCCCTGATAGATACAGTCTGGCAGGGCCCATTCCTAACAAAAGAACAGGCCTGTGTCTCCAGCTGGGCCAATCTATGATCCCCCCCTGGAACTTGAATCTGGAACAGAATAAAACGAAAAAGACAGAAGGGCAGGATTCCTGCATCTCCAGCATTCTGTCTGAGCCAACTGTTCCACCATAAGACCATTTTTGTCTATCCTGCTTGTTAGGCCATGAAGTGGCTCAAATTTGCACCCATTTCCAAGCCTGGCTCTTCAGACTTCTATCAATTCTGTCAAAATCTGATATCCTGCAAATAATTTCTCTTTAGACAGAAAGATCTGGGCTGCTTGCAATCAAGAAATGCTGGCTGATAGAACAGTTCTAAAGAGACTTGTTTCCACCCTCTGTGTGTTGGCTTTTTTCTTCCTTGCCCATTGGGACCTGATCTTGGCAGCCCCAAGACCAGAGAAGAAAAACCCAGTGTCGGGGGCTCTAATTGTACCCATTGACCAGAAGCCACTGAGGCCTGAGAGGTGAAGTCGTGTAAAAGGACAGTACTCCTTAATCTGACAAAGTGAAGGAAAGAGCTGTTCCCCTTAAGATGAGAAGATAAAACTTCTCAAACTCAGGCATCTTACTAAGGTGAAGGTTGATTCCATGGGTCTGAGGATGGGCCTGGAATTCTGCATTTCTAACCTGCTTCTGGTTGGGGTTCATGCTGCTGGTGCCTGGATACTTACACACTTAGGTAGCAAAGCTATACAGGGTATAAACAGAGAGATTTGGTAGGCTGAAGAGGTATTTAGGCAATTTAGAAGCTCTCTGTTAATCGAACAGCTGTTTCAGTAGAATTACTGGGGTGAAAGCCAAGTTACTGTGAGCAGAGGCACAGGGTAGGAGTAGAAGGGAGGGAGAGCAGATGACAGAGGGTGTGGAACTCCTGAGCGTGTGATAATACCTGCCCACCTCCCATCACCTGCCCACTTCAGGATGTCAGAAGGATATGCTCCTCAGAGGAGCACTCTGAATAAGTACAAATCAGTGTTTGGTGATGGACAGGATTGTGGAAGCCTGTCCAGCTCGCTCCCACCCAGTCTTACCTCTGGCTCCTCCCAGCATCAGCCAAGCTGCACCTCACGGTTCTCAGGCATCACAGCCCGTCTCCTCTGCTCATTGGGTGTTCCTGACCTCTTAGGGGCACTCTACACTTTCCTCCCTCTATTCTTCGATCCTAGTCAATGTTTTCTCATTTGCTCAGTCACCTCACAGAACCCTCTGAGGTAGAATAACAGATTAGACATATGTCAAGTGATGTCATTTTCCTGCTCAAAACCCTCCAATGGCTCTCAAGTCACTCAAGTCCAAGCCCAAATCCTGATCATGGCTCCCAGCACCTCATCTGACTTGGCCGCCTATTTCTCTCAGCCCTCGCCCCCTTACATCGCCACCTCACTCCCAACCCTGTCCCACAGAGGCCTCCTTGCCTTTCCTTGAACACACCTCACAGGCTTCCAACTTAGGGCCCTTACACTTTTCTCCATGGTTAATTCACTCATCTCCTTCAGATCTTTCCTTACAAGTCACTTCCTTGTACTCAAATGTTCATAGCAGCACTATTCACAATCGCCAAAAGGTGGAAGCAACCCAAGTGTCCATTGACAGATGAATGATAAACAAAATGTAGTATGTCCATACACTGGAATATTATTTGGCCATACAAAGGAATGAAGTACTTACTGATACATGCTACGGTATGGGTGAACCTTGAGAATGTGTTACATGAAAGAAGCCAGTCACAAAAGGCCATAGATTATATGATTCCATTTATATGAAATGTTCAGAATAGACAAATCTATAGAGACAAAAAGTAGATTGGTTGACTCGGGCTGGAGGGAGGGAGGAAAGGGGAGTGACAGCTAAAGGGTACAGTGTTTCAGTCTGGAATGAGCAAAGTGTTCTAAAATTGATTGACGTTGTTATCACACATATCTATGAATATACTAAAAACCATTTAGTTGTATATTTTAAATGGATTATAGTAAATTATATCTCAATAAAGCTGTTATCAAAAAAAGTCACCTTCTCAGTGGGCCCGCCCTGACTACTGTTTAGATTGCAAGCCCCTCCTCGCCTGATTTCTTCAGTCGCCTGTACTCCGTACTATTTTTTCTTCATAACACTTAACACCTTCTAACGAACTATGCAATTTACATTTCTTAAACTTATCTTTTATGTTTCTTGTCTCCCCCTACTGCAATATAAGCCCCATGAGGGGAAGGATTGCTTCCTTTCTGTTTTGTTCCCTGATGTGTAATGCTTAGAGCAGAGCCTGGCACTTCAGTAGATTCTCGATAAATATCTGTTCAACGAATGAATGAACAGAGTGGGAGAATGAAAAGCCTAGGGTTGAGTATGTAGTAGGTGCCCAATTAATGCTGGTTGCTGAATTCGAATATAGCAATTCAGAGGAAGTAGGAGGACGTTTTGCTTCACAGATTTCACATCCAGCCTCTCCTCTCCCTACTTCTCTTTTGCACATTTGCTAGAGGTAGCAGCTTCCTGCAGAAGCCTGTAGGAGAGATGTTGGCCACAAACTCCCATAAGCCTTGGGGCACTGGACAGCAGTTAGCAGCCTCCACCTGGAGACTGGCCTGTGCCAGAAATGTACATCTCTATACTTTTTTAAAAAGAAATTGCGGTAAAATGTATATAAACAAAATTTTAAACCCAGCTTGGCTGCTGTCCAGGATGGCTCTGTCACCCAGGGTTTGGCCTGGGGTGGATGTCAGTAGACCAACCTCCCCCCATTAAGAGAAGAGTGCTGGGGACAACCAGTGTGGCTCTTTCTCACACTCAGACACCAGAGACCTGCCCCTTCAGTCATCTGAGCTTCATGTGTTTTTATCAGTAACACAGAATCCCTGGCAGAGGGTTAAAAGAAGCCAGGCTAGGCCTGGAAAGAATCAGGTTATATGACATAAGAGTCCTCCCAGAAAAGGAAACTCACCAGAAGCCTATAAGATGCACAATCTGTAGAGAGCACTGGATGGGTCCCTAAGAGACCATTTCAGGGCTGTGCTGGAAAGTTTAGCTCAAGAGACACCTGCAAAGCCTTGGCTGAACCCTCTAGGGGCACACAGGCTGTGTGATTCCACGATAGTCACTTGATGGAGGTATCTCAGAGGACTGTGCAAGTAACAGAAGATTCAACAGGGTTTAAATGCACAGGGCCTACGGTACTCGCATAACAAGGAATATGGAAATTCACAGTTCTAGGATTATGTTAGTAAGTTAGCAAAGTAATGAAGATCCCAGGTTCATTCTTTCTTTCTTAACTATCTTTGATATGTGGCTTTTCATCCTCATGCTGTGGTCTAATAGTCACAACAGGGCTGCCACGGCCCCTGTTATCACGTGTTTTCAAGGCAGGAGGAATGGAGGAAAGAATGGAACCAGCGAGTTTTTCTTTTGTCAGAAAAGAAAAAGCTTTTGCAGAAACCTCCAAGTGGAGCTTCCCCTGTGTGTCTGTACTAGTTTCCTGTCACTGCTATAAAAAATTAGTGGCTTAAAACAACACAAATTTATTATCCTTCAGTTCTGGAGATCAGAAGTCTGAAATGGGTTTCGCTGGGTGAATGAGATGTTAGAAGGATTACATTCTTTCTAGAGCCTCTAGTACTTCCTTTCCTTTTCCTGCTGTCCACATGCCTTGGCTCATTGTCTCCTACCATCCCAAACCAAGCAATGCCTGGCCATGCCTTTCTCATGCTGCGTCACTTTGACACTGACTCTCTGCCTCCATTTTCCATATTTAAGTGTAATTACAAGTGCCCACCTGGATAAACCAGGATAATTTCCCTCATTGAAAGGTCAGCCGATTAGCAAACTTAATTCCTTCTATGACCTTAATTCCCCTTTGCTATGTAACCTAACATATTCTCAGCTTCCAGGAATTAGGACGTGGACATCTTTGGGTGTTATTATTCTGCCTACCACAGTGTTCTTGGCTAAATCAGATCTCATGGCCACCACCAGTTGCAAGGGAGATTGGTAAATCAATGAGCCTATGAAAAGGAGAAGATGGCTGGCTTAGACTAATCATGTTTCATCATTTGAATCTGGCCCCTTTGTTGTCTCAAATCACACCAGGGTTATATTAGCAAGGAAAAGGGGTGAGGTAATGGATATTAGGTTGGCTGCTAGCTGCCTGCCACAGCAAGGTACAGCTGACTTGGCAGATTTTCCTAGTTATATGTCATGTTTGCATTTTGTGATGAGATGGGATGTGAATGTTCCCAGGTTGTGCCCAAACCCTGCAATTTCCAGTGGACTCTAGCTCTGACAGCCAGAATTTTCATTCCCTCCCACTTCTTCTGCACCCCCATCCTCCAAAGAAAGAATCTGCCCAAAATTATTTTCTTGGGCGTAATGGGCAAAGAGGAGTGAATTAGAGAGATGCGAGAGGCAGGAAAGAATTTATTGAGAAACTATGTAAAAGTACATCATAAAAGTCTAGTAGAATGAGAGGGAAAGAGGAGTTAGAAGGTCTGGAGGTAGGAGTTTTTCCAAGGGCTTTGAAGAGCAAACACAGCAGCTGGGGCCTACAGTCCTCTTCGTTGCGTTAGAAAAATACAATATCATAAATGTTTTGGAATTATTTGGGGTTGCATAGTTGACTGTGATCCCACACTGGAACTCAACCAAATGGTAGATTCTACATAAATTCTTACAAGTAACTGCACCATCCTATCACCTTAGCCCTGTGCTAACTTCCTAGTCAGTAGAGCTAGTCAGTGCCTGGCAAAGGGTTAACACTGATTTCAAAGGCTCAAATATGTAAATACCTATAAAATAAGTATTTGGATAAGAGGATCTCTGAGTCCCCTTCCAAGCTCTGATGATTTACAATCCTACAATCACTACATGGAGTTCAGGGAAAGCTATGTTTAGTACCGTTGGGTGTCTGGGGTATCACTTTCTTCTGTACTTAAAGATAGGCTCAGAACACACAGAACATGTAATTTGGAGCTCTACCATTCATAAGATCACTTAACTTCTCTTAGCTTCAGTTCCCTCATGTGCAAATTGTGTGAGTAACACCCAACTTGAGGAGTTAATGTGAGGATTAAAGATAACGTATATAAGGTGTGTGGCACATGGTAGACACCCAAGGAATTTTTACTCCTAAAATAAAAAGGTATAAAAGATGAAACCTGATGATCTGTGATTAAAGAGGGGGGTGGGGAGTGGAGGAAACAGTTGTCTTTTGAGTGGTGACAAAAAAAATTAGCAAAAGCAAACATCTACAAATTTTTAGTCTGAGCCTCAGGACTATTCAAGGCTTTTCTGTTTCATATTTTCCACACTTGAGCTGACTGGATGCCCCTGCATCTGATAACTAACAGGTTTATAGAATAACACACCTATTAGTTGGAGAGAATACTTTTTTGCTTGTCCCATTTCAAAATATTGCATGAGATTCTCTCATTCTCTATGATCAGAGTCCTGTAAATATCACATAAGACTTGAGGAACTGATTTGTATTCCCAAATTTGTGTGATTCTTCATTTTGATCCAAGATCCTTGGCCCTGCATGTCCAATACTATAGCCACTAGCCGCTCATGGCCATTTAAATGAATTAAAATTAAATGAAATTAAAAATTCAGTTTCTCAGTCATACTGGTCACATTTCAGGTGCTTAATAGCTACATGTGACTCGTGGCTGTCACTTTAGATAAAGCAGATTATAGAATATTTCCATCACCACAGATAGTTATATTAGACTATAGCAGCCCCAGACTGATAATAAAATAGCCTTCAATAAAAATAAACCTTAAAAAAAAAAACACCCTGGCGCTTCAAATACAGTCCTGATAAAGGGCCATCTGCCACTCCGGTGACAATCATTTCCCCCCAAGAACCCGTTGCATGGGAACAGAGTCAGCCTGGTGACCTACAAGTGGAATAGATTCTGTAAAGCCCACCTCTCTGGGCTCACAAGGGCTCCACTGGAAATGCCTTTTCAGTCCCAGTTATGTGCCAGCAGCTTAGTCACTGATAGCTTGACTATTGCTAGACTCCATGAATGATTGCTCAGAGCCAGGCAGCAGATGGGAGTTGGAGAGTCTAGTCAAAAGGCCCCCTTGGCGCTTTCCACTGGAACAGTTAAGCACTGCTGGCTTTCCTCACACTCTTCTCAGGCCACTGATAGGTAGATAGGCACGTCCTCGCCACTTCCTGCCTGTCAAAATCTCCTCTCTCTTCTCCATGTTCTCAAATGCCTCCATCTTCCAGGGCCTCCTTTACTCTCCATGAAGCCCCTCTTAGTACTTTCTTAGTGAATCTCAGAGAGCACTTATGTATTGTGCCTTGAACCCGAAGTGTCTGTGGACTCCCTCTTTCTTCTCCCCTGTATTAGATAGCAAAGTCCTTGGGGGGCAAGGCCCCATGCTTGTCACCCAGCCCAGAACAGGGTGGCACCTTGACATGGCAGACATTAATTAACAGGACTTGATCCTTGTAAAGTCTGGAGGGTTGACTCTGAAGAGTTTTGTTGAGCACCTCTGCCCTATACACTTGTCACAGAGAAACCCCATCGGTGGCCTCTGTGCTTACCACAAACTACAGCTTCATTCAGCCATCTGCCAGAGCTCCGACCTCGGGAGGGGCCCAGTATAACTACAAAATCAGACCCCACCTCCACCTTGTACTCGTTGGCTGACATTAGCAAAGTCATTTCACCTCTCTGGGCCTCATTTTCTGTAAAATAGGCATATAAATATTCTACATGCCCTGGAGTTGCCATGAGAAATAATGTGCCTAACATATATAAAAATATCTGATATGTAGTAAATACTCAACAAATCATCGTTATTGCATTATTATCATTCTCTGTAATAGCCCAATTGTTCTGGGAAGTAGCTTCCTGACGTCATTCATGCCCATGACCTTTGACCTTCAATTTCCTGGTCTATGCCATCAGTCTGTTCAACCAAACATCTCCCAGACCTCTCTTGTCTTGACCTGCTCAGCCCCCATCATGGGCATTTACCTGCCTCAGATGGGTATAGGCCCCAGGATGGCCAGCCTCCTCTGGACATGGCCCAATGCGACACTGGATAACAGTGCCTTGCTCAGGCTAAGAATACCTAACAAACGCTGGCTGGTTGAAATTGCTGTTCTCAGAAAAATTGGCTTCCTGCAAACATGTTGGGCTGATCTCTGAATATAGGCTTCTAGGGGGTGGACTACCTTCGGCTTAAATGGGGGTGTGCTTTCAGGAAGAATAGGAAGAATGTTAGGAAAATTAAACTAGTGAGCCTTCAGAGTGTGTGTCATTGGGAAAGAACAAAACAGAAAATATGAACCCATTCTAGAAGTTTTCACTAAAGGGGTGAAGAGTTAAAGTACAAATTAGTAGTTGATAGAAGGTCATGGGGGTGGGGAGCATGGCACAGGGAATGCGGTTAGCATTAATGTAATGGCTAGCTGCAGAGCCAGAAGAGAGAACAAGCAATCAGAGGGATTGTTTTATAAACTATATAAATGTTTAACCAATGTACTGTATACTTTAAACTAATAATAAAATTTTAAAAAAATAAAAATAATAAAAGTTTTCACTAAACTGGCATGTGGAAAAAAGAATCTGGGATCCACCAAACTGTCAGTGCTCAGAAAAAAATGATTCTCAATGTTGGCAAACATGCCATGTACTGGGCATTCTCTTAATGACAGGCCTCCAAAATGTGGAAAGAAGCTTAACAATATTTACCAAAATGTCCATATCCTTTGAACTTCTAAAAAATATAGTCCACTAATGTAGTCAGATATAATCAAAATTTATATATATCAATGGCAGCATTATTTACAAGAAGGACAATTTGAAAACAGCCTAAATGTCCAGCAATGGGGAAATGCTTTTGCAAGAGTAGAAATTCATTGTTGACTCAATGGAATATCGTAAAACATATTTGGTCTCTTCTGTTGCCCAGATAACTCTGGGACCCATAGCCTTCTCTTTTTACCCATTTATTTCAAGACCCTGGCTAGCCACAGTCTTTGCACAGCAGAAGCAGCACCATGAGCCTCAAACAAGAGCCTGGCTCTTACACCAGCCGAATTTCTCTGTGCTGTAACCTGCAGAGCAACGTTCCACCTGGAAAAACAGTGGCCTTTGCAACCCTGTGTCACAAGCTAATTAGTACAAGTTCTCTGGCGAGGGAGCATGGCTCTTTCTCCATTGTTTAGACTGAAGCAGAAGACAGAGGAAGGAGGACAGATCGACCAACCTCAGGGTCCTGTGCAGGTGAGTTCTGGCCTGGAGGCAGGGCCATTTCCTCAGAATGGTGACACAGATTGGGTAATGCCATCCTGCACTGAAACAATTCTTTTATTGCATGTGATCAAACTTCCTGTCCAATCAGGTGGCAATCGAGAGGTTCCAAGGAAAATTGGGAGAGGAGTAAGTGTAACTTGGCACTTGTCATATATTAACCCCAGGGTATTTCAGATAGAGGATCTAATCCTCATGACTACCCTGGAAAAAGTGAGGTTGACCCATTTCAGAAAGGAGAAAGCTGAGACTTGCCCAGGATGCTGCCAGTTTCTGTTCCCCCACTGCGTCTGAAGAGCCTGGGGTACAGCAGCCAACTCAGGCCCTCCCCACTCTCTTTCAAGCCACCTCATGCAATTAGCAGTATGAGAGGAGACCTGCCAGCAAAAGCTGGGACCCAGGAAGAGACCTGTTTCTGGCTCCACGGAGTTCCAATCAATGGGCTCCTCAGGCACTGAGGCTCCAAAGCTTCCGAAACTCAGAGCATCCTGCCAAGGCCACCAGGGTGGGCAAGCCCTGCAGCTGAGCTAT